>OU343221.1:113121357-113335292 GCA_910596185.1 Chrysanthemum makinoi
CAAATGAAGTATGGGTAATTAAGGCACACTTGGATAAGCGAAAGGAGATGGGTGGAGGAATTATAGCATGTCTTGTGGGTGCACAGCACTTCAATCAAAATTATACGGGAGACACTCCCTTTTCTCTTGTCTATGGGGCCGAGAAGCCGAAGTCGTACACCTTAAAATAGGGATGCCAACTATTACATGCCGTGAAGTTAATGTTACAACCAATGGCGATGAAAGAGCGTATTGAATTGGACTGTTGGAAGAAAGCGCTGGCCTTGCCGGCGATATGTGAGGCAAGAGCTAAGTCAAAGATGAAGGATACTATGATGCTAAAGTTGAGCGTCATTCCGGACCGAGGGGACTTAGGTATATCGGCGCCCGATGATGCAAGCCAGAAGATCTGAGGAAAACTTGGACCGAGTGGGAAGGTCCTTATGAGGTCATTGAAGCACTAGGAAAAGGCGTACAAAGCTGCGTGACATGGATGGCCGTGAGCTACCACACACATGGAACATCTGCAATCTCAAAAGATGCTATCTCTAGGAGCGACTACACGACTGACATACGGACACTCCTTGTAGCATAGTGCTCAATAAGTATCCGTGTATCTACATTCCGCTTTACTTAGGTAAATGCTTTTCTTTTCTTTTTACAAAAACTTGCAAGTATTAATAAAATATATATGGTTTCTAGCTAACTCCGCGACACATTTCAATTTGTTATTTATGTAATATTTATGTCTTAACATTGTTGCTATATTATCTTTTTCTACGGGTGCGTGCGCTTGATAAACCACGTTGGTAAAAGGATGAGTAAACCTACTAAATAACTCGTTGAGTAAGAGGGTTGCAAAACCCATCAACATCGGATCATGCATCCTTGTTAAACACCTTATTTTCAAGACGTTGGAATAAGTACAATCGCATTCCACGACGATTGCGCAACAATGCATGCTTGTGCGCGTTTAACAAACCAGGGAATCAAGACTCTTGGCTCCTTCCTATGATATTTACTGTAGTGCATATCACACCATACACGATTATGATACAAGAACTTATAATGTTTAAATGTGACTTTCATACATGATTATGGACTTCATTCATTATTTGCGGCTTGTACAGCTTTGATTCTTAGACAACAAGCACATTTTCATGAAAAACAGATAACTAAGTACAAACTTTACAAATCGCAACAACATTCACATTAACACACATTCGGCAAAAGGGAAATTTCATTAAGGACCACGAGTTCTTACAAAAAGATATTTACAAAGAAGCTACAACCTATATACTATTGCTACGCCTAAGACATGAGCTCTCCACGTGGCTCGCGGCGTCCCCGGCCTCCTTGACTTCTTCAACAAGTGGCATCACGGTGCGATACTATTGCCACACTCCACGAATTTACATGGGACCTAGGAAGGTGCACTGCACCAACACCACGAGAGAATGGCCTTCCCTTTCGCCTTCTTCTTGGCAAGCCTCATAGCATGGGCCTCTAGGATTATTTCAAAGGGATTTCCTTCTGGCCGGAAGGGATTGAGGATATCGCATTAGGCCAAAGATAGGCACTTGCATGCCGCGACTCATCCGGCTTCAAAAGTCGAGTCGCGCGTCTCCGACGCGTCGGCCGCGGTGGCGAGCGGGGATAACCCCTCCATGATCCTGCCCGATAGGGTCATCTTGGTGGCTCTGGTGTGCAATATGAGGAAGCTCCAGCGGCTTCATCTCTTTCATCGCGCAACCAAATAATCATACGCGATTATTGTACCCGGCACTTGATCAACGACCACTTTCAAAAGGTTAGCCTCGTGAAGCTCCTCACTTTCGGCCGCGCCCGCGAGCAACAGCGCTGCACCAGCCCAAACTTGTCTACCACCTCGGGACTCCAAAGTACCGAGGCGGCCAAAGCAATCCGTGGCTAATTAGCCATCTGCGCTCGCGATTGTGAAACCAATTGAGGATACAACTCTTCATCATATTAGATCTTGAGCTTGCATATTTCATCTCTGCTCTTCGTGAACTCCCCAGTGCACCAAATTCCCTGGCGAGAGAACAACTCTTCCTTTCCTTTTCCAAATACTTCAGGGCCCGGGTGCACGCGGCCTTGTATCAACGGCGCGCAATCGCTCCATTTATTTGGCTCGAAGTGACATTTTTCTTGACAAGCTTTTGGGGTGAGCTCATTGCCTCTACCTCGGCGGGCACTTGCCAAAGCGTGCCTCGGCAACATAACTGATGCACCGTTGTCCTTCCTGCGCGCTCGGCTACTTTCAGGAATACTTGGCCTTTAACTCACGCAGCCAACGTAGCTGGTGTGTGGCGTAACACTAGCTCTTCCACAAGGCGACCCATAGGCGCGTCCCAGAGGCCAACTCACCGCTTTGGCTCTTTGGTCCGTGACGATTATTGTGAGCGAGACTAGCACGGGGCGACTCCCGAGAATGTTGATGCGCACGAGAAGAGAATTAGCAATTGTTTCATAACATAAGCGGGGAATGAGATACGGGCTTTGTAAATAAAACTTCTTGGGAAGCGTGCTCAGTGAAGGGGCGATGCATCATGGGAGGATGACTCCACAGCGAGAATGTGGTCGTTTCTTCCTGGATGAGCTTGCGCCATCACCGCCAAGCGCCCTCTTGCGCTTTAGCCCATGGCTTGCCTCCTCCATCTCTACATCTGTGACAACTCGCACTTTTTAAAATATTCTTTTTCGAGGAATTATGTCTTTTTTTTTTAATTTACGAACTTTCCTGAGCTCATTTGACGTGAAACATAAAAGTTGGACACAACGCGTACTAGCATAACCGACGATTTGATTTAATTTTGATATTTTATTAGAGAAATTAGCCGTGTGAACACTCATTTTTATCGGAAAAGTTATTCTGAACGCAATGGCACAAGTTTCATGATTTGAATCAATCGTTTACTAGTCCAAATGTGTCCCGAGCATCAAGTTTGCAAAAGATTAAGAAAATTTCAGAACTGGTCCCTGTGATCTAATTTCCTCACCGCCCCTCTTATTTCAAGAATTTGCACAACCAGTCCCTACTATATTTTTAAACATGAATAAAACATAGATTAAAATTCATTTGGAAAACCCTAAATCATATTACAGCCTCCAACTCTCTCTCCCTCATCTCTGCCACCGCCAACCACCTCGCCGTCGTTCAAGGAGATCCAAGGGTGTTGTCTGAAAGTTTATTAGGTAAAGATTGGTCATTAGAAGCTGCTTTTGGTTCGAGTTATCGCCACCACCACACCATCAACGGCTCCACCTCTCTATCTCTCTTACGATCGTCCTTATTGGTAAATCGTGTAACCCGCGTTCTACTTATATTTTCTTTTGTTTCAAAACCGAGTATGAACAGAGTGTTAATATTTTTCGTGGAATCAAAATAAGTGTTAAAACATTTTTGAATCTGGTTCGTATGGTTAGGATTATGGTTTTAATGTGTATCAAAGTTTGGCACCGGATTAAAAACGTTATGAGAATAAATCGTGTGGTGAGAAAAAATGATTTGAACATGTTTGTGATTCGATTTAGTGTGGTAAGAACTAATAAAAAAAAGGGTTTTGTGTGAAAGTGGTGCTGTTTGATTCGAGTAGTACACGAGTCGGGTCAGCGCAACTGGAGTCGGGTCGGGTCAGACCCCTGCTTCATTTCGGACTTGAGAAAAACAAATGGTGTCGTGATTATGTGGGTCTCGGTTTGGATTTGTAGTTTCGTGTAATTTGGTTCCGGTTTGTTTATGGATCTGTTATTAGATCCGATTTAGGGGTTGACTGTTGTTGTTAGTACTGGTATCTTGGGTCTCGAGTCTGGTTTTGGATCCGCTAATTTTGAAAGTCATATGAAGTTACAATTAGATTTGGAATTGCGTATTTTATGTATATGTGTGACTTACTGCTGTTAGGTGTGGTAGTCTTGGTTCATGGTTAAATTGAAGTGTACATTTGTGTTATGGTGCTCGATTAATTTGGTACCGAGGGAAAGGCTTAGTTGTGTTTGTGTCGTGTTGTTTTGTTGTCTCGGGTCGACGAGATTCACCGAGTATGTGTTGGTTTGTGATGAGTTTGCATTTGTGTTATCGGCTTGGGTATGTTTGGCTTAAGAATGGGCTGAAGCCCATTCAAAATAGTATTTAAGAGTGTGTTTGAAAGTGTTAATTATAAATAATTGTGTTGACATTTTCGGATATAAAACATTGAACTAACGTGTTTTAACTCCTTTGATTTTGATATTTGTGATCAATGGTACGTTTCGGATTATATTGGAATTGTGAGTTGGATTTAGTTACGGACTGTGGAATGAGTATTTGGCTTATTGAGTATTAATTTGGTAAACCGTACTAACAATTAATAAACTATAAAAATGGTTAAAGTATTTATAGTTAAGGGATTGATTGCAACACTTGAATCAGGATCTGAGAGCATTGTGGTATATATTGATTGGACAAAGAATTGGGCGTATTGGATTTACGGTATTGGTTATTTGGACATTATGGACCCTTTGGTGAGCGCTGACGGAAGGGTATATTAAACTCATAAGAGTTTAACATATCACGAACCGAACTATACAAACGGTCGATAAAACTAAACAACTAATATATCTGCGAATGATATGTTCAATTGTACATTATAAATTGTAACATTTGGCCGATTGGGAAACCTAACGATAAATTTTATATTATTCAAGAGTCGTTATGACTTGGAAATGTTTATAAATGGCTTTCATGCGAGAAAATTTTGTAAAATCTTTTATAAACTTAAATCATTTATGATTTCTTTAATATCTTAAAACATTTTCAAAACTTATGCGTTTGGCGATATATCGCTTATTTGGGATTATGGGTAAACACCGAAACTTACCAACCAACTTACTTGCTTGTCATAGCTATGAGTCATTATTTCCTCAGCGTCTTTCTTATAAACAAGGTTGATTCTGGTCAATATTACTTGACTATTCCTTATAATGTATTGGGATATACATTATGCTTTAGCGTGAGTTATACCTTTGGTGTGAGTTACATTTTAGCATACTCTTGGCGTGAGTTGTATGTAGTCTTGATTTCTTACCACCACGAAGCGTTAAAACTAAACTTTTGAGATAATGATCTTTGAAATTTTTGGAAACATTTGACACGAGTATTCCACGAAAACTAAGACACGCTGTCTTTCGGATATTATATTATTGTACTTTTGAGACGTAGTTTGAGATATCGTATACTATTAGGCCGTCCGCGATGTAGTACCTTTGTACTTGTACTCTTTGGATATCGACGTGCCTTCCTTCATGATTTGGTTGTGCTTGCTCTTTGATGCCAGTCTTGTTAGTTGTGATTCTTGCGTTGCTCGTATCAAGGTGAGTTCATGGCCCCTACTTTTACTTATTTTTTAAACCGCTGTTTTTGGGGAGAATACATGCTCGTTTTTATTAAATGCAAATGCTTGATTTATTTGAATAAATGATTATTACTTGGGTTGATGAAATGCGTGAGATGGTTTAAATATGTTTTATGTGGACACAAGTGCTTGAAGCTGTTTTTGGATTGGACACGAAAATGTTTTGAGAGCTATTACGTGCTAGGTTAAGGTTAGAAACCCAAGCGTTGTTATGAATTGTTACATCTGGCTCGGGATGGTGCGAATGTTATGGATAGATCTATGGGAATGGCCACCCGGTTGCCCGACTTGCCAAGGACTTTACTTGGATTTGTGGATGCACCAACTTGCCATGACGTATAACATGTCGATTGTTAGTGTGTTTAGAGATAGTCACGGCTCGTGCTATCTAGTGATGGTTTCATGACTTAGCACAGCGTAATAGTTAAGCTTGCATGACATATATTAGTTTAGTAGTGTTTGATTTATTTTGATATGGTCCAGTGGTTGTTTATGAGCTATTTTACGGATAAATATTTTGATACTTGAATTAAGTATGCCTCGGTTAAATTTGATTTGTTTATGAGAATTGATTTGCACTTGAAAACCTTGTGGTCCACCTTTCTATTCTTTTGCTTAAGGTAAACCTTGTTTTACGACATTGTGGCCACAATGATCGAAAGGATCTTTTGAACTCGCAATGCTTTTATGAAAACCTATGAACTCACCAACCTCGTGTTGACACTTTTAGCGTGTATTCTCGGGTATTGAGGCGATTGTTTACTTTTGGAGGTGCTTGGCAATGGCATGGCATGGTGTAGAGGCGACTTTCGATATTTGTATTTGGGGACCGCTTATTTATTACGGGCCTATTTCCGCGTTAAATTTTATTGTAAACATTGATTTTATTAAATAAATGAATTTTCTTAAGAAAAACCTTTTACTCTATGCGTGTTTGTCGTTGCGTGCACCCAAGCTTGTATGCTTCGCTTAAACCCCGATTTTTGGGGGTGTTACAACATCAGCATCTTCAGTGCTCTCCACATCGTGTTGTGCGGTTCCACCAACGGGGAGGGTACCCTCGGGCTGGGCACGCTTTGTATAGGGGTCGCCTCCAGCAAAGCGGGGGAGTCACTCCCCGGGTCCGCCAGAACCATCTCCATGGTGCGCCCCGCGGTAGCCTCCAGAATAGGGACTTCCCCTCTCCGATGGGTGCACCCCTCGGTAACCTGTCGGTGGCCGCCAAGTTCAAACGCCGAATAGATCCATTTCGTGCGAGAAACAAACAACAAACAAGTTATATAAAGTACAAAGGTGAAAATAAAGGCTCACATTAATAAAGCTACGGTCACGAAGGACGAGCACCCACCTTGGCCATCGCGTCTAGAATGTTGGCACCTCTTCAGGGCTACCAAAATAATTGCGACTGATGCCCACATGCACCAAAAATTCCTCGGGGTAGGAATTGATGGGAATCGGTTAGTGTTTATCGTGTCGCATCCTCAAAGACTTTGTAGGTTCCGGGGGCTCATCCTTCGGTAATGAACCACGGGTATAGAAGTCGAAGTCCGGGAAATAACGCCTATCAACCCGAAAAATTTTCCCTCCAGGTTCCTAAGCGCGTCCGGTTTATCGTGTAACATTGCAGCCTCCCTGCGCTTAGCGAACGACACCCACCGTTTGACCACGTTGTGTGGTAGAGCGCGAAGAGATAGATAGTAGGGTTAATCGCCAATAAGCGGCAATTAACCTCGAAGTTTGTTATTTTTGCCGCACCTATCGGTCAGGTGGGATATGTGCAGACGATAGTAGTTTAATACGTCGCATAAGAATAAGGCGTGGCGCGTTGATTCGCAAACTCGAAGAAACACGTGTATACCCCTACTTTCCTTGAAATCGCAATGGCGCTTGCGCAGCCGGCACTCTGCGGATGCGGGCCGTCGAATATAATAATCGAGGTGAACTCACGAAGTTCATCCTCGGTCATGTCGGAGGTAAAATCAGTCAAACCACGGACCATTATACAGTTTTTTCAGGCGCACGCGCGGTTACCTTTGGAATATTAAGGGTTTCTTGGTTGAAAGTTTGGAGCTTTTTTAACAATAGCGGAAATGTTTTTCTTGTGATAATCGCGATAATGGGAGCGGAAGGTTATATAAGTTTTTACATCCACGCGATGATCGACACGTGGACTCCACTAACTCTAAATGTGTGGATAGGATCTGTTGACATGACACATTTTCAGTTACTTTCTCACGATTTACGAGGTGTGTAATTGAAATATTTTGACTAGATTCACCGTGTATTCTTCAAGGCGGGAACTTTTTTTTAGCTTCTCCGCTACGCTTCAACGAATTTATGGTGTACATCTATTAGTCTAGCATCCGCAGGTCGTCCCTGCGCATACTAGACTGGGGGGACATGATGACGTATAGTCCGCATTCGGGTCACGAACCCGACCAATGACTGCTACTAGCGAGCCCAGTACGATTGGGCTAACCCAAAAACGGTTTGGGCTCACGAAGGCCCAAACCCAAAGTTATTTATAGCTTTGATATTGGATATCTCTTATTTATGGGATATGCATTAGCCAACCTACTTAGGCGAGATACGCCGAAGGTTGGGGAACACGAAACCAACAAGGGTTTCGTGTGTATATAAAGGGCATCCTAGCCCTCATTAAAGGTACGATCTCAAAACCCTAACTCTCAACTATACCCTAAAACCGATTACTTACTCTCACGCCGGAGGATAATCGTGGGAGACAATCCCACGATAAGCCTAATGGTGTTTTCTGTTTTCTTAGTGCGCAGGTCTCAAGCATTAAGATCCAATTGATACGGGAACCAGAGTCCAAACAAGGAACGCCCAACTTTTGTATCAACAGTAGGAGCATACTGTGCTTGAAGGATTATAGCTACTTCTTTTTGGAGTGCTGTAAACATTCATTGCACAGGTGATTAGTAGTAATAGTATGATCATTCTGGTGTTACAAAGAATTGGATTAATTGTTCATTGTGTGTGATCCTACAGTCAAAATGGTGGTTGCTACCAGGAATGTTACTTCTGGTTCAAGCAACAACACCTTGGATGCAGAAATGAGAGATATGGTTACTGAGTTGGTTACTAATTTACTTGTTGGAGTGCACGAAGCCATAACTCAGTTGAATCTATCACTGCAATCCTTTAAAGATCATGTGTTGGTGCACAATGATTACTATAATAAGGAGATTCAGTTGTTGAAAAGTGGGGAAGGTACAAGTAGGCCAATGTAGTGTACAAGAATGACTAAATTAGAGTTTCCAAAGTTCTCTGGGGATAATGTCAAGGATTGGTTGTTTAGGTGCCAATAGTTCTTCAGAGTGGATGAGGTGGAAGATAAACAGAAGGTTAGGTTGGTTTCAATTCACCTATATGATGAGGCATTAGCATGGCACAAACAGTTTGTTAGTTACATGGAGAGACAGTGGATTGGGTTCTCTATGAGAGTGAGATTCTTAGAAGATTTGGCACAAGTTATGAAGATCCAATGGAGGAGTTGAAGAATTTGAAACAAAAAGGGCTAGTTTCTGATTATCAAGATAAGTTTGAAGTGTTGTTGAGTAGGGTGGAGTTGAGTGAGCAATATGCAATCAGTTTCTTTGTGGGAGGATTGCAGAAGGAAATTGGGATGATGGTGAAGGTGTTCAAACCAAATACTTTATAGGATGCATATCATTTGGCTAAAATGCAAGAGGCCACAAAAGCAGCAATGCAGAGAAGGTATACTCCTATCTTGGCCACTCCTAAACCATCGGTTCCTAATGCTATTCCTTATAATAAGAATCAACCATATAACAGACCTTCCACTACTTTGGCCTTGCCTCCTACACCCTATAATAAGCCTGCTACCAGTAGTAATGAGCAAACTAGGAGGCAATTGTCTAAAAAGGAGTATGAGAAGAAAAGATCAAAGAATTTATGTTTTTATTGTGACCAAAGGTACACCCCTGGCCATAAATGTTCAGGTCAAATGTTTTCTATAAAATTGTTGGGAGAGGAGGAATGTTTGGAAGAACAAGAAAGTGAGCCTGAATATGAATTACCACCTGTTGAGGATGAAGTAGTCCAACCTCACATTTCACTGAATGCTTTGGCTGGAATAACCACTTTCCATACCGTGAGGGTTAAAGGAAGAGTAGGCAAACACAACATTCACATCTTAATTGACATAGGAAGTACACATAATTTTGTGGATATTAACTGTGCCAAGAGATTAGGATGTAAACTCAAACAAACCTACCCATTACAAGTAGATGTCCCTGGTGGTAACAGAATGGTGAGCTCATTTGAATGTAGAGATTTTGAATGGTCTCTGCAAGGAACTGAGTTTAAGACAGATGCTATGGTAATCACATTAGGAGGGTGTGAGATGGTTCTGGGCATTCAGTGGTTATCAACATTGGGTACTGTCAATTGGAATTTTGAGACCTTAAGAATGGATATATGTACAAAGGGAAAACAAAATTATACTGAGGGGCATACAACAGGCTACATTACAGTGGATGAGTGGGAAGGAGTGTGGTATAATGATGAGTTCTTATGTAGCTACATTAGCCTCTATGTCTTTATTTGTTTATCCTGGTACATTAATGAAGGCTACTGCAACAAGCTCTTGTACAGAGTCTGCAAGTGTACTAGATCAAGTTTTGATAGAATTCAGTGATGTGTTTGAAGTTCCTACCTCCCTACCACCTCACAGACACCATGATCATAGGATTTTGTTGCAAGAAGGAACCCAACCAGTCAATATAAGACCTTACAAACACCCTCCCACACAGAAAGATGCCATAGAGTTGATGGTGAAGGAGTTGTTAGAAGCTGGAGTTATAAGGGAGAGCCATAGTCCTTTTTCCTCACCTATTGTAATGGTTAAGAAAAAAGATGGGTCTTGGAGGATGTGTATAAACTATAGGCAATTGAAAAAACACACTGTGAAGGACAAATTCCCTATTCATGTGATTGAGGAATTAATAGATGAGTTACATGGGTCAAAGGTGTTCAGCAAGCTTGATTTGAGATCTGGGTATCATCAAATCAGAATGGTGAATGTGGACATACATAAGACTGCTTTTAGAACTCATCAGGGTCATTATGAGTTCTTGGTAATGCCATTTGGACTCACGAATGCACCTTCTACATTTCAGTCATTGATGAATGCAGTTTTTAAAGATTACTTGAGGAAGAGTATGCTTGTGTTCTTTGATGACATTCTAGTTTACAATGACTCAATGTCTACACATATTCAACACTTGGCTGAAGTTTTGCAAGTCATGAGACAGAACAGTTTGTTTGCCAAAAGGAGTAAGTGTGTGTTTGGGGTTGATCAAGTGGAATACTTAGGACATGTGATATCTACAAAATGTGTATCTACAGATCCTTCTAAGATTCAAGCAATGCAAGAGTGGCTCATGCCAAAGTCAGTCAAGGAGTTGAGGGGTTTTTTGGGATTAACTGGATATTATAGAAGGTTTATTCAGAGTTATGCCATTATCAGTAAGCCATTAACAACCTTATTAAAGAAAAATGCTTTTGTTTGGAATCCACAAGCTGAAACAGCTTTTTTGAACCTGAAACAAGCCATGATGGAAGATCCTGTATTAGCACTCCCTGATTTCAATAAAGAGTTCACCATTGAAACTGATGCTTCAGGAACTGGGTTGGGAGCAGTTTTACAACAAGGAGGTCATCCAATTGCCTATATTAGTAAAGCATTAGCTCCTAAGCATTTGTCACTATCCACTTATGAAAAAGAGCTAATGGCAATAGTGTTGGCTTTGGATAAGTGGAGGGGGTACTTATTAGACAGACATTTCAAAATAAAAACAGATCACTTTAGCCTAAAGTATCTGTTGGATCAAAGGATCTCTACTCCATTTCAACCAAGTGGCTGCCAAAATTATTAGGGCTTGACTATGAGATTGCTTATAAAAAAGGGTGTGAGAATAGGGCAGCTGATGCACTGTCTAGAGTGACTCACAGTGGGGAGTTCAATGCTATGCTACTCACTACTATTGATACTGACTTGTTGTCTAAAGTGTAGGCTAGTTGGATGAATGATATTGACCTGCAACAGTTAATTCAGAAATTGTCACATGACAGTACTTTTAGCAGGAAGTATACTTGGCATAATGAAGAGTTAAGAAGGAAAGGGAAGTTGGTGTGGGAGCTGATGCAGGGTTGAGGTCTCAATTATTGGCTGCGTTTCATAGTGAACCAGTGGGGGGACATTCTGGAGTGCAGACTTGTGTGAAGAAATTGGGATATTTGTTTTATTGGAATGGTATGTATAAGGCTATGAAGCATTTGATGTTTTTCAGAGAAACAAGCCAAATTTAGAAGCTTATCCAGGGTACTTACAGCCTCTAACAATTCCAAATCAAGTATGAAAAGATGTTTCTATGGATTTCATAGATAGGTTACCAAGTTCAGCAGGGGAGACTATGATTTTAGTGGTGGTGGATAGATTGTCCAAGTATTCACATTTCATTGCTCTTTCCCATCCTTATACTGCTGTGCAAGTTGCTCAAGTGTTTTTGGATCATGTGTATAAGTTACATGGGTTGCCTCAGACCATTATGAGTGATAGGGACAAGCTGTTCTTAAGCCTGTTTTGGAAAAGCTTGTTTAAGTCTTTGAAAATTGAACTGCACATGTCCACTGCTTATCACCCACAAAGTGATGGCCAGAATGAGGTTGTGAACAGGTGCTTAGAGTGTTTTTGAATATGTATGACTGGTGACAAGCCCAAAGAATGGACTAACTGGTTATCCTTGGCAGAATACTGGTACAATACCAACTTTCACACAGCAATCCAAACAACCCCTTATGAAGCCCTATATGGCCTACCACCTCATATTCCGTACATTCAAGGCTCTAGTGCAGTGGAATTGGTTGATAGGACACTTAATGCTAGAGAAGAAGCTATTAAACTGCACAAGTTCTACTTAAAAAGGGCCCAAGATAGAATGAAAAACCAGGCTGATAAACATAGGACTGATAAGGAGTTTGAAGAAGGATCATGGGTTTACTTGAAGCTGCAGCCCTATAGACAAGTCACCGTGAGACAAGGAAGCCATCATAAGCTCTCTACCAAGTTTTATGGACCTTTCCAGATTGTGGCAAGGATAGGGAATGTAGCTTATAAGTTGCAATTACCAGAACAAGCTAAAGTGCATCATGTTTTCCATGTATCACAACTTAAAAAGTGTAGAGGAGAAGTTACTGGAATGGGTAGTTTTCCAGCTTGTGATGATGGTGGTTTGATTTCTGTGGAGCCACAAGCTGTCTTGGCTAGGAGGATGCAGAAACAAGGAAACAAGGTTGCAGCATATGTGTTGATTCAGTGGGTGAATGGTACTGCTGCAGATGCTACATTGGAACCAGTGGATGATATCATGAAGAGATTTCCTCAGTTTATACTAGATACTTGAGGACAAGTATCATCTGAAGAGGGATGGAATGATATGAGAGAATAGTTAGTCTTGGTTGTTGGCACGTGAGGGGCATGTGGCTGGTTTAACCAGGCACTTGAGGTGCACGTGTCTTGTACTCCAACAACTACTAATCACTTTTCCCTCTTCAGACCTTTCCTTTAAATACTTGGCTTAGTTACTTCATTTGTAGTTTTAGTTCAAATCTCTTTCTCTTGTAATCTCTTTCATTGTAACTGTTTGATTCTAATAATCATCCCTTGAGTTCTAAGGTCCAATTCTAATTCTTGATTCATTAAGAATTCATCTTTTTACTCTAGCTTCTATACCATTTCCTTAGGGAAATCTATAGACTCATATCATAAGTATATTTTTTAGATTCGATGAAACACGCCAAATTCTGACATAATTGAGATATCGAAAACCCAAAGTAAAAAGCAGTTCAAATATATTATATCTAGCTTATGAGAAGTAGTCTCTTAGTCCATAGTTGTATTCATACTGGGATGCTTTGGTGTTGAATGAAGTACAACCGCTAGTATGTTGGAAGCTTATAGAAAAGTCATTACAAGTTATCATCTGTCGAAGCATTAGAGGAGATAACGCAAGTGATTCTTCGAATTTCAAGAACATGGACTGCAACTACGACGAAACCATCAGTGCAATTGTATTCACATTAGTTTTACAAAGTCGCCGGAATATGGGATTGAAGATAAGAAAGAAAGGCTTAAAAAGTTATTCATTTTGTTTTAAATTTGAAAGTACACTAGTCATACCGGATCTTTTTAAATCTCACTAGAAATTTTGATACATTTTTATAAGTACATTAGTTTTTTTTAGCCTTTGCCATAAATATAACAAAACATCAACTATATGCATTAACAAAACATCAACCATATGCATTAACAACTTAAGAGTAATTACAGTCGAGTCTTTCTAGCATTCATAGCTTCAAAATGTTGCTCGCATGGTTGATTACTATACTAACTAGTAGTATATGCTTTTCATTACAGAGCCTCTAAATTAAATCCGTATTTAAGGTGGTCATGGGTGTTGGCTTCTTTTCACAGGTTCTAAACCAAGCCGTCTTCGATATATAACGGACTTATAGTTTACCATGATTATGCGCAATGAACTTAAGACGAAAGTAACTTGTATATCAAAATAAATGATAACACAAATGATGAACAAAGATAACTAAAAGACTTGAATATAAAAGTAAATTGTTGTTGTACATAAACATCCTAGACTCGATCTATATATACCTAGTGAAACGGTATGAACAATTTCCATGAAACGTTGTAACGTTTCATGTGTAACCATTTTTCTTAACTGCCATAAAACAGGCCCATAACTAACTTAACAACCAAAGTTTAACGGGGTGTTTGGGTATAAAGTTCAACCCATAGTTTCCTACCCCGTTTTGACCCAAACATAATAAAACATAAATAATATTTTTCAAATTAACTTAACAAACATGTAAAAGGAGTTTACATCTCCCCCGTAATTTTTGTAAGTTAATGTCTTCATGGTTCTTTTCCTTCATGCCAAGATGATGAAATCATCTTCACTTGATGTGTTTTCCTTGCCATATCCACTTGTAGAGCACTCCATATCCTCTTCCTTCTTGACCTCTGCATGGACATACTTGATCCTCTTCTTTGGCTTTTCTTCTTGTGCTTCCTCCATGTACACGCTAGTCTTTGCATCACCACATGGTTCATTTCCGACCATATCAATCCGTGGTTCTCCATGCCCTACCCTACGTGCTTCCTCATAGTACACTTTCACCAATGTTATATACTCTCGATAGCATTCCTTAACATTATGTCCGTCTTCCCGTGCCAATCCCAAAGGAAGCGCAATATCGCCCCACAAATCATTGAACGACACGTTCATGTAGCCACCCATGTCGTCTACAAATTTATACAAGGCAAGCAAATCTATCCTGACCACCCCTATTGTTGGTGGTAAATCACCCAACGCATCCAAACCCATGTACTCATAATAGAACCATCCCAACAAATCAATAAACTTTTCTTCCATGATTTCCTCATGTTCCTTGATTGCTTCCTCATCACCCTTGTCTACGGTTTCCTCATCTTTGTCAAACATGTATTTTACTTGACATGTACCGTCTTTACAAGTCACAACGAAGCCTTGATCCTCGAGTTGTTTCATGCTCAGCACATTCATTGTAATTTCAGGCGTATACAACACGCTAGGAATTACAATCTCTTCTTCCTTATTATTAATGATTGCCTCCCCTACTCCGTAGGCAATGATAAACTTTCTCACCCTTTCATCTTTTCCCACCAATTTGAATTGGTTTAACATGCGCTTGAACAAGTATCTTGATAGGGTCATATGTTTAGTAATGGTTCTACTAACATACCAGATATTGTTCCAGTTTGCTTTGTCCGTTCCCTTTATCATGTAATCAGTATCCACATGAATTTTTTCTGATGGCCAGTTGAAGATTTCATTCCTTTATCCCTCGTTCTCCATTCTTTCTGTTGAATCGATGTGTTTTTTATTGCTGCAGTTCCAATAAAAATGTCCTCTGACTTTACACACATAACACCGTGACCTTTTTTCTTTTCTGGAAGTTGTACAGGTTTTCCCTTGAAAAGTGGGAAACGGTTGGGATTCTTTAGGAACGGTTGGGTTAGTTTTTGAAGTATTAAAGGATAAGACTTCATTTAGTTTATCCTTTAATAATTGTTTTCCAAAACTTGATAACCGTTTTTGCTTTCCCTCCTTTCTTTGAACGATAGTTGGTTCACAGCGTTGTAGAAATCTTTTGTTTAGCGTGGCCCTAAAATCCTCTCTTGATGACTTGTTCCATGAATCGTAACGTGGGCTCTGATACCAATGTTGGCTTCTTTTCACAGGTTCTAAACCAAGCCATCTTCGACATATAACGGACTTATAATTTACCATGATTATGCGCAATGAACTTGAGACGAAAGTAACTTGTATATCGAAATAAATGATAACACAAATGATGAACAAAGATAACTAAAAGACTTGAATATAAAAGTAAATTGTTGTTGTACATAAACATCCTAGACTCGATCTATATATACCTAGTGAAACGGTATGAACAATTTCCATGAAACGTTGTAACGTTTCATGTGTAACCGTTTTTCTTAACTGCCATAAAACAGGCCCATAACTAACTTAACAACCAAAGTTTAACGGGGTGTTTGGGTATAAAGTTCAACCCATAGTTTCCTACCCGTTTTGACCCAAACATAATAAAACATAAATAATATTGTTCAAATTAACTTAACAAACATTAAAAAGAGTTTACAATGGGCACCCGATTGTTATAGTGCAAGTCAGGCCTTAGTGAATTTCTTAAAAATATCCGCCCATGTGCTCCGTCCCTCACAAAGCTCCTTCACCACTGTTGCCACTTTCTCCACGCTCACAAAAATTTGATCCTGAGTATCCCGCTCACGAATTGTCACTGATGATGTTGAAACCACTGTAATACTGAATGGCACACCATTTTCATCTGCTCTTAAGTATTGTTGCTCTATTGTTGAATTATCTATATATGAAGATTTTAGGTTCTTATTGTTAGTACAATCAAGTCAATTTCACATAAATGGCCAAGTTTTCAAATTCAGATATACGACTTCATTGAAACTTTTATTGGTGTAATCAGGAATATAGAAAAGAGGTGTATTTACTTTTAATACTCTATACAATTTGATCTTATGTCTGACAAAAACCCCGATTTGTATAACAGGTTCATGCATTGATAGGTCAAATGGTTTACAATCGCTAGAGGTGGCAAAACAGATTGTCAAAACAGCTGTTTAAGGGACCAAAATTGTTTAAAATCTACAAACACTTTTTCACAAACTTTTTATAAATAATTAGGGGGGCTGTTCGACCCATTCGACACATTTACATTTAAGCTAAATATTCATGTTCAACTTGTTTCACCAATTAGAAATAAAATGTAACCCAAAAATGACCCATTCACAAGTGAATGGGTCATAATTTCCACCTCTGAAAATGAAGAAAATAAATAAATAGATTCAATGACATACCCCAAGGATAGACTATGTTTGAAATTTCAGCTGCACTTAGTGAATCATTAATTTGTTTAGCAACTTCCTTATATTGCTGATCCGGAGCCAATGAGAAGATGGGACACTGTATGGGTGCCACAAGAGGGGAGAAACGGAATACATATATCTCTTCTTCTCCAGCTTTTCTTGGTCTTGTGTAGAAAGAATGTTCAAAGAGACAATAGATGATTCGCTCCATTACAAATGAAGATTCAATTACAGCAGACTTGAAAGTTCTATGGTGTACTTTTTGTGTTTCCTTTGATATCGATACCATGCTTCTCTTTATAGTAACAGTCTTCTTAAGAGCGCAAACTTGAAATTGCACCTCCCCTTTGGACTCTAAAGCAGCCTTCATTGCCATAGCATCTTTTTTATTCATCCTCTAAGAAAAAAGCAGGAAAACAGTAATTGTTACAACTTACAACCCGTTCAGGTGAAAATGGGTCAACTTGACTTGTATATTATTGTTAAAAACGCAAAAATTAGCATACTCAATTGTTTTCCTTTTCTTTTTTTGTGAAAAGGTCAAGTATATACAAATCACAAAACACTATAAGAGTTTAAATCAGTAAGACTACATTTCCTTTAACATTGCAAGACCAATAAACTAAGATGCAGTCTACTCCAAAGAAAGGCATTAATTATCTACTGACATTAGAAGCTCCTCATGACTAAAGACAACTTACCAATAATTAAACATCGCCATTATACTTTCTAATCACTTCATTCCACAGATGATAACTTGTAATAACTATATTTCTATAAACTTCCAATATACTAGCAGTTGTACTTCATTCAACACCAAAGCATTCCTAGCATGAACACAACTATGGAGACTACATTTCCTTTAGCAATATAGACTAAATTGCTTTATTACAATAAACGATCCTTATCTTTATAAATTGCTTTTTTTATAATCACTTCATTCCTAATCACTGCATTGCACAGATCATAACTTGTAACGAGTATATTTCTATAAGAAGCATTAGAGCAGATAATGCAAGTGGTTCTTCTTTTTTCAAGAACATGGACTGCAACTACCACATTAGTTTTGCAAGAAGTAATGTGAGAAGGAATTAGTACCTTAAGTGCTTCAACAACCTTAATACGGTCACCTTCAAATGCAGGACGAAGCTCCTTGTGAATTGGTTTAACAACCACTTTCTATAAATACACGACTTATTAGCAGCTTGCTCAATTTAAAAGCGTAAGCAACAACTTCACATTTACAAAAGTTACCTCTACTTTTTTAGGTTGTGCCAGTTTCTCTTTTGCTTCAAGAGACACTCCAATTTTATCCTAGGCAAAAACATGTATCCAAAACTTCAATAAAAAGCTTGATATTACTAATTTCACATGTTAATTAACTAATAAGCTTACATGAGATCTATCAGCAATCCAAACACACTCACTCCAACCGCAAGAAGTCTCGATTTCAGCCATCCAGCAATCTTCAGCATAGTTATCCATCACATATGGGAGATTTTGTCTGAACCGTAAACGTTTTTCATCTATCCCTAGACTTGTCAAATATAGATATACTCTCCCAATGAAGTATGCAAGTGACTCATTCTTTACGATCCCCTAAATAACAATGTTTGATTGTTAGACACTTGCAAACAGTATGTTTATATGATATAAAATTAGAAAAACAGGGACATAATATCAAATGAAAATCAACCTTAGAAACTGCTTCACCGAGACAAAGTCTTTTCTCAAATTACCCTGACATTTGCTCTTCCCTTGGGAAGATGAGAAACTCTAGGTTTTAAAATTGGGAATACTTTTGATGTGATTTGTCTTTAGGATCGACAAAGTGCTCTATCAGTGCAAGTGTGAATCTACTGAGTAGATGTTTTCGAGGAAATATTTGAAAAGTGAGAAACATCTATCAATTTCTAGCCAAACGCGAGCCAATATTACCCATTTTGAACCGTTACTCAGCCCATCCCTATACTTTGCAATATGAAAACGTGACAAGCGTGCTAAAGTAGTGGAATACGGTGCAAGCGAGAGAAGCCTCAACTTTCAAATAACAAATTTGTAAACATACATAAAGCATGAATGAAACACACTCAGATCGCGATTTTAAGTTTGAAAGAGAAACACATTACCTCATTTCTGTGTGCCTCGCCAATTGTAGCACCAGTACATGGGAGCGTGTTCCCATTCCAATAGTATAGGACGTTAAAGTGATCAAATATGCCTTGTCCTGCTGTTACAAGGAGCTTGTACCTGAATGATATCAAATGAAAAGGGTTGCAATCACAGGTAAATGTTATGTGCAGGATTTAGAGGCAAGATTTGGGATGTGTTATGTTTCAGATGAGATACAGAAAAAGAAAAATTAGAAGGGCAACGAGTTGGAAATCACCACAATAGTATTTTCAATACATACAACCTCCCAATTTGTATTGTTCAGATACATAAATTATTATTGTAATAGAATTGTTTTTATATAAGGAGTTTTAAAACAATATCTGAGGGTCAACCCGCTATGGCCCATTTCGACGCAAACAATAAAGTCAGTTTCAGCGTGTACTAATGTTTCTACCACCAAACATCTAGAAAGTATATTAAAGCATTGCCGTTGCAATTCTGGTGAGGCATACAAAACATATCTGAAAGCATCTCAGATCATATAATCCGCACCTCATCTTTTTCAAAACACGTGATAGATAATTATAAGAAAAATTACTAACTCAGAGTTCGCATCAAGTTGAGTCTCAAAGAGAGGATTCCTGGTAATGGTTTCCACTATGTCATACTCATTCTTGGCACCAAGCTGTTCGGGACAAAGATCATTGAGAACCGCGAGAATGTGTTTAAGTTCACGAGTCTTGTCATCTTTAACCATATGGTCAGTATCTATATCAACTTGACCGGAAGCTTTCAAGATGGAATCTCGGGTGACACATAGTGCCATATCATCCTCCATAACAAAATGCTGAGAAAATTTGAGCAAAAATATTAGAATCTTTGTGCATAACACCAATTCACTCAAATTATAACTGTAAGGGATGTTTGGCTATGCTTGTTTTATAGTAATGGCTTATGCTTTTCCATAAAACCTTCATAAACAGCTTCGACTTATCTCTCAATTTTCCTCCTACTTAAGTTAATACTCCCAAACACTCTCAAATGGTTCATCACGTGAGCTTGAATAAAACATAACTAAGCTTATCCAAACGTACAGTATATCTACAGTAACATATCATATGTTAGTTCTAACAAACTGGAAATGCTCTCTCCTTCTTTGAAACAATTCATTCTACAAGTTAATCGCTATTTATTCATTCAGATTAGCTTATTTTTCTGGATTATGGGCGTATTTGAATTTTGAGAAGTTCATAACACACTTGAGGTGTTTGTTTAAGATTATTTGTCCAGCTTATGAGCTTATTGAACTTTTAAAAAGCTCATAACCTCACAATAGCGGGCTTATGAGTTATCAATGTGAGCTTATGGCTTATTGAAGTTTATAAGCTCAAGTTGATAGGCTCACAAGCTTTTCAAAAGTTAGATAAGCTCACAAGCAGGCCAAATAAGCTTAAAAAGGAGCTTAATCAACTCGAGTTTATAACTTAAAAGGAACCCATAAGCTCATAAGCCTTAGAACCCGAGCTTATTAGCTTTTCAATAGTTTGATACGCCTATGCAAGACAAATAAGCTAAAACAAACACCCCTTTTCTCAGCTTATATTAACTCATTAGCGGAAAGGGTTAGTACGAGTAACTTGAATGCATATTTTTAGTAACCTAAATGTTGTGGTTTTATACTTTTATATAAGTTTATAATAATAATAGTTAAAATGTACCTTATTCCATAGTTTAACGACATAACGGTCGACGAGATGTGCAGAAGCATGATAATCGTACAAAGCAACAGCAGCAACATTTGAGTCCTTCAACTTGGTATAAAACAAAAATCTTTCAAGAGCATAAAAGAGAGACTTACGGAAGGCTTTTTTGACTTTGAGTTGACTTTCAACCCACCATTTCACTATTTTCAACGCATCTTTTTCATCCATGTTCTTTGTCTCCATGGCCGTTGTTTGTTTCCCTGTGGGGGGTTAGTAGTGAATGTTGCCTCACTTTTGGAGCACTGTAGGGTATCGAGGGCTATGTTTCAACAAAAGATACATCATTGGTTAAGACTACAAATTGTATCATCACTCTTTCCCAAAGGAAAATGATAAATGGACCTAACTATAAAGGCCTAAAAGGAGACCTAATGCATAAATGTATTGTACATGTTGATGTTACATTTATGCGATAATCTCCTTTTACTATTATTTAAATGCATGTATCATCACTCATTTACTTTTGGCCCATCCAAAGATAAAAAAATACCTCATCTAAGCTATTTTGGACCCATTCAACTTGACATTGGCAGACTTAAGTATTTAAGTATTGCTAATTATTCATTTGCATCATTTATTTATGAGTTAATTACATAAATGGTCACTGTGGTTTGGTCATTTTTTCACTTTCAGTCTCTAAAGTTTTTTTTTTTTTTCTGGTTACTGTGGTTTGCATATGTTACCGGTTCAGTCCATATCCGAATAAAAAGACCAAAATGTCCTTGCATCTTCTTTTTAAAATGAGTTAATTACATAAATGGTCACTTGGTTTTGGTCATTTTTTTCGGTCACTAAAATCTTTTCACAATTAACTAACGACGTTAGTATAAAGGACTACGTCGTTAGTTCTTTTCTACGTTTTCATCCAGTATTTACGCGTTTTGTCCGTATTTAGACGTTTTCGTCCATTATTTACCGCGTTTTCGTCGTTTTTACGTTTTCGTACGTTTTTTACGTTTTGATGCCGCATACACGTTTTATCCATATTTACACGTTTTTCCGTTTTCTGCGTTTTCATAGTATTTACCGCGTTTTCGTGCGGTATTTACCGCGTTTTCGTAGTTTTACGCGTTTTCGTCTGTTTTACCGTTTTGCGTCGCGTATTACGTTTGCGTCCATATTTACGTTTTCGTCAGTTTTTGCGTTTTCGTAGTATTTACCGCGTTTTCATCGTTTTTACTGCGTTTTCGATGCGTTTTACCGTTTTCGATGCGTTTTTACGTTTTCATGAGTATTTACGTTTTCATCCGTATTTACACGTTTTGGTCAGTACTGACATTTTAGTCGTTTTACATTTTATGTAACACGTTTTGTGCGCATGTACCGTTTTGTCATATTTTACGTTTTCGTCGGTTTTACGCGTTTTCATCCGTATTTACGTTTCATCGCGTATTTACGTTTTTCGTCCGTATTTACACATTTTCGTCGTTTACCTTTTTGTCGGTTTTACGCGTTTTCAATACGCATGTACGTTTTTCGATCCATATTTACATGTTTTAAAAGTAAAGTTTTTACACGTTTTCATCCTTATTTACGCGTTTTCATCTGTTTTTACACGTTTCATCAGTATTTACGCGTTTTCGTCCGTAAATACCGTTTTAAATAGTTTTACAAACTTTAAAACTGTTTAAACGTTTTTAATAACGCATGTACGTTTTAAACCATATTTACGCGTTTTGCGTCGTTTTACCGCGTTTTCATCACGTAATTACCGCGTAAAAGGTCGTTTTACCGTTTCGCCGATATTACGCGTAAAACGCGTTTTATCGTGTAAAACGAGGCCTTATGGAAATACGGAGGCGTAAAAAGCATCATCGCGGAAAACGTCGCTACGAAAAGCGTATAAAAATAGATGAAAACGTATCGAAATAACGATGTAAATGGTGCAGAAATCTGACGAAAACAGCGTGTGCGCTAAGCACGTGTAAAAACGTTTAACGAGCGTGTAAACGCGAAAACTGAAAAGCGTAAAACGCGTGTAAAACGAGAAAACGTGCGCTGAAAACGTAAAAGGCAAACGAAAAGCGAATGGCGATAAAAATGCAAATAGCAACGTGCGAATATTGCATGCGGCAGCATTAACGACGGCGTAACGGGCGGCGTGTAAACTATGGGCAACGTATTACATCTGAAAACGTGTATACGACGAAAGGTGTAAACAGGCGAAACGTATGGCTAACGGATAGCGATATGCGAACGCGAAACGGTAACAGCGTGTAAATAGCGATGTAAACATACGAAATGCGAAACGCGTGTGACTCGCGAAAAACGTGTAATACGGACGAAAACGGTAAATACTGGGAAAAATGTAACGGATGGCATGTAAAACGGCGAAATAGACGGCGTGTAAATACGCGGACGACGTGTAATACGGATGAAAACGTAGAAAAGAACTAACGACCGTTAGTCCTTTATACTAACGATCGTTAGTTAATTGTGAAAAGATTTTAGTGACGAAGTGAAAAATGACCAAACCACAGTGACATTTATGTAATTAACTCATTTTAAAAAAATATGCAGGACATTGTCATTTTATGGATATGGACTGACGTAACATATGCAACAAACTTAAGCAATCAAACTTTTAGTGACTGAAAGTGAAAAAATGACCAAACCACAGTGACCATTTATGTAATTAACTCTTTATTTATTTATGAATATGTTATTTGGTTTCAAGTATGTAAGATTGTATAACATTTTATCACTATTTTTTCTTGAACTTCTATTTTTGTATCGGCCCACCCGAGTGAAGAATCCTGGCTTCGTCACTGAAGAGGTGGGTTATGAACCCTGACATTTTCTCCAATAGGCCCCGATGTAGTCAATCTGGCATTTTGATTGAAGGATGGTACTACCTCCGTCCCATAATAATTGTCCACTTTTCTTTTGAGTCTTTCTTGTTTTAACTTTGACCATTTATATTTTTTATTTGTGTTATATAATCTTGATGAAAATTATACCAAATAAAAATACATTTAAAACCCATTTATTATATATTTTCATAGTGTATATTATATGAATAAAAATATTTATGGTCAAAATTGAATAAAAAAGACTTGAAAAAGTCAAAGTGGACAATTATTATGGGACGGAGGTAGTACTAAATAATCTTTAGTGTCATGGAAGAGGTTTGAACCCGGGTCTATTGAACCCGATGTCTGAATTAAACATTGTTTTTATGGTTTATTTTCTTATTTTGGGGTGTTTGGATTTTTTTTTTTTTTTTGGTGAAACTAGATTTCTAGACCCGTTTTGTGAAACTAGATATTTCAAAAAGTAGGCTTTATGTTGTAGGGTAATATGAACTGGTTGGGTAGTGTGGTTGGGTAATATGAACTGGTTGTAGGCTTTATGTTGGGTAGTGTGAAAAACTAGACTTTTTAGTCTTAGTATTACAAAAGCGAGAATGGAAGGTAAATCAGTGCACCTTGACATCTTTAATCTGCATCTACATGATATACTTTGTTAAGGGTCAAACTAGTAACATCTTTCAAATTTTTTCGATCTAGCTAATATGACACATTGGTAGTAGGTTACAAAGTCACATTTGAAAAAATTTCTTGTGATTAGTCCTACATGATACTTGACGTTAGCTAGATGATGCGGCCGTTAAAAAAATAAATTTTTTAATTCATAATTCTTATAAAATGGATAAAATTTTTATAAAATATTTTTATTTTTATGGTGGTTTTTTAACGTTTTTAATTACGTAATTTTTAAAAAAAAAAGTATTTTTTTTTAAAAAAACGTAATTTTTATAAAATTTTAAAATTTTTTTTAAAAAAACGTAATTTTTATAAAATTTTTAAATTTTTATAAAAAAAACTTATTTAAAAAAAAAAACGTATTTTTTATAAAAAACGTATTTTAAAAAATACGTTTTTTTTAAATACGTTTTTTTTAAAATTTTAAAATTTTATAAAAAGTACTTTTTTTTTAAAAAATGCGTTTTTTTTTTAAATTACGTATTAAAACGTTAAAAACCAATGCAATTAAAAATATTTTATAAAATTATCATTTATAAAATGATGAATTAAAATTTAATTTTAGCGATCGTTATCATCAGCAACATTTAAGCAAACGCAGGTGACTACATTCTACTACCAGCGAATAAATAGCTAGATAAAGTAGTATTATATTAACAAAAATTACCTGAAAAATGTTGGTCATTTCCTTTAATCTTGACATGGTCTCTAGTGGTGATGATGCCTATTGTTGTGTGTATTTTTTAGCTGGGGCAAGATATTTCTACACTCCTATTTTTATATTTTTCCTCTAATTTTTTTTACATTTTTATTTATTTTTATTTTTATTTATTTTTTTATATTTTGTTTTATATCAAAACTATAAACCTAAAAATCGCGGACAGAAATATAAAGTTTAATAAATAAAACGCTTAAAATTATCAAAATCTGAGCAATTAATGAAAAAAATTGTGTTGTACTGAAATAAATGATGGGACAAAATGAATCAAAAGTACAAACCCTCCCTAGTAGGGACTAGTAGGGAGGGTAGGAATAGTACATCCTTTTTTAGCTTTACTTGTGAGGTAGGCTGCAAGTTTGACCTAAAGTAAATATCACATTATTTGGAAAGAGAAATGATTTCATACAATTTTTATAAACAAACTTTCACAAAATGATGTGACAGATGTGATGGACCAATCATGTTGTAATGTATTTTCTTTTGGGATACACTATTGGAACCCTCCCTATGATGTCAAATCATAGGGAATATTCCCTTTAATAAACCCTTTTTACCAGTCTGTAGTTTTTATCATTTACGTTCCGTATTTACGGACAGTTTTAAGCGTTTGGCTTATTAAACTTTATATTTCGCATTCGCATTTTAGGTTTATAGCTTTTTGATATAAACAAAATTATAAAAAAATAAAAAAATAAAAAAAAGGAAAAAACTAGGGAGGTCTAATAAAAACTGAATGCCGTCACAATAACGTCATCTTTCTTTTCTTATTTTTCACTGTCTATAATTCTTTGCCAAATGTATGTGTGGATTTATTATTATTATTATTATTATTTTTTTATTTTTTTTTTAATATTATGTGGATGTACTTATTTGAAAATGTAGGCGGAGAGTCACAAGAGGCCATGGACCCCTAGGTTTGTAATCTTTACATAAACTACTTTTATATTGCTAAACAATTTATGCTACAAATCTTAGATTTTAAAAATAAATGATGAATTGGCTCTTCTAAGTTTCAGGATTTACACTTCGTCCATTCTAAAAAAGTTAGGTTGGCTCCATTAAATATTATCCAATAGTGATGTATAGAGCATTTGCATGTGATGATGCATGCTAATTTCTACTAATGTATTGTTAAGGTGTGAGGTGGTGGCTGCCAAAGTTATAAATGTAGCGTGATGTGAAGTACGTATGACCAGATTTCGCTTTCACGGTGGCGAAGCTTTAGTTTATAATTGTGACATAAGACGGCCAAAATATGAAAATACATATGTTTTATATCATATTTCATATACTCGACTTTCAAAAAGGCGTGACATAAGGCGATATGGCCGGCGTAAGCGTGATGGCATGGCCAAGTTGGCCTTTTATGAGGTCTTTGCGAGGCCTATGCAAGCCTTTTAAAACCATGGCGGCTGCACTCTAACATATGCAGTTTGTAGGATTAATGGAAAATATAATCATCAAGTAGAATGCTTAGGTGAATATTAGCTATTTATAGTAGTTTGGAAAGTGTATTTATTAGTTGTATGATCGTAGAAACCGCCTAATTTTTTATTTTATTTTATTTATTTTTTATTGTTTATTTTTATTCTTTTTTCATGTCCAAAAGTTACTAGCTTGCATTTTGATTTGTAAAGATAATTTGTTAATAAGTAATATATATTCACCTTTCCAAACGAAGAAGAAAAAAAGAAAAAAAAAAAACATGGATGGGTAATTTACAAAAACATTAAGAGTTAAATGTAAAATAATGTTATATTTCAATGGACTAATGACTTGAAAGTGCATCTAACTTATCAATTTTTGTTGCTCCATGTATTATATTTTTTTCCTAAAAAACCACAAAGCTCTCAAATTTCGACCTTGTGTGTATTTTGTTCATGTAAAATGATTATTTTACCCTTCGAAATTTGAAAGAATTAAGGGTAGAATGTTTACAAAATACACATAAAGGTCGAAATTTGAGAGCTTTGCGTTTTAATAGAAATATAAAAATAATTATACGGAACAACGAAAATTGATAAGTTAGACACATTTCTACATAATTAGCCCTATTTCAATTGCATACTAAAATATTCAATCAACTTTAAAGAATTTTTTTTTTTTTTTTTTATTTAATCTTAAGTTTAGTTTATTTTAGTTTTTGGTTTTAAGTGTAAAATATTCAGTTTTGTAATTTAAACAAATACTCCATAGAATTATATATAATATCATTTGGCGAGGAACTTATGAGTTCGTGCCACCAACTATAAAATATTCTCTTTCCTAAATTTGGTAGTTTGTTTCTTACTAGCACCTTTCTTATTTATTACAACCATAAAGGCCCAACAAAGATCCATAGCGTATTTGGTATAAACGATACGTATTCTAGCTACTCCTTCCAGAAGTTGGCTACTCTTTCTACCAACCTAAACTCAGGTCGGTGTCCCGGTCTGTTAGGGTTTATTTCTACTTGCATGTTTATGTTTTCTTTTCCATCTTGGTTATTTATTTGGAGTTGTATGTGCAAATCCTTTGTTTGTGGTATTAGGTTTGGGATATTTGTTTTCCTTTTCTGGTCTTGCATGCGTCCTTTTGTTGTTAGTTATTGGTTATTCATGAAGCATGCTTACTAACGTTGTTACTTGCTTGTGTTTGATTAAATCCTAGAACTGTTATCCCAAGTTTATGCTCCTTGTATTGTGTCTAAGTAGTTTTGTCCATTATTTGTGTCCCATAGTGTGTACTGTAATGAAATCCAAAAAAAAGGCTATCCCTAGACAAGGTTCGACCCACCATGAATCTGGTGACATAGGTGACAAGGTTAGGGAATTCATGGATGGTCTTGGCGCACAACGTCGGTTGGTCGATCTCGGTTCACCGTGGCGTAAGCTTGTGCCCCGCAACATGAGGCGGTGTCAAATGCGAAAACGGGCTTTCCAGACGATGCAGACCATCCTTTGCATGTCAGAAAAAGCATGCAATGATGAGGGTTGTTCTGTTATACATGCACAAGGTTAGTTATATTAAAGTTGTGTTTCTATTTTTGTTCATGTTTATATGTGGGGGCTGCTTTCAGTTGTTTGTAACTTTTTGGGTTCGTACATGCTTTGGATGTGCCACGGTTACATGTGGATGTGTGCGATGGTGGGATGGGACAGGTTATGCGGGATTTTGCGGCGGGTTGTTTTACATTGTAAGGCAAGATTCGATGCATTATCTTATCAGTTTTGTTTCATGAACACAACAGCATTTCCACATACCGCGTCGTTACCGCGGTTACTATCATAATCGTTTGTTCGTTCTTCTTTCCTTTTTGTGTTATCTTATTTTTAGTAGAGCTATTAAAACATTCGGGTTTTCGGATTACGTTTTTTCGGGTCGGGTTTTTCATGATTTAAATTAGACGCGGCAGTTTTTTTTTGGATTGGAGTTAACAAAGCTGATTTAATTTGTCAAGTTTGGGTTATTAAAGATAAATTGGTTAGTTGGATTCAGTACTATAAGTTGATTTAATTTTGATATTAATCAAATCAAATTAAAAGTAAAGTATATCTAATATCTTGGAGTAATGTATAATGCTAAATTTTTAAGCTTTGATTACTAAAATCAACTCTTAATCAATGATAAGAATCCTAATATTTAAATCATAAAAGAACAAAGTAAATATGACCCAATGCAAAATATATTAGAACTAACCATAATAAAGTATTAAAGAGTTAAATTATGTGATATTTGTTGGGATGTGCTTGACTTAGTATCCAAAAATTGTACACTATAATTGGGCCACATATGAATCCATTTCGGTTTGACCTATCTCAATTATTGGTCATGGTTACTCTTTCTTCAGTTCTTCTTCAACGCAGGAACCAACTGATAATTGCGCATACTTCTTTTAGTTTCTTTCTCTTTTAAACAATGGTGAATTTGATTTAGGTATGCACTCAAAAAACTCCTACATTTTAGAGAGTGTGCACTAATAGAATTTCAAGGTATTTCATGTTTACTTTGAAGAACAACAAATTTTTCTTACACTCTTTGAAAATCTAGGCGGACGAGGCCTCTTTATCATCAATGTACTAATAGAGGCCCTCTTGAAAATGGGATGCTTTATTTTTACTCTCAATACCCAGTGCCCAAAAGCCGCCCACGATTGGGGTCTTGAAAGACAGGATCGCAATAGTGTCAAGCGATGTTTATCACCATGTATTCGTTGGGTCTTTAGTATTCTTAACAAGTACGAGATGCTTGTAACTTGTGTCTTATGCAACTGTTAAACATTGTCAGGCGGTCCGGACCTGAGCCTTGTAAGGCAAACGAAGAGGCGTAATGTCAGCAGGGAGGATGGTGATTCTAATGTGGGTGCACCCAGCGTTCATACCTTTCGTGAATGTGGTATGTCACATTACCCCCCGCCCGAGCGTTGGCATTACGTGAGACAGAGGTAAACATGTCCCTGCTCATGCGCAGCCTATTCCTTTAACTCTCCACAAATGTTTGCGAAAGGTCTTTTATACATTTACCACACATTTTCATCTGTTGTAGGGTTTGTGTTCCAGGGATTGTTGCCCCTGGCATTGTTCCAGTTACAAGGACAGACCGCGTTTTCTTTGGCACAAATCTTTGAAACCCATGTTGTTGATGGAATTGGTCAATGTGCTGCCCCTCAATATGGTACAACTTCAGATTTTGTCGCGCCACTGGATGAGACCAATTTACAAACACCACAAGGTAACCATTTATTTTCTTTATATCGTGTACCTTTCATTAATCATTGGCTAATAGATTTTATATTGGGTTATAGTATCTTGTGCGTTTGGCTGATTCTTTATATATGTAACTTCCATATGTATTTAGTTAATTATATCTTCTACCGAGAAGATGGACACGAAATAGAACAAACAGAAATCATGATCGCAATGATGGAGTGCCCCAAGTCGTAGAGAGAGAGTCCACAATCGGAGGAGGTTCATCCCCGCCGTGATTAGTTATATTTCAAAATCACTTGGTTTAGGCTGTCACATAAATTCTTTTTTGGTGATTATGCAACGTATTGCTCAAACACGTCCCCATTCTTTGTCGTTTGACAGGACCTCCAGAGAATACATTCCTTTGGGCCATGTGCATGTATACGCTCCCATTGTCATGCAAGGTTTTGGTATGAAGAAAGGTTGAGTGTCTCAACTAGGCGACAGAGTCCTCTTTATCATCAATGTTGTATGGGAGGGAGAGTGCGATATCGTACGAGAATATCCTCCTATGTTCAGAACTCTTCATGACCGCCATTTCATCGAAAACATCGGGGCATATAACCAGGATGTTCGCGATGACATCCCTAGGTGCAACTATAGATGAAACGGTTAATGTGGGAAGGGGTCCTTATGTGTTTAAAGTTTCCGGCAACATATACTATCGCATTGGTAAACTGTCCCGAACACTGGTGAGCCGAGGTTCTTCAGTTGTACATCTATGACAGCGACAACGAGGTCAAAACCGGCTAACTCATTTCAATGAAGCCCAAGGGCGACACTCGACGGATGTAGTCGCGGGCCTTATCAATTTCCTTGATCGTAACAATGCACTGGTGCAATTGTTTAGAACTGCAAGAGATAAGCTAAATGACAATGATGTTCCAGAGTTTAAAGTGAAACTTTTGCGGTTGGGTGGCAGCGTCGTCATGATTACCCACACCAATGAGATTGGAGCAATTGTCTATGAAACTGGTCCGTTCTCAACTCTGATTTTGACGTCGTTATTCAATTACATTACGGTGAACCAGGAGGATAAACAAGCTCCATCCCTGCTACATGTCATTGCAGTTCCCTTTATTATTTGTATACGGTGAGCAAGGCTATGATAAAGACCAAAAGCTGATTGATCGGACAAGTCATGATGAACAACAACGGTAACTATGAATGCATACTATGCATACATGTTACATGACCGTGTCAATAAATATGGTTGCGATTGCAGGTGGGGCTATTCCAGCAATACGTTGTCACCGCATATTGCGCCATTGAACAAAGTCGGATGGACTTTATCAGGAAAAAACATCGACATTAGAGGTGATTTTCTAAGAGGGGTTTATGATGCCATGTCAAGAGGGGACAATGACGGTTCCGATGTAGGAAGCAGGATCATTTTGCCAGCTCGTTACAGGAGGCCGCGGTACATGTATAGCCACTATTTGGACGCTCTTGCAATCATGTGTACATGGAAACCCTACCTTTTTGTTACGTTTACATGCAACGTTCATTGGCGGAGATTCAAGACTTTATGACACAGTTTCCGATGCTGACAACTGCGGACAGGCCAGACGTCGTAGACAGGGTGTTCGAACGCAAGATACACCTGTTGATAAAGTATGTCCGTGACCACAGACCTCTTGGAAGTATATGTGCACGTAAGTTGTGATACATTACCTACTTTATTTTCTTGTCCCCACAAATGTTTTCCTTACTTATTTCCACAACATAAGTCCATACTCCAGTACCAACTTATAGCCATCTGTTAATGTTGTTGCTATCTGTTTGTGTCCGTTTTGTCCCATTATTAAGTGATGTGCATCGTCTATGCGGTTTGTACACCGTCGAATTCAGGCGTGGTTACCCCATTGCCACATGCTTTTTTGGAATAATGTTGCTTCAAAGATAAAGTCACCCGAAGATGTTGACAACTACGTGTCGGCGGGTTGGGATGAGGAAACCGACGGGCTTTGAGTCATCTGAGTTTATGATGCATGGTCCATGTGGCATGGCAGCACCAAATGCTCCATGCATGCGTGACCGCTCGGTGTGTAAAAAATCATTTCCAAAAAGTTACTGCAACAACACTTACATTGACAAATTGGGCTACGTGCATTATCGGAGGCGGGACAAAACCATTAGATCCATGAGGAATGACATGCAACTGGACAATGGGTATGTTGTTCCATATAATCGATCATTGTCAATGAGGTTTTATGCTCACATAAATGTTGAGTGTTGTGGGTGGACCATGGTTATAAAGTACTTATTCAAGTACATATCAAAAGGGACGGACATAATAGTTGCTCGAATAACGCGCACAAGTGGGCCGTTTGCTGTCGGCGACTCCCACCCATCGGCATCAGTGCCTGCAAACAACACCTGTGCTACAACAGTTTATGAAATAAAAAACTTTGTTGATGCAAGATACATAGGCCCTCATGAAGCATGTTGGCGGATTCTTAATTTTGATATCCATTCTAGAGAGAATTTGTTCAAATCCTTGCCGTTCATTTGGAAAATATGCAACGGGTCACGTTCAGGGGCAACCAGTCCTTGCAATCGGTCATTGACAATCCAGGGACACATAAAACAACACTCACCCAATGGTTGAGTTTCAACCGTGGTTCTACTGTTGGGAGGCATTTAACATACGTCAGTTTCCCTTCTGAATTTGTATGGTCATTGAAAGACAAGGAATGGTATCCCAGACAGAATACAAACAAGCCATCTATCGGCAGGCTCACATACGTACACCCAGCTGCGGGAGACCTTTTCTTCCAAGAACATTACTTTGTCAAAAGGATGTACTTTTTCACGGCATTAGGACAGTAAACAATCAAACTTATTCCACAAACAGAGCTGCTGCAGAGGCAATGGGTCTTTTGGAGAATGATGGTGAGTGGTCTATTGCCATGGAAGAAGCGTCCGCGACAGCGACTGCATCAGAATTACGATCACTGTTCGTACAGATACTCATTTTTTGTGATGTTTCAGATCCAGTCGCGTTGTTTGACTCTTTTTGGGAACATATGGCACAAGACGTACCTAGGATACTGGCACAACTACATGGTACGAGGGCCACGCATCTAAATGAGCCGGAGTTGAAGGGGGGTTTACTTTATGAATTGGAATCTTCTCTCAATTTCTATGGTAAATCACTAGAAGACTTTGGCATAAACCCGCCTCCAGAGGGCCTACTGAATATTCTTACCAACAAATTGATCATGGAAGAAAAGTGTTATAACAGGAAAAGCTGTGAGAAGCGGAATATTTTGGTTCCTAAATTGAATGACCAGCAGCGGATCTTTGACACAGCGATGCATTGATAAATCACAAGATTCAGGAACTTATGTTTGTATACGGCCATTGGAAGGAAAAACATTTCTATGGAAAACCATTATTACAACCTTAAGATCACAAGGTAAGATTGTTTTAGCAGTTGCATCATCGGCATCGCCTATTGCTTCCGCGAGGGCCAGCACTCAGGTTTAAACTTCCAATAAACTTAGAGATGAAAGCATGTGCGCCATAAAAGAAATACACATTAGCGAACTGTTGCAACAAACGGACCTGATCATTTGGGACGAGCCCATGAATGACCGTGGTGAGGCTCTTGACCGTACGTTGCGTGATATTTGTGAAACACCTGCAATGTTGTTCGGAGGAAAGACAGTCATGTTTGGTGGAGACTTTCGGCAAACCATGCCAATAAAAAAACGAGCAACAAAGGAAGAGGTTATTGGCTCATCTATTTCAGAATCATATCTGTGGCAGCATCTGAAACTGTTTTTCCTTGACAGAAACATGCGGCTCCAGAGAGAGAGCACGGATACAGCACAGACAGATGAGATGCTGAATTTCTCAAAGTGGTTGCTACATATTGGTGACGGTAAAATAGGTAAAGAAGACGAAGATGATCCACAAAACGCATCATGGATAGATATCCCAGACAAATATTGTTATCCACCCACTGAAGGCGGAAAATGGGAACTGATACATTTTATATACGACAACGACACCTTATCTTCCCCTTCAGCAGAATCGTTTCAGGACAAAGCTATAGTATGTCCAAAAAACGAGACTGCTGACACCATCAACCTAGACATTCTGAAAATTTTACCACAACTAAGTAAATATTACACAAGTAATGACCATGCCATCCCTTTAGGCAATGACGGAGGCGCTTCAGAATTACTATATCCTGTAGAATACTTGAATTCCATCAACTTGAGCGGGTTTCCTCCACACTTATTAGAACTTAAAGTGGGTGCACCGATTATGCTACTAAGAAATCTTAATCTTGCTGGTGGCCTTTGTAACGGCACAAGGATGATTATTACTCAGTTGTTAACGCGCGTCATAGAGGCTAAGATAATCACTGGAACAAGGATCGGTCAAAAGGTATTCATCCCCCGCATTGTGCTCATAATGAAAGATGATAAGATGCCATTTATATTTAAACGTAAGCAGTTTCCCGTAAAGATCTGTTATGCCATGACGATCAACAAGAGTCAAGGCCAGTCGTTGAAAAAAATTAGGATTTACTTACCAGAGCCAATATTTAGACACGGCCAGCTTTATGTTGCTTTATCAAGAGCAACAACTCCGGAGGGTCTCAAAATGGTCATTGCAGACACTTTAGGGAAGCAGCGAAACACGACCAAAAATATAGTCTACCGAGACTTTTTGGCAAAAATTAAAAGTAGACAGGTTCTTTCACTTTTTATTTCATATTACATTCTTATTTACTAGCTATTTTTTACCATCTACTTATACATGTACTAATTACAGCTACCTCTATTCAAACTTCTTTTTGCTATCTTGCAGGAACATCATCCATGAATTTCCCAACATGTGACCGTTAATTAAATATTATCCACAATTTCTGAAATGTCACCCAATATTCTGTTAGAAATGTTATTAATGCAATTAAACCAATCATGTCAACACACATCCTAATAATATGCTAAAGAATAGTATTAGTATTCTTTGCCTTCCCATTAGTATAATAATATTCAAGTATCAACTTATGTGCCAAAAAATGTGTGCAAACCATATCGCATAATGTTGATGGACATGGTAACATCATAAATCGCTAATTTTTCATGCTTTGCAGGACAATGGATGAACAAGCAAAAGCCGCCGCTACAGCTGTACCAACTGGATCAGCAGAAGTTGGTGAAAGTACGACAACACATATACATAAAGATACCGGAAAAGCGATCATGACAGAGGAAGATGTCATAGATCTCATGGACCTGAAGCCGGAAGATTTGAACAAACCACTGGAACTGAAAGTCTATAGAAAATGGTACTCAAGGAATGTCCCCGACCCCAACCCAACAGGTTTATGCTTTATGGTTTTGGACAAAAAGGTAAGCTGAAAACGACACCTTCTTAAATAAATATTCAATAAAATATCCACATACTAATGCACCATATCTGGTTCATCACTAAAATCCCAGGGTGACGCCATCCAGGCTAATGTCCAGTTATGGGACATGCGTCAACTTGATGCCAGGCTACAGATAGGTGGATGCTACCGGATCCAAGGGTATGGATGCAAAAAAACGGACAAATGGCAAAGGACTCTTCCAAACAGAATGACACTTCTGTTTGGAAAATATACACAGGCTACACCAATCGAAGAAGCAGGCTTCCCACAACATCACTTCAACTTTGCTGCTTATAACGAAGTTAGTCGGAGGACTGAAAACAGAGATTCAATACTCACAGGTACATACAGCAACATGAAAAACAGAAAACACATAAAAAAACACTACTAAAAATTTTTTTCGTATCAGACTATATAGGCATTATACGTAACATCGGGGCAATAAAAGAATTTGGAGATGCAACGACCAACCGCATCGCAAGAAGAAATATCGACATACAGAATCTGAAGTAAGTATCATCAACACTGCACTTTCAAATTCTACACAACCATTTAGCTACACCAATATTTTTAACCTTTAAACACTAACATAGTTCATATATACGACAGTGGCAACGTTGTAGCGTTTACCTTATGGAACGAAGCTGCAAAAGGTTTTGAAGTGGGTTTGTGCACACAACTAGAACAGCCAGTGGTAATCGCGGTAAGCTCATGCTGGGCAAAGAGGTTTGCAGGTATACCCATCCCCCATTTACTATATTCAACCCTGATTATCCAATTATTAGCTATTAAAAATGTGGATCAAAATAGGAGGTGTCCAACTAACTGCGACCCCTGCAACAAGTTATTATCTTAATCCAGAAATTGAGGAAGCAGATCAAATCCGGGAACTGTAAGTATTACAAACATTTAACTCGCTGTATCACAACAAAATATCGGATAACATATACTTTTGCAATTTTTTTTACGACAGGTACAACGACCTCATGGGTCCACCAATCCCACTAACAATCCCACCCGGTGACACAGGAAGCCAGGCAGCGGAAATGTATCGCGGCCCAATATCACTCGCAACGCTCATGTCTCTGAATCCTGAAGCGCAAATGGTATTATATCTCATGCCTATAACCAAGCTGCATTAGACAAAAAATGAAAACTAATGGTTAATATCCTCCATCAGCAACAGGTTTTTACAACCGAAGCGACGATAGTGCATATTGATGAGCAAAGAGGGTGGTACTTCGACCGTTGTCGCACGTGTCATACAAAAATAGAAAATGGTCTTCCACATTGGCACTGCCACCAAGTGGGTACAAAGCCAGCACCAAACTACAGGTATGCACAATCACTCCCTCACATCATTACAAAAAATTGGCCAGTGAAATAATCCTATACAAATTAATGCCTACAGCTATTGCTTGCAAGTGGTGCTTCGAGATAGTACGGGTGAAATACCCATGACCTGTTTCAGTCCCTCTGCTGACACTCTGTTGCCTCCGTGTGATGAAGTGGTGAATTACATACCTGAACCGAACCCATACATCTTGCCACCAGTGATTCACGACCTGCTTAACACAACACACGTATTCCAACTACATCTGGGGACGGGGAGCAGACGCGGGTATCCCAGATTTGTGTTGGACAATGCAACAGACTCACTCCCCCCACTCCTTCCACCAATTCCTCCCCCACAACAGGAAGGAACATCTTCATCAGCATCCAAACCTATCATCCAGGAAACAATTGACACGTCCACACCTGGCGGCACTATACCACCCCCACCAACAACAGCCGAAGCCACTGAAAAAATAGCAGACATACCCGAAAAGGTTTCAGCAACTGTACGCAAACAACTGTTTCCACCTGATGAACCGGAATCACCTGAACACGAGGTCAAGAAACTTAAACGAGAGTAGCTGTACACTCTCAACAAGGCTGATTTTCACTCTGCTGCAGCCTTTGAAACCGGCATGACTAACCCGTGCCAACCTTCTACCTCTATATATAAAACCTAGGAAAATATAAGTTATGTATAGGACGTTTGTGTAATTGTAGTATCAACTAGCTGATGCACATAACACTAGTAACATGTCCTGCACATTTTGTACCCACTAAACCGTCGTAAGCAGGCGTAAAGAACTTGTGTACTTAATGGTATCTATAAAGCCATGTTTTCCCTAACATCAAACTCATGAAAAATAACCTGTGAGCTACTATCATCTCTTCATTATAGATTACATCTATATTATCTTATCAAAGAAGACAACGAAACACGAAAACTACGAATTCAAAAACTTAGTAAAACACCCCCGCCGCATCGCGGCGGGCTTCATGCTCGTTTATATTTAATATTAGACTAAATTTTACTTTAATTGACCAATCAGTTAGCTCAATTTTTACACGTGGTGAAAATGAGTTTTCCTATTGAAATCAAATTTGATTTGTTCAGATATTTGAACTGAGTGTGAAATTAAGGTGAAGGCTAATATTTGTAAATACTTATAACAGCTTTGAATGCAGTTTTCTTTCACCATAAATATATCAGACAGATTAGATCAACGTTTGTTGCGTTCATCCATATTGTTGTTGCGGTACCAATACTTGCACAGAATTAGCTCAGCTATTTGTCATGTGCTCTTGTCAAAGGATCTTTCTATTCTTAAATTGTTTTATATCGGATGTTGGTTAGGTTGAAGAACAATTTCTTAATTCCTACACCATGTAACGTTTTCAACTTTTTTACTAAGAATTTCTACTAATCAGTAAGCCTGTTTTTTGTTCAAAAACGTAAGCCTGTTGGTGAAAATTGAATGGTGCCCACAACAACCACCACCGAAAAACTGAGGTTTCTTGATTTAGTCAAGAAATGATCTGGTCAACCAAACTCGGTCGATGTCTCGTGCCAATCAAGTTGGGTCTAATATAAAAAAGTTGCAGTAATATAACAAAACATCAACCATATGCATTAACAAATAAGTAGTAGTTAATTACAGTCGAGTCTTTCTGTAATTCATACTTCATAGCTTCAAAAATATTGTTGCCCACATGGTTGATTAGTGATACTAACTAGTAATAAATGCTTTTCAATACAGAGCCTCTAAATGGTCTCCGTCTTTAAGGTGGTCCTGGGCAGCATATTGTTAGTTTAAGTCCACCCCTAGTGCAGCAGGGTATTCCTTTAAAACATCCGCCCATTTGCTCCGTCCCTTACAAAGCTCCTTCATCACTGCTGCTACATTCTCCACGCTCACAAATATTTGATCCTGAGTATCCCGCTCACGAATTGTTACTGATGATGTTGAAACCACGGTGATAGTGAATGGCACACCAGTTGCATCTGCGCTTGTGTACAGTTGCTCTACTTGTTTACAGCCTGTGAAACCCATTCTACTTGTTTACATTTAAGCTAAATTCTCAGATTCAACTTGTTACACCAATTAGAGATACTAGTAATTGTAACCCAAACTGACCCATTCACAAGTGAATAGGTCAAATTTTCCACCTCTGAAAATGAAAACAAAAAAATATATCAAAGACATACCCCAAGGATAGACCACATTTGAAATTCCAGCTGCAGTTAGTGAATCGTTAATTTGTTTAGCAACTTCCACATATTGCTGATCCTGAAACAATGAGAAGATGGGACATCGTGTGGGTGCCACAAGAGGATTGAAGCCAAATACATATATCTCTTCTTCTCCAGCTCCTCTTGGTCTTGTGTAGAAAGAATGCTCAAAGAGACAATATATGATTCGCTCCATTACAAATGAAGATTCAATCACAGCAGATTTAAAAGTCCTGTGGTGCACTTTTTGTGTTTCCTTTGATATCGATACCATGCTTTTCTTTATTGTAACAGTCTTCTTAAGCGTGCTAACTTCAAATTGCACCTCCCCTTTGGACTCTAAAGCGGCTTTCATCTCCATAGCATCCTTTTCATTCATCGTCTAAGGAAAATGCAGGAAAACAGTAATTGTTACAACCCGTTCAGGTGAAAATGGGTCAGCTTGACTTGTATATTATTGTTAAAAACGCACACGTTAGCATAACAGTTTACAACAGTAAGACTACATTTCCTTTAGCATTGCAAGCAGACCAATAAACCAAGATGCAGCTTACAAAGAAAGGCATACCAACATGAATACATGTCAACTACAAAGAAAGGCGTACCAACATGAATACATGTCAACTATATTTTTATATATAAGCTTCAAAAGTACTAACAGTTGTACTTCATTCAACACCAAAGCATTACCAACATGAATACAACTATGGACAAAGAGACTACATTTCCTTTAGCAATAAACGAACGTTATCTTTAAAAATTAGCTTTTTTGCAAATCTACGTTCCGTATTAAATATGAATTTTAAAGAGAAGTGTTGATGGGTGAGCGGTTTTAACCTGCCACTCAGTCTGTTTGACCCGGAAAACAAATCCTATTCTTGTAGAACAAGATTCCTTTATCCTCATCATTAGTAAGTATTTTCTTAGATTCCATGATATGCGCCAAATTTTGACAATACTGAAATATCAATAACCCAAATTTTAAAGCAGTTCAAACATATTTTGTTATTGATAACTTCAAGAACATGGACTGCAACTACAAGGAAACCATCTTTGTTATTGATATTCACATTAGTTTTGCAAGACGTAATGTGAGAGGGAATTACTTTACCTTAAGTGCTTCAACAACCTTAAAACGGTCACCTTCAAATGCAGGACGAAGCTCCTTGTGAATGGGTTTTATAACCATTTTCTACAAATACATGATTTATTAGCAGCTGGCTCAATTTTAAAGCGTAAGCAACAACTATACATGCACTAAAGTTACCTCCACTTTTTTAGGTTGTGCCAGTTTCTCTTTTGCTTCAAGAGACCCCCCAATTTTATCCTAGGCAAAAACATGTATCCAAAACTTCAATAAACATGTATCCAAAACTTCAATTAACTGCCAAGCATGCTAATAAGCTTACATGAGATTTATCGACAATCCAAACACACTCACTCCAACCGAAAGAAGTCTCGATTTCAGCCATCCAACAATCTTTAACATAGTGATCCATCACATTTGGGGTATTTTGTCTCAACTGTAAACGTTTTTCATCTGTCCCTAGACTTGTCAAATATAGATATACTCTCCCAATGGAGTATGCAGATGACAAATTCTTTACGATCCCCAAAAAAATCAATGTTTGATAGTTACACACAGTATGTTTATATGATATAATAATTAGAAAAATGCGGACGTAATATCAAAGGAAAACAAACATTAGAAGCTCCTTCACCAAGAAAAAGTCTTTTTGCAAACTGCCCTGACATTTGCTCGTCCCTTGGGAACATGAGAAACTCTAGGTTTGAAACTTGGGAATACTTTTGATGTGATTTGTCATCAGGATCGAAAAAGTGCTCTATCAGTGCAAGTGTGAATCCACTGAGTAGATGTCTTTGAGGGGATATCTGAAAGGTGAGAAATATCTATCAGTGCAAGTGATGAGCGTGCTAAAGTAGTGGAAGACGATGCAATTGAGAGAGCCTCAACTTTCAAATAACAAATTGGGTAAAAGCCATAAAATAACAACGTACTTTCTAAAATGTACCGACTTGAAACACTTACTTTTTTATTAACATATACACCCACGTACTTTCAAATTTTGTTCCGACTTCATCCATATGACCGATTTATATTAATATAATATCATATTAAATAATATTATTTTATTACAATATAGGTAAAGTCGGAACAAAATTTGAAAGTACGTATGTGTAGATGTTAATAAAAAAGTAAGTGTTTCAAGTCGGTAAATTTTAGAAAGTACGTTGTTATTTTATGGCTTTTACCCTAACAAATTTGAAAACATACATAAAACATGGCTGAAACGCATTACCTCAGTTCTGTCTGGCTTGTCAATTGTAGCACTGGTAAGTGGGAGCTTGTATCCATTCAAATAGTGTAGGTTTTCAAAGGAATCAAAAAGGCCATGTGCTATTGTTACAAGGCGCTTGTACCTGAATGATTTCAAATGAAAAGCGTTGCAACCACAAGTCAATGCTACATATAGGATTTAGAGATAAGAACAAACATTTTATGAATACGTTGATTTGGGATGTGTTTTCTTTCAGACGAGACAAGAACAAACATTTATACAGAAAAAAGGATAAATTAGAAGGGCAACGAGTTGGATAGATAATTATAAGAAAAACAATTTTTTCATCTATGAATACATTGCAATTCTAGTGAGGCATACACAACATATCTGAAAGAATCTCAGATCATATAATGCGCACCTCATCTTTCTCAACACACGTGATAGATAATTATAGAAAAAATTACTAACTCGGAGTTTGCATCAAGTTGAGTCTCAAAGAGAGGATTCCTGGTAATGATTTCCACTATGTCATACTGATTCTTGGCACCAAGCTGGTCGGGACAAAGATCATTGAGAACGGCAAGAATGTGTTTAAGTTCATGAGTCTTGTCATCTTTAACCATATGGTCAGTATCTATATCAACTTGACCTGAAGCCTTCCAGACGGAATCTGGGATGATATGTAGTAGCATAGCATCCTCCACAACAAAATGCTGATAAAATTAGAGAAAAAATATTAGAATCTTGTGCTTAACATCAATTTACTAAAACTATAAACATAATGTGGTAAAACTCGGCTAGGAAAGATTGTCCTAGACTGATGACTAATTCTCATGCCAAACACAAACTCTCACTTTATGTGGTCTAACTCTAAGGGATGTTTGGCTAAGCTTGTTTTACAATGGCTTAAGCTTTTTCATAAAACCTTCAAAACATAATATAAGCTTATCCAAACGTAACATATTTCTACAATAAATTATGATATCTTAGTTCTAACAAATTGAAAATGCTCTGTCCTTGTTTGAAACACATCATTCTGCAAGTAATCTTCTCTTCAACTGAACAATATTTGTTAGCCGCTATATATTCATTCAGATTAGCTTATTTTTCTGGGTTTCGGGCGTATATGAATTTTGAGAAGTTCATAACACACTTTGAGGTGTTTGTTTAAGCTTATTCGGCAGGCTTATGACCTTATTAAACTTTTGAAAAACTCCTAAGCTCAAAATGTTGGGCTTATGAGCTTATCAATGTGAGCTTATGGCTTACTAAAGTTTATAAGCTCATAAGCTTTTAAAATGTTTAATAAGCTCATAAGCCGGCCAAATAAGCATAAAAGTGAGCTTAATCAACTCGAGCTTATGAACTTAAATAAACCACAAGCTCGCAAGCCCTTAAAAACCGAGCTTATTTGCTTTTCAATAGTTTGATACGTCTATGTCATACAAATATACGACATAATATCGTATTAAAACTCTTAATACAAATTACAAAGTAATAATAATAAGATTAGTTTAGCAACCCAAATGTCGTGTTTTATCCTAAACAAAAGTTGGTGTATATTTTTTTATGGGTAACCATGGTTTCAAACCTTTTGGTCCGACTAATACACAGAGGCGGAGAATGACCCCCTGACGAAAAAAATTATAGTGTAAATTTTTGACTATTTTTGTAATTTGCCCGCTAACGAACCAATTTTTAGTGTAGTTTCTAAAAATTATCATATGTTGCCCCTCGACAAAAATTTTCTGGCTCCGCCCCTACTAATACACGGGGATTGAAATGAATACTCAAACAAAAAAAACATTTCTTTTTAAAAAGGAGGTTGAGAAGGAGTACCTTATGCCAGAATTTAGCGAGACGATCGTCGAGGATATGTGTAGGAGGTCCATAATCGTACAAAGCAGCAGCATTTGAGTCCTCCACCTTGGTATAAAAATATAATCCTTCAAGAGCATCAAAAAGAGACTTACGAAAAGCTTTTTTGACTTTGAGTTGACTTTCAACCCACCATTTCACGATTTTCAAAACATCTTTCTCATCCATGTTCTTTGTCTCCATGGCTGCTGTTTGTCTCCCTGTGGGGGATTGGAGCACTGTAGGGTTTTGAGGGCTATGTTTCAACAAAAGAAACTTGAGACAAATTGTATTTAATGAAGTAACCGGTTATTAATTAAACACATGAGACAATCTTCTTCCTATTTATTTTGGGGTGTTTGTGTTTGTCTTTGTCTTTGTTTTTTTTATTATTTTTATTTTATTTTGTGAAATATTTGAAAAATTATAGTTGAAAGTTTTATATATGCACTCGTCTTATATTTATAAGATAGGGAAATATACTTTTTCAAGATATATCCGTTAGTAATTTGTAAAATATGTTTATAGAAAATTTGGTGTGAACCAAGTATATATATTCTATTTATTTGGGTCGAAGAAATGTCAAAACTTGTATAGCATTTGTATTCACAATATACAATGTAGGTAGTATATTTTATTAATAAACACGTTTTGAAATGTCATATATTTAACTCGTCATTCACAATTAGAAAATTTACAGTATATGTTTTCAAGAGTATATTTCAATTGTAAATCATAAAATAGTAAGTATGTTTATAAGAAATTTGGCATGACCGATGTACAACTCTAGTTGTTCATGAGGATTTATGTCAAGAGTCAAGTTTTAAATACCTGAATTATTATTTACCGGTTTATATTGTTTAACAATTTAAAGTATAAACAACATCCATTTGAATTATATAAATCGCATCTAATTACAAGTATAGAACTTGTTTTATTTTACATCACAGGTTTTAATGTTTTGTTTATCATTTACTCATTTATTATGTATCTCGCGTGACTTGTGTTTTCAAAAGCATTGACGATATAATACGAGTTGTGTTGTCAGCCGTGAACTACGGACGTGTAACAATCAATGAGTTGTGTGTTTATTACACGTCGTGAATGATGAGTCGAGTGAAATGAGGCGAGACGGGAATGAAGTCGTAGCATAACTTGAGACGTTACAAACCGAAGGCCCCTCTTGTGGGCTGTTAGACGACAAAACAAACACCACTGACGGGGGCTACTTATCAGCAAAACAAAAGCAAAGCAAACGCACCTATTGGTGCAGAATTTCAAAGAACTAAACGCACTTGTTGGTGCAGAAAATACGCAAACAAAACGAGCCTTTAAAGGCTGTAATGAGCAGGTCCTGTTAGGAACATGTTTTATTATCAAGTGTAGGTCATTTCATTTGTAATAGGTCGTTAATAATTATGGTTTATAAATGTTTGTAATTAGATTCACAACTCATGTAGTAAGCCCATGAGCTGTGATAGAAGGTTCTTCTAGAACCAAGGGGAAACATCCCTACTTATGTAAACACTATAAATACCCCCTCCCTTGAAGGGAGAGGGGTGTTGGTTCTAATTGCAATTATCATTTTCATTAATCCTTCATTAGTTCCTTCCACTTTCTCTCTCTAGAAATACATATTGATGTGATAGCATGGTGACCTAACAAGTGGTATCAGAGCCAAGTTCCGATCCTGGGACCTGTGGGTTATGGGCCCACCACGCTTCCGCTGCGCCACTCTGATAATATTCCAATACCCGATACACCTGCTTCAACAACAACAACTATTGCACCAGATGCACCGCAATAATGATTCTCAATCAACAAGAACACATTACATCCAACACCGACACAGACCGATGAAACACAAAATCAGAAGTACCGCACCGCAGATTATGACGGAAATGCTTTCTTCAATCCATCTGCTCCGGCTCCAACCATTCCTGACATTGGCGAGTCATCTTCACGCAATTTGGATCCGTCTAATATGCATGCAACATTCAATCATCACCCTTTGACACATAAATGGACAAAAGATCATCCCTTAGTAAATGTGATTGGCAATCCTTCTAACCCAGTCATGACAAGACAACGTCTTCACACCGATGCTGAAACTTGTGTTTATGCTCTTACCGTTTGTCAAGAAGAACCAAGAAACATTAAAGAAAGAACATGACATATACTCTCTTTATACGATTCACAGCTCTTCAACGAATGTCAATGGTTCCACAAATCCCTCAACACCCAGAATGTATCGTTTTCCATTCACACTTTGTACACGCATGGGGCCACATAAATCCATATGAAGCAAGTGAAGAACATGTTGAGAACTTGGTTCAGGTTTTGAAGGAAAGTTAGATCTCTTGCTCTTGCCTTGTTCACAAGCCGAACATAAATGATCTTTGGTGTACCGGAACCTTGGAAGACCATCAACTAACTTATGATGAGCGAGTTCAGTCATGGTTTTGAAGTTTAAATGAGAAAGCCTTTGGTGCCATAACCTTGATTTTGTCGAAGTTGCTTTGGAGAGAAGACAAATTGGTGAAGATTCAATCATATCGGACATAGGAATCGTATAAAGATTTGTGCTCCGATTGCCGGTGAGTAAGTCATGTCCTTCTTCATCAGCTGTTCCACCCATGGAATTCACTCGTCAACAATTGGAAACTTTGTTTGCTCCTTTGTTTGATGAGATTCCCGAAAGTAGTGCTCCAGATGTATCAACTGTTTTCGCTGCACAACCTGATAATATTCCAATACCCGATACACCTTCTTCAAGATTTTTGTTTATGTTGAATCGTATAAAGATTCACAGCTCATGTAGTAAGCCCATGAGCTGTGATAGAAGGTTCTTCTAGAACCAAGGGGAAACATCCCTACTTATGTAAACATTATAAATACCCCCTCCTTTGAAGGGAGAGGGTTGTTGGTTCTAATTGCAATTATCATTTTCATTAATCCTTTATTAGTTCCTTCCACTTTCTCTCTCTAAAACTTTCTCTCTCTAGAAATACATATTGATGTGATAGCATGGTGACCTAACAAGTGGTATCAAGAGCCAAGGGATAGTTTAGGTTAATATTGATTAGATTTAATAGAAATACGTACTTAAAAACGTGTTTTAGATTGAAATTTATGGACTTATTGGACTGAAATACGTGTTTCTGCGAGTTTGGCGAGTTAGCCTTGAATTCTTGCTAGTTTTAATTGAATTTCTGCGAGTTTCTTGAACTTTTGCGAGTTTCATTTGAATTTCAGCGAGTTTTAATTGAATTTCTACGAGTTTCTTGAGCTTATGCGAGTTTCATTTGAATTTCAGAGAGTTTTACTTTGAATTTCTGCGAGTTTCATTTGAATTTCTGCGAGTTTGCAGAGTTGAAGTTCTGCGAGTTTGTTTTTTTGAATTTTTGCGAGTTTGCAGAGTTGAAGTTCTGCGAGTTTGTATTTGAAGTTCTGCGAAGTTTTCGAGTTCAATTTCTCGCGAGTTTAATTTCGCTAGTTTCTTCTCTCTGCTAGTTTTTTCTTCTCATGAAGTTTCTTCTTCTGAAGTTTCTTCATGAAGTTTTTCTCGCTAATTTCTTCTCGCGAAGTTTCTTCTGCAAGTTTCTTCTCATGAAGTTTTGTCTCATGAAGTTTGGATTTCTGCAAGTTTGGATTTCTGCGAGTTTGGATTTCCACTACTAATCTACATAAACCTAAACAACATCAACCTTAATTATCCTTAAAGATCCATTACACATCCAAAAAAAAAAAAAAATCAAATTTGAGTAAAATTTAATTTCTGAGGGAGACTAAACTTTCCATTTTTACGCGAAATTTAAATTTTGGTTTAACTGTGAAAATTTTGGTCAAAATTTCAAATTTTTGGGCCCAAATTCGAATTTTTCGGGTCAAATTTTGCGTCAAAATTTTCAAAACTCAAAATTTTCTTCTAACTTCAAAATTGCATTTTATAGTGAATTTCAAATTTTGGGGGAGAAAAATTTTCATAATTTTTTTTGAAGGAAAATTAAAATTCACTATATCAATGTCTCTAATGCTTTCACAAATCTCCTCACCTTCCATCTACTGCTTAAAACCTTCTTCACCAAACCTTGCTACTGATGATTCTGAAGATGCAAATGCATTTGTGGAATTAAACAAAAAAATGATGTTACTGACTAAGATGTTCTCACAATTTAAGAATTCAAAGATTCAGACTTCATCTGATCCCCGAATTCAAGCAGTCATGCAAGGTGAAAGACTTGATGTACAAGGAAGGAATGCTCAAAGGCTTGTCAAGAATGATGAGAATAATGCAAATGTCAGTAATACGGACAATGAGGTTGTAGCATTGGAAAAGCAGGATGACAGCAGCAAATCTGGGGAAGATATCATACCCAACTATGACACCGAGCCCAACTTTGATGAAGAACAAATGGTTGAGGAAGATATCATTCCCACCTATGACACATAGCCAACCTTTGATGAAGAACAAATGGTTGAGGTACAATCTACTGTTGTTCATACTCTGCTCAAAATGAAAGCGAAACAAACTGAGCAACCTAAATTCAGAAATGAAGGAGAGGTTGACCAAAGATGTTGCACAATGTCCATACAACTGTCTCATGTCTGAGCCCTTAGTTGCAAACAATACAACTGAATTGTCAAATCAAATTCTTTGAATCTGAAAACTTTCTTCTCAAAAAGACCATTGCTCAATTTCAAAAAGATTTTTCAAAACTAGAGGCACATTGCAAATCTCTTGAACTTAAAATGCAAAGTAATCGTGTGGATACATTAGTAAAAGAAAGTGAGCATTTAAAGGCTCAAATTCAAGCAAAAGGGCTTGCACATGTTGCTTTACAAAACAAATTGAGAAGATTAATTGGCAAGAGTGTGGATACTAAGTTTACAAAACCAACAATCTTGGGGAAATCGTCACTACAACCAATCAGAAACCAATTAGTAGTTAGACAACCAACTGCTTTTAAATCTGAATGATCAAAATCTTCAAGACTACGGTTTGCCTCCCAAGTTGTTGAGAATAATCATTTGTCAAAACCAGTCACTCCACATTCCTGGCCTGAGAAAAATGCTTCTGTTTCTGTTAAACCTCAACAAGTAGTTGCAATCCGCCCGCCTAGGATTAGTTCAACACCGTGTCTAAACCGAGCATTAAAATTAAAAATTCATATGATTCAAATGACGCGTACAAGAACTATGATCTAGAAAAGGCTAGGAAAAGGGCACTACTCCAAAAGGATGGAATCTTAGGTTCACGACCTCGTGTGATGCCTTCTAGTGTATTGCTGAACAATGCTACTAGTACCAAACGAAAACCTAAGTGTATTCAACAGTCAATTAGAAATAGACCCGTTGAACTGAGAAACAAACTTCGGAAACCTAATAGGTGGATCAATATAGGACAAAGATTCTTTCCAAAAGAAGTTTCAACATTTCCTAGATCTAAGCTTAGGTGGATACCCACGGGTAGAATTTTTAAAACTGTTGGTCTTAAGTGGATTCCTACAGACAAGATATTAAACATTTGCAACAAAACAGGTGTTCAGTGTCAAGAAGATAATTGACACTGCAACTTTATGCTTCTAACATCTGGAACCCAGTTACACTTGGGGATCCATGTTTGTCTCTATCTCTCTGGTCATACTTTCTATACGTACAACAACAATGGCTTCGAATAATTCAGCCGGACCCAAGACTTCAGAATGGCTTCTAAGTACAACAACTTAGGACCCGCTTCTCACCGCCTAAAACATAATGATCCATCACTGCGATCGCCATTGTACTCAATCGTCAAGAATTGGAAATTTTATTTGCTCCACTGTTTGGAGATTCCTTAGAAAGCCGTGCTTCAGATGTATCTAATGTTTCCACGCACAACCCGATCATATTCTAATTCTAGATACACCCTCAATCTACAACAACAACCGCTGTGGAGATGCACCTTCAATCAAATCTCTCGATAACAGAGATCAAATTGTTTCCAACAACAATGACTTAACTGATGATCAACATAATGAACAAGTTGAGAAGTTTTATCAACAATTGATTCTCACAAGATATTTATGGTACTTCATACGCCTTTGATTAATTGAACGCACGGTTACGCTGCTCCGATTTCATCATCAACATACGTGGTGTATGTTTCGATTCATCGAAAACATCAGGGGGAAGAGAGAGTATATATCATGTGCTTTCTTTGCCTTTGTTGTGAAAACTCTTTTCCTTCACGAGCTCGCAATCGGGGAATAAATGTGACGATATGTGGTTCAAACTTCTTACTTTGGTGTTATCGTTTCAACTTTCCCTGGGTTATTTTGTGTGAAGTTACCTACATATGATGCTTTAACTGTATTATGATGCCTCGCACACGATCATTTTATCGAGTATTCGCATATACACAGTCGATTATTATTCCGATATACCGCAACAATCAGGGGGAAGTAGTATTATTTCATCTCTCAAGGTTTGTTTGATGTGAAGCGTGCGTGATAAGAAGATCTTGTTGATTTCTTTCATGTTACCCCCGAACGAATTTTCCGCATTATGCACAACTTTGATTACGTGACAATTCAGATTTGCTTGGTGTGGTTTACTGTTCATCTACAAATTTTGATGTGCACTTAAAACTGTAAAAAGTTAGAAGACATGTTAACTACAACAAATTGTTGAAACTGATGAAGATGGGTGTCAGTTTGGGGGGAAGCTGATTCAGAAACTTCACCAAAAGGAAGTGTATGGAGAAGCTGCTAAAGACATGCAGTGCGGATTAGGAAGATTGTTGAGAAACTCTTATGGTTTCTCAGGATGAATCAGTTTAAAAGTCTTGATGTCAGGGAATTTGTTGAGAAACTTGATTGGGTCTATGTTATAAAGCTGAAATGAATTTGAAAAACAAAATAGACGCTAAAGGCACTGTGATTCGCAACAAATCTCTATTTTCCACGAAAGGACCCCGTGGTACGCGCTGCCTCAATCCTAATTAAAGGAGCGAAAGCTTCTTAACTGTTTGCAACACAAAATCTTTGTTCAAAATCAAATGTTCTTGAAATCCGTTTCTTCCCAAAGGAATTTAAAACATCTCAAAAAGCACATCTTAATCAACATGTTTTCAAAAACATCATACATATGCTATTTTTGAGGGGGAGAAATGTGATTAAAATTGTTGATCAAGAAGTTATGGAATCTCATAACATGCTCGACTCAGATATCACCAATGAATTGACGATCTTTAAATGTTAGTAATCGAAAAGATTTGTCTTTCAAGACTTATCTTAGTAGAATGTACCAATCCGAGACACTCTTGATTGACATAAACTTTGACGGGTCTAACCTCCTTTTCAAGGAGAGTTTACATCTTCAAGGTAGTTATTAGAGCTAATTGTCACCTAAAAGCTGATAATGGAACTCTTTAACTATACAACGTAACCGTGTTCGGGAATTGTCTATCAAGAGTCGATCAATTCAAAAGTGCGAGCTCTACCCTCTCTGTGCAGATTTCAGTCAAAACTCATAAGCACATGTGGAGGGGGAGTATTTCTGAAAACCCAAAAAACTCTCAAGGTGTTAGCAAAACATGTTTTTCATCATAAACATCTTGAGAGATTTTCAAGAAAAGGTTTTGTGGCAACATAGGATAGTCATGGAGTTAAAAGGTGACTAAGTTTATGAATAAACGTCCTATGATCCGCCAGAGCCGGAGGGATCTACCCAAAGACACCACAAATAGTTAGTATTTAAAAGTCCTTAGGTATGATTGAAAAAAGGAGAAAATGAGAATCGGAGAAAGAAGGAGTTGAAGAATTAAAAAGAAAAGTTAAAGAAATGGGTGAAAAGAAATAGCCCTCCAAACTATTCAACTTAGGGTAGACACCGGGTTCAATTCATATGCTACTGTTTGTCACAAGATGACACCGGTATTGAAGACAAAGTCGCCATGGACCCAAAGGACGCAATGCACTAAACCTTCTAAGCCACTCAAGTTCTCTCAAAAGAGCTTGTTTCCTTCTCACAGGGAACCCGTAATCATCGACTCTCTTAGAGATTGTTGGTATTGAAGAAGGAGACCCTCTTCCTAGTCTCGCTTAGGAAAATCGGCGCACTAATCGAAGTCTAAAGCCATGAGATTCATCAAAAGATCTCTTATGAACACCTAATATCTCATCACTTGATTGTTCAAACAATAAGGACACAAGTGACATATTCCAGAGTCCTACGCAGATCTTAGCAATCTGCCAGGACATTTATGAGGGGATTCACAATTGTGATCCTCAGTGATTGAATGGAAATTCTTGCCGGTCAACATCAAACGTACGGACGCAGGTGTCACTTAGGTAATTCCTTGTGGGTTACGCTTAGTGTTCGCGGTGGTCTCAAACGGTCTACAGTCGTGGAGTGATACCGGTATACTCGGCCTAAATAGCTCACAACGACAGAGTGAAGATATTGAGTTCAGGGAAGTTCTAGCAAGTATCCGATATGAGATTCGCAAAGATCGTACAATAACCGGGATGTACTTGTACAAAATATCCAAACTCTTACGTCGGAAACTTTATTGCTAACTGTTTTATTGCAGGTACTTGTCACATACCATAACCACCATCATTACTTTCAACAGCTCATTTCCACATGCTCATACATACATCAGAAAGACATTCTCATCAAAGATCTAAGCAAAGAAAAGTTCAGCAAAAAATTCACTTCAAAGTCAGAAAATCAGAAAAGTCACAAGTCAAAGATTAGAGATAATGAATTAGAGCTTCAAATGTATGAATCACAAACTTCACCTGAAGTATGAGCATGCTGGAAAAGACTTTCAACACTAACGACAAAGATGTTGATAAAAGGCAGATTTCACAACTGATCACAACAACAAGAACAAAGAACAAAGTTGCAAAGAATCAAAGATGTCTCAAGCTATAAACACCAAAGAAGTTCAAGACATCGAACGACCTAAGCAAGACAACAAATGATGACCAACCCTTAGGGGGAGATTGTTAGGAACATGTTTTATTATCAAGTGTAGGTCATTTCATTTGTAATAGGTCGTTAATAATTATGGTTTATAAATGTTTGTAATTAGATTCACAGCTCATGTAGTAAGCCCATGAGCTGTGATAGAAGGTTCTTCTAGAACCAAGGGGAAACATCCCTACTTATGTAAACACTCTAAATACCCCCTCCCTTGAAGGGAGAGGGTTGTTGGTTCTAATTGCAATTATCATTTTCATTAATCCTTCATTAGTTCCTTCACTTTCTCTCTCTAAAACTTTCTCTCTCTAGAAATACATATTGATGTGATAGCATGGTGACCTAACAGGTCCAAACACACCTTTCAGGGGCTGAAAACGCAGCCTTTAAGGGCTGTAATGAGCAGGTCCAAACACACCTTTCAGGGGCTGAAAACGCAGCTTTTAAGGGCTGTAATGAGCAGGTCCAAACGCACCTTTTAGGGGCTGAAAACGCAGCCTTTAAGGGCAGAAAATAAGTGAACAAAAGGTACCCTTTGTGCAGAAAATAAACGAACAAAACGCACTAATTTGGGGCTGAATATTAGTAGTAAACGCAACTCAAAACACACCCCCTTTAGGCTAAAAATAAGCAGAAATAAACACACCCTTAGCGGCTCGAAGCAACAGGAAAATAAAATTGATACATGTGGAGGAAGGGGGTTTTCACTTGCTACTTGAAGTAACAACACTGAATAACATCCAATGGGGTATTAGGGGCTTAACTCAAGCCTCGTCTAGTGCTATTCGGGCACGGCTCGACTCTAGTAAAGACCCGACACTAGTCATACCCATTTGGGTCTAGGGTCGCACGAATCAAACAAGTGGAAACTAAGTCGGATAAGGTATTTACTGAACCGGAAAAAGAAGCTGTACAGCCAACGAATTGTCGAATGCCACATTAACCAAATACAAAGTTTCTTAAGGACGTTTCTTATTTTTAACCACACAAGACTAAGTCAACAACAACAAATGCCAATCTCATATATGTATATGTCGATTGATATACATAAATCAATACAAGTTTATAAGTTGTAAAACAAATCAAAACATTAACTTTGATAACAACCAAAATCAATAATTTACAGGTTATGAGGAAATTAGAAAGACCTTAACAGGAGGTGTAAGTGGCTCGATGGAGAGGAAGACCAGGAACAATGAAACACAAATACAAATCATCACCCAACCAAAACCAAGTGAAGCCCATGCAACCAACCGAATCAACCCTTATCAGGAACCTTGTTTTCATGAAGATTTGTAAGTGAGAAGAGGCGTGGCTTCACTTGTGGCTTCGACAGTATAAATAGAAGAAGAAGAAGATAGCTTTGACCATACTTTCTTTCAGAGAGTTTTGTGAGAAGCTTGATTTATCATAAGTCGTTTTCCCCTGACACCTTCACGTGAATACTATGAACATAGGATTCCTTTTTGAAGGGTGGTGATGGTGATAGCTTTGGTGTTGACTCTCAAAAGGAGAGGAAGACCTCCTTATTCGCGTTTCTGTGGGAGATAACGAAGAGAGAGAAGGTCAGAGGCTTTTATTTATTTTTGTCTTTGCTTCTTGGCTCGACTTTGAGAAGAGATAAAAGAGGAAGATGTATGGTTTTGATGGTGATAGGAGAGGTAAAAGAGAAGGGAGGTGGGGAAGATGACAGGCATGGGAAGAGGGTAGGGTAGGAATAGAATTTGGTTTAATTTATTTAATTTATATTAGTATTAGTGTATTATTTGTACCCCGTGTTCAGTCGAATCTCCGAGTAATTGTATTTTCTCAGTCCCCGTAAAACATAAAAGTTATATTTTCAGAAACGTTTTTGTAAAAGTAACAATATGGTATCTTTACTATGTGGAAATTGATTTATAACAGTTTTGCCGTTGCTACATCGGTGTCGGTGTGTGTGTCAAGTGTCGGTTTTTCATGTTTTATGAGAAAAGGTATCGTTCTCGATTCAAATGGGCTCAGAAAAAAAAATCCATGAATGAAACTTAGTAACAAATATACTATAGTTTATTTTTAAAATTTGTTCGAAATTTTACGGGTTGTTATAAAAACTTCCCTGCTTTGATATCAATCCTAGGCGCGGCACAATTGACCGTCTTGGCCTAAACACAAAAGTTGTAGTTCTTTCTTTTCTCTTTGAGTAGCTCTTTGAATCAATCAAAAAGGAGCTCGTGTGACGAAGTTATGACCAAATTACTATAGAAACTTCAATATATGTTGCACAAACATTAATTCCTTTTTTCGGCTTCTTTCTACTTCGTCATTAAGCAGTCTTTTGATCCATTTGGCATCATGTCATTATGTTTTCATTCAAGCTTCCTATATCACATCTAATAAACATTAATGTTTCCCTTAAGCTATTGGATATAATTCTTGATCGTTTTAGCACATATTTGCTCGAACCTGTTAAACACATAAAACCTATTTAAAGTACTAATTCCCAAGTGAAATAGGTGCGATTGTAAGTAAATTAACATGATAAATGTTGATACAAAAAACACCTATCATAATTTGAGACTCATTGGTTAAACATGAATCTAGTTGGGTAAATATCTAGTAGGGGATGAGTCTAGTTGGGTTTCCTTAAATATTATAATGAGATTAATTAGGTATTTGATACAAACATAGCCGGTCCTGACTTTTCTGGGCGAGCCGGCTAAAAGATGCCCCTTATAAGTAAATAATACAATAATTATCTTTTGCAGGTTTGAAACCTAGTCTAGCTAAATGGCTTGTTTTCACACCTATTCTTATTTAGGCAAAAATGCATATACATCCCTCCCAAAATGAATAATTGCATATATATCCTTTGTACAAGTTTTTTTTGCACATAATACAATGGTTTTTATGCATGCTTTGGATATATATGCAATTTTGCATTTTCGGAAGGATATACATGCAAAAGCCCCTTTTATTTAATTAATAAAATGTTACGATACGAGAACATCAACTTCAAATTACAAGTTTGGCTAAATACTAGTAATTTACTTTATTTTGCATCGTAGTTCGCAAAAGTTAAATTCCTTGAACTTGTAGAAACGCAGAAAATTAATGTTTCTATAAGACGAACAATTAATGATACAATGAAATATTGAAATTTGAAAGAAATACTCCCTCTTTTTAGAAAAGGGTTTACAAACGAAAAATAACAACTTATGATATGTGTAATTAGTGCAAATTTTTGATTGATACAAATTTATTTTTACCCTCATTTTTAAAATAGAAATTTAAAATGAGCAATTATTGTGCATATATAATAACTAGGCGTTTTCTTTTAGAAAAAACATATACTACGTAGTATTCTATAACTGACAAAACAAAAATATTAAGTAGAAAAAATATTAGTCATGCAACAAATGTATATATAATAAATTAATTAATTAAAGGAGAAGAAAAAATAAACTATTTGCATTAAACAATGATTAACCCAAATCTCAGTTAAGACTCGAGGTTAAAAAAATTCAAAACAAAATATCATAATAATAGGATTTTTTTTTAATCTATTTAATTTCCATCTCTTGCTCAAGAAAATAATTCTCATCTCAATCACGTGGCTAACTTTACCCATTTAATATAAAAACAAATTAGTTTTACAATGTCATTTTCTCTCCAATAGCTTCATCTTCTTCCCGACTCCATGTCTCCTTCTTTCATTTTTAGATCTACTTACTTCTTCAACAAATTTTAGTCTAACGTAATATAGCAAGAATCTAAAATTTGATGCCCCCAAAATTTTGATGCCCTGGGCCGTCGCCCACCTCGCCCAATGCCAAATCCGGCCCTGGATACAAAATGCAATTATATATATAATTACCCAGGGAGTTTAGCGGGCCAATTATTTTATTTTATTTTATTTTTTTCATTTTTTTCCATCTTTTACAAAAGGAAAAAAAAAAAGTCTTGTTGACTGGACTAAAACCCATCTAAACCCGAACCTATTTAGACCAATATTTCTATAAGAACTATCTAGTCCCGGACCCGTATAAACCCAAACTCATCTAAACTCGTGACCCCAACCCAACCTGACCCACCGATTTCGCCACCTTTACTTTAAGAAATTAGTACTATTTTCAAATATTTTCAAAAAAAAAAAAAAAAAAAAATCCAAATACCCCCAATCATGTTTATTTTCTTGAAACATAGCCCTTAAACCCTACAGTGCTCCAAAAGTGAGCCAACATTCATTACCAACCCCCACAGGGAAACAAACAACCGCCATGGAGACAAAAAACATGGATGAAAAAGATGTTTTGAAAATCGTGAAATGGTGGGTTGAAAGTCAACTCAAAGTCAAGAAAGTCTTCCGTAAGTGTCTTTTTTATTCTCTTGAAAGATATTCGTTTTATACCAAGGTGAAGGAGTCAAATAATGCTGCTGCTGCTTTGTACGATTATGGACATTCTGCAAATCTTGTCGACCATCATGTCGTTAAACTATGGAATAAGGTACTATACTACAGTACTATTTTACTATTATACGGAGTATGTTTTAATTTTGAAAAATGATACATGGACTTAAACTTAACCCTAAATTTAGACATAGAACCACTTGGCATCATCTGATGGGTTGTAAAATAAATGGGTCCCTGTCTGCAGCCATCAAGACACTTAGTTTTAGGCCTAAGTTTAGGTTCATGTTTCATTTCCCTTTAATTTTTTAGGGTGTTTGGAAAAGCTTGTAACCTCACTTTTTACGCTAAAAGGGTTAATATACACCAACTTTGCGTTTTTGTTCATTTAGGTTATTCAACTATTTTTTGTATTGGTCACTCAACTTATAAAACATGACATTTGATTTGCTAAATAATATTATTACTTTGTATTACTAGTTTTAATACAATATTATGTCGTATCTTTTTTTTTGGTAACCATGATTTATGACTTTATGGCCGACTAATCCACGGTGTTTGAACCCACGGCCACACAGACTCAAACCAGGTAAAACCCTCCCTTTTCAGGAGGTTGGCGTGGCCACTTAAGGTTGTTGTCACCTAGTAGAAATCGAACTTGAGACCTCACACATTTTAATATTTTATAGTGATAGTCACAGGCCATTTTGCTACTAGGCAACTCTTAAGTTAAGTGGTTATATTAATTATGTCGTATCTTTGGGGTGTTTGCATATTTGAATTTGGAAAACCTCATATTTTTGTGTTTTTTTTTTGATCACTTTGGTTATTGAATTGATTTTTTTTCACTCAACTTATGAAAACATGACATTTGCGTCGGTGAACTTCTAATAATTAATTCAACTTATAAAACACAACATTTGGATACTAAAAATATGCGTTCACTTTAACCCTTTCTGTTAATGAGTTGATAGCCGAGAAAAAGGGTGTTTGTTTTAGCTTGTTTGTCTCGCATAGGCGTATCAAACTATTGAAAAGCTAATAAACCCAGTTTTTAAAGCTTATGGCCCATTTAAGTTCATAAGCTCGAGTTGAGTAAGCTCATTTTTTAAGCTTAGTTGGCCGGCTTATGGGCTTATTAACTGTTGAAAAGCTTATGAGCTTATCAACTTGAGCTTATAAACTTCAATAAGCCATAACTAAGCCCACATTGATAAGCTCGTAAACCCAAAATTTTGAGTTTACGAACTTTTCAAAATTCAATAAGCTCATAAGCCGGCCAAATAAGCTTAAACAAACTCCCGAGCCTAAATAATTGAGCTTATAATCAATATGTTGATTATATTTGTTGGTTTCCCATCTTAGACCGTACAAAGTGAGTTTGTGTTTGGCAAGAGAATTATTCATCAGTCTAGGACAATATTTCCTAGCCGATTTTTACCACTTTATGCTTATAGTTTGAGTAAATTGATGTTATGCACAAGATTCTAATATCTTGGGTTAAATTTTCTCAGCATTTTGTTATGGAGGATGCTATGCTACCACTGGGCACCCAAGATTCCATCTTGAAAGCTTCAGGTCAAGTTGATATAGATACTGACCATATGTTTAAAGATGACAAGACTCGTGAACTTAAACACATTCTCGCAGTTCTCAATGATCTTTGTCCTGAAAAACTTGGTGCCAAGAATGAGTATGACATAGTGGAAACCATTACCAGGAATCCTCTCTTTGAGACTCAACTTGATGTGGACTCTGAGTTAGTAATTCTTCTTATAATTATCTATAGATGCTTTCAGATATGTTTTGTATGCCTCACAAGAATTGCAACGACAATGATTTTATATACTTGCTAGATGTTGGGCTGTTGAAACATTGTACACGCTGAAACTGACACTTTATAATTTGCTTCGAAATGGACCATCATGGCGGGTTGACCCCCAAATATTGCTTCAATACTTCTTATATATGATTGTGGGATAATTATGATTATAAAACCAATTCTATTACAATGATAATCTATGTATTTGAACAATACAAATTGGGAAAATTATGATTATGTATTGAAACTAATATTGTGGTGATTTCCAGCTCGTTGCGCTTCTAATTTATCTTTTACTGTATATAAATATTTGTTCTTGTCTCATCTGAAAGAAAACACATCCCAAATCAACGTATTTATAGATGAGAGAAATTTGATATTTTTGCTTCCAGCTCTTGCCTCTAACTCTTACGTGTCGCATTGACTCGTGGTTGCAACACTTTTCATTTGATATCATTCAGGTACAAGTGCCTTGTAACAACAGCACAAGACATATTTGATCACTTTGAAGACCTATACTATCTGAATGGGCACAAACTCCCTTTTACTGTTGCTATAATTGACAAGGCCAACAGAAATGAGGTAATGTGTTTTTCTTTAAAACTTAAGATCGTGATCGAGTGCTTTCCACTCATGTTTTATGTATGTTTTCAAATTTGTTAATCTGAAAAGTTGAGGCTTCTCTCGCTTGCATCGTCTTCCGCTAATTTAGCACTCTCATCATTTTCTCATATTGCATCGTATAGGGATGGGCTGAGTAACAGTTGAAAAATGGGTAATATTGGTAGGGGTTCGGCTATTAATTTATAGATGTTTCTCACCTTTCAGATATCTCCTCGGAAACATCTACTCAGTAGATTTACACTTGCACAGATAGAGCACTTTGTCGATCCTGATGACAAATCACATCAAAAGTATTCCCAAGTCTCAAACCTAGAGTTTCTCATGTTCCCAAGGGACGAGCAAATGTCAGGGCAGTTTGCGAAAATAATTCGTCTCGGTGAAGCAGTTTCTAAGGTTAGTTTTCATTTGATATTATGTCCGCATTTTTCTAATTATTATACTCCGTATCATATAAACATACTGTGTGTAAGTATCAAACATTTGTTTTTATAGGGGATTGTAAAGAATGAGTCACTTGCATACTTCATTGGGAGAGTATATCTATATTTGACACGTCTAGGGATAGATGAAAAACATTTACGGTTCAGACAAAATCTCCCAAATGTGATGGATCACTATGCTGAAGATTGCTGGATGGCTGAAATCGAGACTTCTTGCGGTTGGAGTGAATGTGTTTGGATTGCTGATAGATCTCATGTAAGCTTATTAGTTAATTAACATGTGAAGTTAGTAATATCAAGCTTTTTATTGAAGTTTTGGATACATGTTTTTGCGTAGGATAAAATTGGAGCGTCTCTTGAAGCAAAAGAGAAACTGGCACAACCTAAAAAAGCAGAGGTAATTTTTGTATATGTGAAGTTGTTGCTTACGCTTATAAATTGAGCAAGCTGCTAATAAATCGCGCATTTGTAGAAAGTGGTTATAAAACCCATTCACAAGGAGCTTCGTCCTGCATTTGAAGGTGACCGTATTAAAGTTGTTGAAGCACTTAAGGTAAAGCAATTCCTTCTCACATTACGTCTTGCAAAACTAATGTGAATATCAATAACAACGATGGTTTCGTGGTAGTTGCAGCCCATGTTCTTGAAATTATCAATGACATTATATATTTGAACTGCTTTAAAATTTGGGTTTATCGATATTTCAATATTGTCAAAATTTGGCGCGTATCATCAATTCTAGAAAATGCTTACTGATGATGATGATAAAGGAATCTTGTTTTACAAGAATAGGATTTGTTTTCCGGGTCAAAACTGGTGACCCATTAACACTTCTTTTAAAAAATTCAGAGTCAATATATTGAAGATGGATTTACAAAAAGCAATTTAGTCTATTTTGCTATAGGAAATGTAGTACGACTGCTAGTATGTTGGAAGCTTATAGAAACGTCATTACAAGTTATGATATGTCGAATGAAGTGATTAGAAAGTCTTTAGCCAAGCATCTGAGGTTTATTGGTCAGCTTGCAATGTTAAAGGAAATGCAGTCGTAAACTGTTAGTGTTTTGTGATTAATATATACTAAAACCTTTTCACGGAAAAAAAAGGAAAAAGAAAAAAAATCAGAGTATGCTTGTTTTTGTGTTTGTAACAATAATATACAAGTCAAGTTGACTCATTTGCACCTGAACGGGATGTAACAATTACTGTTTTCCTGCTTTTTTCTTAGACGATGAATGAAAAAGACGCTATGGAAATGAAGGCTGCTTTAGAGTCCAAAGGGGAGGTGCAGTTTGAAGTTTGTACTCTTAAGAAGGCTGTTACAATAAAGAGAAGCATGGTATCGATATCAAAGGAAACACAAAAAGTGCACCACAGGACTTTTAAATCTGCTGTGATTGAATCTTCATTTGTGATGGAGCGAATCATCTATTGTCTCTTTGAACATTCTTTCTACATAAGACCGAACAAAGCTGGAGAAAAAGACATATACTCGTATGTATTCGGCTTCTCCCCTCTTGTGGCACCCATGCTATGTCCTATCTTCTCATTGTTTCAGGATCAGCAATATGAGGAAGTTGCTAAACAAATTAACAATTCGCTAAGAGCAGCTGGAATTTCAAGCATGGTCTATCCTTGGGGTATGTCTTTGATATATATATATATTTTTTTGCTTTTCATTTTCAGAAGTGGAAATTTTGACCCATTCACTTGTGAATGGGTCAGTTTGGGTTACGTTTTATCTCTAAATGGTGAAACAAGTTAAATCTGAGAATTTAGCTTAAATGAAAACGAGTAGAACTGTGTTTTGCAAAAGCAGGTATGCACCTGCTTCTTCAAAATGACGTTTTGATTGGTTCCAAACGTAAATAAGGGATTTTCTACTCTTTCTAGCCAAAAACTTGCAACTAGATTATTGCGTTTTTTGAAACACAATAATCAGATAATCTGCTTACAACCTATTTTGTTTTGACCCCTTAAACAGTTGCTTTGACAATTCATAATCGACATGAATCTGTTTGCCACCTCTGGCGATTTTAAACTTTTTGACCTTATCAATGCATGAACCTGTTAAACAAATGGGGTTTTGTCAGACATAAGATTAAATTGTATAGAGTATTAAAAGTAAATGCGCCCCTTTTCTATATTCTGATTACACCAATAAAAGTTTCAATGAACTCGTATGTCTGGATTTGAAAACTTGGCAATTTATGTGAAATTGACGTGATTGCAAAAAAAATAAGAGCCTAATTTCTTAATATATAGATGATTCAACAATAGAGCAACAATACACAAGAGCAGATGAAAATGGTGTGCCATTCAGTATTACCGTGATTTCAACATCGTCAGTGACAATTCGTGAGCGGGATACTCAGGATCAAATATTTGTGAGCGTGGAAAAAGGGGCAGCAGTGGTGAAGGAGCTTTGTGAGGGACGGAGCAAATGGGTGGATGTTTTAAAGAAATACCCTGCTGCACCTTAAAGACGGAGACCATTTAGAGGCTCTGTATTGAAAAGCATTTACAGATTTACTGCTAGTTAGTATTAGCAATCAACCATGCGAGCAACAATATTTTTGAAGCTACGAATGCTAGAAAGACTCGGCGATAATTACTCTAAGTATTTGTTAATGCATATGGTCGATGATTTTGAAGCTATGAATTCTAGAAAGACTACTGTAATTACTCTAACTATTTGTTAATTTATATGGTTGATGTTAAATTATTGCAACTTTGTTATATTAGACCCGACCCGATTGGCACGAGACATCAACCGAGATTGGTTGGCCAGTTCATGCCAGGTCGAGCCTACTGATATTCGAAGTAAAGATGAATTTTCTTCACAAAGTAATAACAGGAATTGTTCCATGAAGATTAAAGTAGGAGGCTCTATATTAGATGTTATGGACGAATTGGTTAAGGTAGGATGTGTTTGTGAGAGTTAGGATTTACTCTAACAACACAGAGATGAAGAGGGTATAGAGAAAGAGAAATAGGTACAGTACATAAGTAAATTGAAAAATTAGATAATAGTATGGTACAACTTAGTACTAGTGATAGTGTGTAAACAATAGAAATTTAGTAAAGTAATATAGAAGGATGTACACGGAATATATAAGCCATTGTTGGTTCACAAGGAGAATACCATAATGTTTATAAATGGATTTCATGTCCCTAAATATTCAAGGCCTTGGTCACAAGGCTAAAAAACGGTGGATTAAGAGCACTTGCAATGGTAACTAAAGTTATCATTTAACACCATGCCATGTCATCGCCACATCATCTTTTACATGTTAACCTTAACACAAAGAAACACTCCTTATCATAACTTAACTATAACACCACATTTTAGGCCTCACTTTTCTATAAAAAATAAAATTTACAAAATCAACCCGTAAACTAATATTTAATAAACAACCTATCACTTTATTAATAACCATAAAAATATTACATAAACATTAAACAAACGTTACATAAAATGTAAAAACGGAATACGATACGATACGAAACAAAACATATGAACTAAAATACACTACGATACGAAATACATAAATATAATGTAATCTGAATGCTCCCCGTATGCAGAATCATACACAGGAGACTCCACATACCCAAATTCCTCAATGAATGCCGCCCGTTCCACTTCTTCTTTCTTGAGTCTCTCGTCCCGCGCTTGTTGAATCCTGGCTTGCTCTGCTTCGACTTCTCTTAATGCCTGTTTGCCACACATAATTTCATAATGTTGGCTTGCAGTTAGGCCATGCTCATCAACTGCCTCGTCTGCATAACCCGTAAACTGATAATGTTGTTGCGTAGGGTATGCATGTCCATCAGCTGAAGTTGATGCATCTAGCCCAAGTTGATTTAGCTGTCGTGATACCGAACCAACAATCATGTTTTCTTGATAACTCCAACGGATTTTGTTGCTGATGTTGTCTTGTATATGTGAAACACACCTCCACAATGTTTCACTAATGGTGTATCTTTGCAGGCTTCTTCGCTAAAAAAATTGTCGATAACAGCTTGTCTTTTTGGCGAAATATCTTTGCACTTCGCGTATCGTTGTCTCAAACGTTTTTTCTTTGCCTTTAGGAGCTCAAGTAGCTTGATAACTTCGACAATAGCCTTTTGTCGAGCCACATCGTCTTGATCACATTGTTTTTAACATAAGCTTGCATTTCTTCGACGGAATAGGGAAGATGCAAGCCATAAGGGGCGTTTGTGTAATTTTTTAAATTAATAGTGTATGAAAAGTGTGTAAAACTAACATGTAAATGTTGGTATATATAGAAGATTTTGAATTCGAATTAAAACTTACCATTAAGGGGCGATTGTGTAATTTTTTTTACCCTAAACTAGCCGTGAATAACCAGGGGGTGTTTTGAAAGTTTTTATTTTATTATTATTATTATTATTATTATTATTATTATTATTATTATTTTGAATTCAAATTGTTACCATTTACAAGGGTCTGTATGTATTTTTTTTAATTGAACTCAACTTAACGTTGCGTTGCCAAGCCAACGCCCAACCTTGACGCATGAACACGGAGTAATAACGTGGGCTTAACGCTGCGTTAAGCAGCTCCACGTCAGCCATAACGTGAGGGAGGAGTTACCACACCGAAGGCTCTAAGGAGTTGTGTTCAAAACATAAAGTTAACTTTGTAGCTCTTCAAGAAACAAAGATGGAGCATATAGAGTTATTTTCTATTAAGTCGTTATGGGGTAACTTCTCTTTTGATTATGCTTTTAGTTCGTCCATTGGTAACTTGAGGGTATCTTATGCGTCCGACACCCATGTATGTTTAATAAAGATAATGTTACTATTTTTTATTCCTTCGTGGCCGTTAGAGGTGTACGGTTACCTTCATCTACTAAACTCCTCATTATTTCTGTTTATGCTTCTCAAGATTTAACAGAAAAGAGGGATCGTGGGAGTACATTCGTGCATTGATTGATGGATGGGATTGAGAGTGTGTAATTTTGGGTGATTTCAATGAAGTTCGTACGGATCAAGAAATATTTGGTTCTCTTTTCAATATACAAGGTGAAAATGCTTTTAATAATTTTATTTCCATGGCAGGCTTGGTTGATCTTCCGTTAGAAGGATATTCTTATACATTGGCTCATAAATCGGCCACAAAGATCAACAAATTGGATAGGTTTCTTATTTCTGATGGCTTAATGGCGTTGTTCCTTTTTCTTCGGTGTTATGTCTTGATAGGCGTTTATCCAATCATCGTCCCATTCTTATGCGTGAAACGAATATTCCCCATTTTGAATTTTTCATTCTTGGTTTCATGGAAGAATATGAATGTTGTTGAGTCGAATGGATTGCTTAAATTGAAGAAGAAACTTCAAAACCTCAAGAATGATATTAAGCAATGCTCCAAAGATGCTAAGAGAAGTTCTGAAGCGGTCAAATCAACAATACAAAATAAATTTTCGGATTTTAATAAAACTCTGCATATAGGAGGGTGTAATGATGAGATTTTCAACACTAAGCTTCGTTGTTGAAAGAGCTTCATGAAATTAATACTATTGATTCCTTGGAAATTGCCCAAAAAGCCAAATTTCGGTGGTCCATCGAAGGTGATGAGAATTCTAAATATTTCCATGGTATTCTTAACAAGAAAATATCTCAACTTACTATTCGTGGCGTTCTTGTTGATGGGGAGTAGATTGCAGATCCGTGAAAAATGAATTTCTCACCCATTTTGCTAACCGATTCTCGATGCCTAATCATTTTCGCATCAGACCCGATCAACTGTCTACAAACCAATTATCTTTGGAACAGGTTCAAGACTTGGAACGCAATGTTTCTTACGATGAGATCAAGAATGCGGTTTGGGATTGTGGTACTAATAAATCTCCAGGTTCCGATGGCTTTACGTTTGAGTTCTTTCGCAAATATTGGAAGATTTTTTATCTCGATGTTGTTTCTACCGTTTCTGATTTCTTCTTGTTAGGTATGTTCCCTCGTGGGTGTAATTCGTCATTTATTGCTTTAATCCCGAAAAATCAAGATGCTAAAATTGTTAAGGATTTTCAGCCTATAAGTTTAATTGGAAGTGTGTATAATATCATAGCCAAGATTTTGGCTAATAGATTGAGTTATGTGATCACGGATATTACATGTGATGTTCAATCAGCATTTTTCACTAATCGTCAAATTATTGACGGGCCTTTTATTCTAAATGAGCTTCTATCATGGTGTAAATATAAAAAGTTAAAGGTTATGATTTTCAAAGTGGAGTTCGAAAAGGCTTTTGATTCCGTTAGATGGGATTATTTAGATGATGTTTTTAAATTATTTGGTTTTTGAAATAAATGGCGTGTTGGATCAATGTTTGTCACAATACGGCCAGGGGTTCGGTTTTCGTTAATGGTTGTCCGACATCGGAGTTTCAGTTTCACAAAGGTTTGAAACAAAGAGACCCTTTATCCTTTTTTTTAATTCATTCTAATAAGGGAAGTCTTGCATCTTTCTTTCCAAATTGTTTTAAATGCAGGTTTATATAAGGGGATCATTATGGATAACTCTATTACGATGTCCCATTTGTTTTATGCAGATGACGCCGTCTTTGTAGGAGAATTGTAGGAGAATGGGATTTCTAACATCAAAACTCTTGTTAGTGTTTTTAATTGCTTTCACATAGCCTCAGGACTCAAGATAAACCTTTGTAAAAGTAAGCTTATAAGGGTTGGTGTTCAATTCGAAGACGTTGGTTCGACAACTAATATTGTGGGCTACTCAACTTTCACTTCACCTTTTAACTACCTTGAAGTTAAAGTGAGAACAATAAGGTCGAGAATAAGCTCTTTGGAAGATGTTACTTCTAAATTATCTTCTCTATTATCTAAATGGAAGCTCAAACCTATCTAATAGGTCCTTCCCCTGCATATAAGTCTACGCGATTTTACCCTTATCTTCTGGCCGACACTCCCCTTACTGTATCAGTTGTCACACCCCCAAAATATCATAGCAAAAAGGTATCCGGCGGCGTAACAGTCATAATACAAAGCACAAGATGATAAAGATAGACCTCTAAATGAGTCGTTTTAAAATGCATGTTCGATAAGATTTAAATAAAGTTTTAGAACAATGAGATGCCAAAGTTTACAATAATAAATAAATAAATAAATACGTTTTTAAAATGTTATCGAACGATAAATAAATGTATAAGTCTTCAAAATATGAAATCAGGATGCGACTCGAATTCTTATGCTCCAATGCTATGCCAAACTATCAAATCACGGACCTGAGAAATACATTCTAAAAGGTAAACATAAAGTTGGTGAGATCATAAGTTTAAGTATCTGTAACACCCCCAAATCTTGATACAGCGGAAGACTTAATCAAGTTTTCGGGGCTTCACTATTGGATTGGTATCGCACACAAGTATAGCAAAAGATAGTCATTTAACATTCAAAACCAATCCCAAATTTAAGTATTCAAAACATTTAATCCAAAAGTGTAAATATTAGGCCCAAAACATGATTTAATAAAATAGGTCCCCAAAGTTTATCAGAGTCAGAAATGATCCTTGAACCCCGCCTTCTTGCCAAGCTTCCACCTATCACCCATTCCAAACATCTTTCAAATACCTGAGAAATCATGCTAAAAGGTCAGTTTACGCTGGTGAGTTCATAGGTTTAAGTTCAACAAAATCATAGTGGACAGAGGAGTTGATTTGCTATGCAAGACCTAAGATAGATAAATACCGTTTGCACACACCGATCCTACCCGGATCACCAACCATATAACCATATCCCGCATCCAGGGATTACTCGGCCCCCGCGACTCTAGTCCAGCACTGTCGTGGCAACCTCTAGAACAGTTGCCAACCCCGGACTAGGTCGATGTAGAAGTCTATTCTTAGCTAGGCAACTGTTCAACCTAGTCTAAGGAAACAACTACCGCACATCTATCTAAACAATCAAGCATATAAACAAATCCAAATAGTTTTAACGGTCCAAAAACAGTAGCATGATTCTCACCCCAAATTAGTTAAAAACGTAGATAAAAGTGGGGCTATGAAACTCACCTCAAGCAATCAACGTACAAATAAACACTAGCAGAAGATAACGGTAATCACGGCACATCAACTATCGACTCGGCACAACCTACTAATGTAGACCAAATTTAATATATATATCTCTCGAAATCAACGTTATCTACCCCAATGTGTTCCATTTTGTTATTTCCAAAAATGTCTCGTTTCACCATTTAATCCTAGTGTTTGGTATCCTCATGTGGGTGTATCGACTCAATATGATGCTATGAATGCACTCAAACAACCAATGTGTGACTCAATGCAACACCATGAGACATCTAAGCGATAAGCTCCATAGTCCAATAAGTTTCGGAACAAATAGTAGATCTTATCGAATTCGTCAACTCGATAAACTCAATTATTTATTCGTGTCGCTTATTATCCCATAAATCAGCCACATCCTAAAGAGTCATAAGGATAATTCACCCATTAATAAGGTTACCCAACGTACCTAGCGGGCTCTTATTAGATTCGTCAACCTAATAAGTCCGGTACCCACGTGGATCAACACTACTAATGTTAGGTTATCCGTAACCCATGCACATATCGTAAGTAAATAATTACTTGAAACTAGTATTAAATGCCCATAATTGGCATATTTCGATAAACGTGTACTCGAAACATTAATTGTTTATTTATTAGAAAACAATTCCATTTTTAGTCGTTAATTTCTGTTTAAAATAGTAAATAACAAGATAACTCTTGTTATCGTTATTTTTGGTATAAAAACCTTTTTATTATTTAAGTTTCATAGTTTATTAGCTTTTTCATATAAATGTATATTTCGTCAAATTCCAACATTAGTTTCATATCGTTATTCGTTTCGAGTCCACAAGCACGAGTCATGACTTCTCGGCTTTTAATCAATCAACAGTCCAAACTATACTAAAGTCCATGTTACGGCTTTGTCGGAGTCAACTATTGAATAAAAAGTCAAAGTAACACCGACGTTGCTCAAAGTTGACAATTATATATATCAAGTCCAATTAAAAGTCATAATAGCGCAATTCAATCCCAAATCAATCTCGCCAACCAATCAACCAACCAAATATGCCCGAAACCAATGTTACGACCCTAATGGTCATGACACGGTCACGGTTAAGACCACGCCAACCAAACAAGCTCTAGAAGCTTTTCGGCTCCACGCGTCTCATCCAAACATCAACTATATTAACCAACAAGCTACCACGACAACTCGACCCGGACCCTTGGTCCATGTGGGTCTCGTACGCCACCAAGCCATGACCATCGTGGGTCATGATGGCTTGTACGCCCCATTTCCACAACCAAACTCCATCCAAATCACTTCCACAACATCCAAATACAATCAATCAACCTCCAATCATTAACCAAATACCAAACCCATCATCTATTCATACCAAAAAACATGAAACTAGACCTAAAATGAAAAAACCCATCAATATGATACACCACATGCTTACCAAACACTAGCTACATGTTTATTTATGTGTTAATTAGACTTAATCCCACGTTTAAACCAAAAGCCCTAAATTTCATCATAGGGTCGAAACCCTAATCAAGCCATACATGGCTTTACCAAGCTCAAACAAGGTGTATTCAAGTCCCCTTTACCTTTTCCAAACACGAATTGCAAAATCCACTTGAAACCCAAGAAATCCGAATCTTAATCTTAAGATTTGAAGGTGTTAATGAAGGTTTTAGTGAGAGTGTTATATATGGATAGAAAGAGGATAAAAAGATCTACAAGATGGTGGTGGAGATAAGTGGTGACGCGCGGCGGTGTGCCGGTGGTGGCCAGAATAGTGGCTGGCGGTGGTGGTGGAATTAGGGTTAGGGTTTTATTTAATTTGAGGAGAGAGAGAGAGTAAAGAGAGAAAGGTGTGTTTCTGTGTGTTTTTAGTGAGAGAAAGGGAAGTAAAAGTGAGGAGGGGAGGGGTATATATACTTGGGACTTGGGGACTAAAAAAATAAAGAGAGGGGAGGGGAGGGGCGGCCGGTCAAGCAAAAGAGGAGGGGTCGGAGTTGTAATTTTTCGTAACTATCCCGTTTACCCATTCCCGAGCTCATATATTGTCCCCCGAGTGTCCCACGACATTCATTCGACTTTCTAATATCGTTATTTATGTTTTTCCATGAGTTTTGACTATTTATTTGCCAATTTTCGAGTTACGGTCTAAAAGTTACGTTATTTCTCGTTTTAGGCTTTTCTAGTGCCGAATCGAATAGTGCCTACCAAATAGAGTTAAAACTCATACGATAACTCATTTAATAGTGAAATAATCCGTAAAAACCTATAGACGATATAAAATTAAGTCATGGTTTATAAAAATAGTGATAAAGGCAAAAGCTCGGTTTAGTTTAACGTAATGCAGTTACCTAAAATAGACTCCCTAAATTGCCAGTTTTCACAGCCTCCCAGCCTCAGAAGAAACCCGTCCCGGGTTTCACTCCGAGTTTCTTGATGTCATAAAAAGTTGAGGATACTTCCTACGGAAAACGTCCTCACGTTCCCAAGTGAACTCCGGTCCATGCCGGGAGTTCCAATGAACTTTGATAATCGGAATACGGCTATTCTTCAGCCGTTTAATCTCACGATCCATAATCTCAATCGGTTCCTCAACGAAATTCAATTTCTCATCAATACGAATATCTCTTAAGGGCACAACTATGTTTTCCTCCGAAAGACATTTCTTAAGATTACTAACATGAAAGACATTGTGTATACTGGTCAATTACGATGGTAGCTCCAGGCGGTATGCTACCGGTCCGATTCTTTCCAGGATTGGAAAGGGACCAATATATCGGGGATTGAGTTTTCCACGCTTTCCAAAATGAATTACTCCTTTCCAAGGAGAAACTTTCAACATAACACGATCTCCAACCTGAAATTCTAAAGGTTTACGTCTCCTATCGGCATAACTCTTTTGTCTATCACGAGCAGTTTGCAACCGGTTACGAATCTGAACTATCTTCTCAGTGGTTTCTAGGACAAGTTTGGGACCTGTAAGTTGACTCTCGCCAACTTCAGCCCAACAAATAGGAGAACGACATTTTCGGCCATATAGTGCCTCAAATGGAGCGGCCTTAATGCTAGAATGACAACTATTGTTGTAAGAGAATTTGGCCAAAGGGATATGTCTCTCCCAGCCTTTGCCGAAATCAATAACACGGGCTCTAAGCATGTCCTCTAAAGTCTGAATGGTTCTCTCGCTTCGACCATCGGTCTGAGGGTGGTAAGTAGTGCTCATATCCAAGTTAGTTCCTAACGCTGATTGTAAGGATCTCTAAAAGTAGGATGTAAAACGGCTATCTCTATCGGAAATGATAGATATCGGTACTCCATGACGCGATGCTACCTCCTTAAGATATAATCGAGCAAGCTTATCAAGACTATCGGTTTCACTAATGGCTAAGAAGTGAGCAGACTTAGTTAAACGATCAACGATTACCCAGATAGCGTCATTGCCGCTAGCTGTTCTCGGTAACTTAGTGATAAAGTCCATGGTTATTCGCTCCCATTTCCATTCTGGGAGTTCGGGTTGAACTAAGAGTCTTGAGGGTTTATGATGTTCGGCCTTTACCTTAGAACAAGTCAGGCACCAACTGACATATTGAACTATATCGGCTTTCATGTTAGGCCACCAATAAAGTTTCTTAAGGTCCTGATACATCTCATCGGCTCCGGGATGAATAGAGTATTTTGATTTATGCGACTCATGCATAATCAACTCACGGATTCCACCATGAAATGGTATCCAGCTTCTGTCTTTGAAGCATAAGGTTCCGTCGGAACGCTTCAAGAAGCCGTTTTCACTTTCTACCATTCCATGAAGATTCTCGTAAGGACGGTTCTCTTCCTTCGATGCCTCAACTTAGGCGGCTAAGGTTTGAGATGGTAGGGGCGAAACAATGGTCATTCCTAAGGATCGAATGAGTAGGGGTGGAATGTCCTCCTTACGACTAAGTGCATCAGCCACAACATTAGCCTTACCAGGATGGTAACGAATCTCACAATCATAATCACTAAGCAATTCTAACCAACGACGTTGTATCATGTTCAGTTCATTCTGATCTAAGATATGCTTCAAGCTCTTATGGTCGGTAAATACTACACACTTGGTTCCATACAGATAATGTCTCCAGATCCTAAGAGCAAACACTACAGCACCTAACTCAAGGTCATGGGTGGTATAGTTTTTCTCATGCTTCTTAAGTTGTCGGGATGCATAAGCAATCACCTTCTCCCGTTGCATCAAAACAGCACCTAAGCCTTTATGCGAAGCGTCGCAGTACGCGACAAATTCTTCGCTTCCTTCAGGCAAAGCTAGGATGGGCGCACTACACAACTTCTCCTTCAGAAGTTGGAATGCTTCTTCTTCCTTTTCTCCCCATTCATACTTAACATCCTTCTGTGTTAGTTTGGTCAGCGACTTAGCTATCTTGGAAAATCCCTCAATGAATCTTCTATAATAGCCTGCTAAACCTAGAAACTGTCGGATTTCTGATGGGTTCTTAGGAGCTGCCCATTCCTTAATGGCCTTAATCTTAGCTGGGTCAGCATGAACACGTCGACTATCTATCACATGACCTAAGAATTGCATGGAAGGAATCCAAAATTCATACTTAGAGAATTTGGCATACAGCTTCTCCTCTCTCAACAATCCTAAAATGAGCCTCAAATGCTCTTTGTGCTCCTCACTACTCTTGGAGTATATCAAGATGTCGTCTATGAATACTATCACAAACTTATCCAGGTATGGCTTACACACTCGGTTCATGAGATCTATGAAAACCGCTGGCGCGTTGGTCAAACCAAACGACATCACTTGGAATTCATAGTGTCCATAACAAGTCCTAAACGCCGTCTTAGGGATATCCTCCTCTCGAACTCTAAGCTGGTGATAACCAGACCGTAAGTCGATCTTAGAAAAGAAACTAGCTCATTGGAGTTGGTCGAATAGGTCATCTATTCTAGGTAACGGATATCGGTTCTTCACTGTCAACTTATTCAATTCCCTATAATCAATACACATCCGAAACGATCCATCCTTCTTCTTCACAAACAACACTGGTGCTCCCCACGGTGACGAACTTGGTCGAATGAATCCCTTCTCTGACAATTCCGCCAACTGTTTAGACAGTTCCTCCAATTCTCTTGGAGCAAGTCGATAGGGTGCATGGGCTACGGGTGCAGCACCGGGTATCAACTCTATTTGGAATTCCACTTGTCGGACAGGTGGAATCCCTGGCAGATCGTCGGGAAACACATCCGGAAATTCTCTAACGACGGGTACATCATTAAGGTGTCTTTCACTCTTTTCCTCGCTTTTCTTTTAAGAAATTCGAGCCAAGAAAAGACAACCTCCTCTATCGATGTACTTCTGGGCCTTAATACAAGAGATGATGGTCAACCGGGAAGGACTTCCACAGTCGCTCCGATCTCCTTGTATGCTCAGAACTTTTCCGCCATACGGTAAATGCACGATCTTCTCGTCGCAGATGATGTGTGCACCGTTCTTCGATAACCAATCCATTCCGATAATGACGTCAAAACTTCCCACGGTAACTGGCAATAGGTCTATACTAAACGGGCGGTTTAGGAAACTTAAGGTACAACCTCAGACTACGGTTTCTATCTTCTCCCTATTTCCGTTAGCTAATTCCAAATCGTACCTAAACCCTAGAGGTGTTCGGGAGATTCCTAGTAATGGCATAAAATTGGTGGATACGAAACTCATATCCGCACCAGTATCAAACAGTATGGAAGCATAGCGATTATTGAGAAGGAACGTACTCGTAACTACGTTAGGGTCCTCACCAGCTTTTTTCCCAATAGCGTAAACACATGCTGTTCCCATGTCTCTCTGCTGATTCCTAGCGCCATGGTTTCCCTGGTTCTCCACAAACTGACGCTTCACAGGGTTTAAGCCATTACTTCCCATACCTCGGCTAGCAAATCCTCCTACATTACCGGGATTTCCTCTCATCCACGGCTCTCGGCACTCATTCTTAAAGTGTCCCTTCTTTCCACATCCAAAACAGGTGACAGTGGCCTTCCAGTCCACTCCTTGTGCAGTTTGAGCTGCAACAAGTGGATGAGACCTACAGTCTTTGGCCATGTGTCCTACCTTAGATCACTTCCTACACACATTCAGGCATAGTCCATGGTGGTGTCGGTTAAAACGACCACACATAGGCCTACTATCTTCATAACCTTTCCTTTCTCCATTCCCTATGGCGAACACCCTGGCTGTCTCTTGCCGTTTGTTGTCATTCCCTTTAACAACTTCATTCCTCTTCCTCTTATCACTCCTATCATTCTTACCCTTGTCTCCTACTTATAACACATAAGAGTCCATCAAACGCTGAGCCACAGTAATTGCCTCATGCAAATTAACTGGCTTCGCATCGATGACATCATTTCGAGTAGCTAAAGGCAATCCATCAGTATACCTCTCAATCTTAAATTCTTCAGTGTGAACCATATCAAGGCAAAGCAACGATAACTCTTGGAAACGACGATTATAAGTCGTCATGTCAGTACCCTTAACCTTATGGTTCCAGAACTCACTCTCTAACTTCTTAACTTGATTCCTAGGACAGTAAGTCTTGATCAGAAGAGTTTTAAACTGGGTCCAAGTCATGCTATAAGCTACATCAATTCCTACTGATCTGTGATAGTTGTTCCACCAGGTCAACACTTCGTCCTTCAAGGTGAATGTTGCATACTTAACCTTACAATCCTCATCACAATTACTAACGGCAAACACAGATTCAGTTTTCTCTAACCACCTAGTTAAGTAAACTACTCCCTCAGTTGCTCCGAACTCAATGGGACTACAGAATCGGAACTCTTTGTAGGTACAACCTCGAGTTCGATTCAGCATTGGGGTTCCACCAGAGGTGTTAGAGAGATTAGTCTCAACTAGCAGTTCAGCGACATGCTGCGCCACTAACTGGTCAACGTGGGCTGGGTTCACAGGTGGAGGGTTTTGTGGAACAGGACCATTCTCAGCGCGGTCATTCACATTCGGGTTTTCTACTGCTGGGTTATCAGTGTTTGGGTTTTCAACAGGTGGAGTGGTCGGGGCCGGACGACGACCTCGACGGGCAGGGCCAACAACAGCAGCAGGAGCTGCTCGGTTGTTCCTAAGCGGGTTTCGTCTTGTTGCCATCATTCTGAAGGCAAGAAGAACAGTTTCATAAGTTCACAATTCACGCTCTAAAGATAGAGTTGGGTTCCAAGGATCACCAAATAATGCTCGAATACATAATCAAGGTCAACAAGGATAACTCTATACCAAAGCGAAACACTCAGATACCGAATCATAACTAAAGGATGCACGTTCCAATAGCAATAACTCATAGGTTTCAAAAGTGGAAATACATGGAAGGATACGAAGAAATCAAAAACGATCCTAACGACGATACTAATAAGATAACTAGGATAATCCTACATCTCGAACCAAGTACTACTTAGTTTCAAGATGGCACAAAGCTATGAATCTAATACTATCTAGCCACGACTACGAGCACTCCTAAATGATCTCCAAACATCATCCATTACTCTCCATAGTGACAAAATCCCTAAACGCTGAGAGTCGCAATCCTACCTAAGATTCACCACCTCCTTCTCCAACCCGTCGACCTTGCGCTGAAGCGCTTGGTCTGCCTCTAAGGCTGTCAAACACTCTGTGTGTCGGTCTCCTACCTGCTCATAAAGTCCCGACAAACCTTCTCTCAAGGCCATCGACTTCTTCTCTATCTTAGTCAAATCTATCCTCAAATCCTCTACACCAATCCTCGTCACTCTGTCTAATCGATCTGACAACCTACTGAGACTAATATTCTGGGATATAATCCTCCTCCAGATCATACCCCTTCCTCCATACTCCTCGGGCTCTGAAGCAATCTCTGATGGTATCTCAGATCCTAACGAGCTACCTATCTCAGGTGAATGTGGAGGTGAATCAAAACCAAAAGGCTGTCCAGGAGAATCAGGCTCAGGCAAAGGAGAGCCTGGTCCTAGAGAATGTGCAGGACTCTGCAATGGAGGAGTACCCCCTTCTGAGATATCCTCATCATCCTCCTCCTGAGGATCCTCATCCTTATCTACATACTGCTCCTCAATCTCATGCTCCTCCTCGACCTCATCCATAGAGGTAGAGTCCATGAGTCGGAGTCTCTGTGCAGGTAAATCCTGAGGTGGTACAGTAGGAGATCTAGGTCTCCTAAGACATGGTGATGCTGGTGGTGATGACAGAAGAGAGTGGGCTGCTAAACGGATAGGTGATGATGGTGGTCTCACGGACATGCGGGCAGTGTTATGAGCAAGCCTAGGAGTCTGGGCTCGTGCTAAGACCTGATGTAAAGTGAGCTGCCTAGATGAGCTAGGGCGATCTGATGATGATGATGAACTAGTGTGACGGGAAATCTCATAAGGATCACCCTGCGCAACTGTCATGAGAGTCAATGCTGGCGAACTAGCAACAGCAAGGACCTCCTCTGACACATCAAAAGCTAGTGAAGGCATAGTCTGTGACAATGGCATAGGGTAGGTATAAGTGTTCGAAACAACTAGTTTTAATAAGCGCATCAACTCAACCAAAACATGTATCACATAACGAGAGCTTTAAAAATAGAGGTACCGCATTACTCAAAATATGCCTTTAAATAAAACACATAAGTTCCGTTCTATCACATTGTAACACCCCAACCCGATAAGGGTAGAAGTATCACAGTATGGTGTCATATCAGAACATACATAATTAACATAAATCAAACAGCGGAAGCCTTATAATAAATTTCAAGAGAATTCAAGTCAACAAGACTTATCAATACATAAATACAAAGGGAAAACTCTGAAATTGAAAATATAGTAACAAAATCAAATGAAGTCTAAGATGACTAGGCATGGTCTCTATATCAGCTCATCTCTCAAACCCAAACAATCCCCAGCTCCTAGCTTATGTACCTGCCACAGGAAAGAAATGCTGGTGAGCTTAAAAGCCCAGTGAACAGATATAACGATACAATAATAATAAAACTGAGTTGAGAACAAAGTAAGGGAAGTCAGTCAATAAATCGGGTATATCAAGGAATATAGTATGGTAAATGAAACATAGGAAAGAGGGGTCAGTTATCCACCACGAGCCAACAAAAAAAAATCAAATCATATATCCATAGTAGCCTGTAGTAACCAATAGTAACCATAACAGATATAACAGACATGGAGTGATCAGCTCCCAGATTGTGAAGACGCGTATTGCACACGACATCATTCACCAGACAAATCATAACATATCAGATAACAGAACAAATCTAGGATGCATCCATACGCCCCTGCAGACAGATAGTGGCCATACAATATATCGAGCTCATAATCAGATAACAGAAAGGGACGATGTGTAACATCACTCGTACACACTAGAGTCATGCCATTGGTGCATCAATGACACGGACATGGAACCCCCATGCCTAGCGATAGCTCGGGTCTCAAACTGACAGGTCAAGGCAATGTCATATCAAAAGGATTCACATCAAAGGTTCACATCAAAGTCCATAGCAAAAGTTCATAATCAAAGGTTCATATCAAAGGTTCATAATCAGAAGGTTCATATCAGTGGTTCACATTAAACAGTTCACATAGGAGATTCAATCAAAGGGAGCATAGCAGAGTTATAGGGAAGCCCTAATAAGAAGGCTCAGAGCAAAGGATAACAGTTCAAAACCAATATCGAAAGATGTAACGAATCATGAGAAACCCCTACTGAAAAGGGATAGAATATCTGTACCTTATTCAAAGCAGATCAACAATGAAAGCAAAACCAACAAATGAGATCAACCCCGTCGCCCAGAACCTATGTGAATTAGATAACGTTCCATAAGAATCGATACTCGTTTTAGACGGCTTTCCATTTTTAGCAGGTTCCCACTTTTAGTAATCTTTCAATTTTAAGTAACTTTCTATTTTAACCAACTTTCTATTTTAGTAAGTTAGCTTTAAGGTTCATATCATTAATTAGTCAATTTAGAGTTAACTTATTATAATTTAGGGTCTAAAGTGTAACTTATCAAAGTTTATGGTTTATTGTGACAAGTAACTAAATATAACAAAACTCTTTAATATTATTAATATAGTCTAAGGTGTAAAGTGTCAATTTATAAAAGATCAAGGTTTGCATGTGATATGTTCTAAAAACGAGGGTTAAAAGTGTAAATAAATTAAATATAAAATATATTTCAATGCACTTTTCATACAAAATATGATACGGTGAAAAATTACAACTCATTTTCCATATTCATTTCGTTACATTTTTCGGTTCGTTCACGGCTCAAGAAAATAACATTTACGACCTCGTCAACATGCATTATGACTAACACAAGACTCACCTCCCAGACACACTTTCAAAATACAAAAAGACTCAACCGTTGTTCCCGCGATCGCCCTCAAACTCACCCCACTAGACATGCTATTCATATGTTATATATATTACATTAGATTCTTTAATGGTTTTAACACTTCACCCATATGTAGACACTCGACACAACACAGCTTGAATGATATCGTGAATCATGTTGGAACAACACAGACATGCCTCGATACTAAGATTTTACATGCATGTCTCATGGGGACCTTTTTAACATATCAGTACATGTGACAAATATGAAATCAAAACAGAAGAATATAAGCGTCGACATACAGGTTCAAAACAGCAAGGACATGGGTCGTTAAACATGCTTTCATATTCGATACATATACGGTTTTCTTTTGTGATTACATGCGACCAAGTTACAGCTTTATGTGATGGTTTTATTCATGATTTTAGGTAGCCTTTTACTTGATCAATCTTAGCCTTGTTTTATCATTTTACGTGACATGTTTTATTAGCACAAAAACATACGCAAAGGGGAACCAAGGTCACGACCAGATTCAAAACAAGAAGAGAATTGAAGACGAGGTGATATCGTTACCTTTGTAGCGTGAGACAAGGAAGGAGAAAACAAGATCGAACAAGCAACCCGAAGCACCCTCTTGTGCTTTCTAATCCCACGACAGCAGCAGACCCCAACAGAACCAAGCAACCCCAGAGCCAAGCACACTTTTCGTACGAACACGTGTTTCCAGCCCTTAACGAAGCCTCGAACCCTTTCTTGCAGCCCTTGATTAACACGATAACAACAGCAGCCCACATCGGTTGCCACAACTAATCAATACCTTGTATTAAACACACGATTTCAGCCCCACTCGAACCTCGTACAACCCTTCTTGGACCTCTCTTTTGGCAACAAAAAAGGATGGAAGAGATGAGTGTTTTCTTTTCTCTTTTGCCGTAACTCTTAGTTAGAGGAGATTAGGGTTTCTCTCTTTTTTAGGTGTATTTGATTTAAAGGAGTAAATAAATATTGGGATATATTGAGGTAATCTTGGAAATTATTTGAAGAAGTAAATGGTAACAAATTTCTTGGCATGATAACAGCTACACACGTTTTGTCTTGGACGAAATTTAAGGTGATTAGGCGTGTGATTTGGACTAGAATTAAGGAGGCTTTAATCACAATATAGTTCCCTTAATTACCTTATTTCAATTGTATTTTATTTAGTTTAGTTTACTTTATAACTTGCATATATACATTTGTGGTACATGTAGACGTAAGTGAAATTATATTTTATTTTCCCGTCACATTTTATAGTTATACTAATATAACTTGTATGTGAAACGCGTTAACTAATCTGATGTGTCTACAAGTTTTTCATAATTGTTTAACTTGAGGGAAAAAAAATGGTCATTAAACATGTTCGAGATTTTAGGGTTTTACATCTCTTCCCCTCTAAAAAAAAATATTTTCGTCCTCGAAAATTGAAAGGAAACGAAAGAAGCAAACGAAGATATACCAGATTATACAACTGAGGGTAACAGAAATCGTGCCGTATCACTCGCATATTGGTGAAGATAGATCAATCGTATAGGCATAATGATCCCAAGGTCTCGCTAACTCAGACAATCTTAATCAGGTGCGGAAATTCTAAGTGCTAAGGTACTCCTCGGGATATCCTATGATCACAATGAGGGTACGTCATATGATGTAAGTATTATCACGTTAGCTACTCGTCATAATACCAGCATCATATGAGTATACCATCATGATGACCATACTTTACCTCAAGTAGTGAAAACATCTTATCCTCCACTTAACGGTCCATTCTACATCTTAAGGTTGGTCTAACAAATCAACACTAACGGATTCGAAATCAGAGAAGCAAAACATATAAGGAACGTAACGGAATATAGCAAGTATCATCGAACTAAAACACGTCGGCAATAGCATCACATCTTCCACAGTTCGTCAAATCTTCCAAACAAAACAATCATCCAACATACACAGAATTTATACTGAACGGAAAATCATTCAAAGAGAACAAAATTTAATAAAGGGATTTAAAACACAACGCGAGGTCGTAGTGACACCGAAGAATCAAACCATAGGACTCCATCATCCAAACGCGCCCAATCATATGAAGCAGATGAATCTCCTTAGCATCTCAACGGTTGGACTGTTGACCACAATATGCCCGAATCTTGGTAGTAGTTTCACCGCATGACTAAAGTACGCCGGTCATACTTCTTACGCTCATACGTCTTCCAAGTGTCCACCAGTTGAATCTCGTCTCCGTCTTTGCGCCTCACGGTTGATTCGTCAAGTTCCTCCAGCAGCATCTTGATGTCTCCAAAGCATTGCGCTTGGTGCGGCTCTGCTTCACGACCCTTTCCGACTCAGGGCTAACTGCTGCAGCAACTCAGGATCGGTACCATCACCTTTGACTCCACGAGTAGTTTCCATCTTAACGATCGATAAAGGAATGCGTGAAAACAAAACGCAAAAAGAATAAGGTTGAATCAGCGAAGAGAAAAGAACATCGAAGTCAAACCTGGGCAAAAATCAAAAGAATCGGAAAAGATCGAAACAAACGGAAGCCTAATGTCTACCCAAGTCCTCACAGGTCAAACCTAAGCTCTACGGGTCAAATCCTAAGGTCCATATGTCACAGGTACTGACTACAAGTCGTAAACCTGGGCTCTGATACCATAATTGTAACACCCCAACCCGATAAGGGTAGAAGTATCACAGTATGGTGTCATATCAGAACATACATAATGAACATAAATCAAACAGCGGAAGCCTTATAATAAATTTCAAGAGAATTCAAGTCAACAAGACTTATCAATACATAAATACAAAGGGAAAACTCTGAAATTGAAAATATAGTAACAAAATCAAATGAAGTCTAAGATGACTAGGCATGGTCTCTATATCAGCTCATCTCTCAAACCCAAACAATCCCTAGCTCCTAGCTTATGTACCTTGCAGGAAAAGAAATGCGGTGAGCTTAAAAGCCCAGTGAACAGATATAACGATACAATAATAATGCAAACTGAGTTGAGAACAAAGTAAGGGAAGTCAAAAGTCATAAATCGGTATATCAAGGAATATAGTATGGTAAATGAAACATAGGAAAGAGGGTCAGATTATCCACCACGAGCCAACAAAAAAAAATCAAATCATATATCCATAGTAGCCTGTAGTAACCAATAGTAACCATAACATATAAAGCACGGACATGGAGTGATCAGCTCCCAGATTATGAAGACGCGTATTGCACACGACATCATTCACCAGACAAATCATAACATATCAGATAACAGAACAAATCTAGGATGCATCCATACGCCCCTGCAGACATATAGTGGCCATACAATATATCGAGCTCATAATCAGATAACAGAAAGGGACGGTGTGTAACATCACTCGTACACACTAGAGTCATGCCATTGGTGCATCAATGACACGGACATGGAACCCCCATGCCTAGTGATAGCTCGGGTCTCAAACTGACAGGTCAAGGCAATGTCATATCAAAAGGATTCACATCAAAGGTTCACATCAAAGTCCATAGCAAAAGTTCATAATCAAAGGTTCATATCAAAGGTTCATAATCAGAAGGTTCATATCAGTGGTTCACATTAAACAGTTCACATAGGAGATTCAATCAAAGGGAGCATAGCAGAGTTATAGGGAAGCCCTAATAAGAAGGCTCAGAGCAAAGGATAACAGTTCAAAACCAATATCGAAAGATGTAACGAATCATGAGAAACCCCTACTGAAAAGGGATAGAATATCTGTACCTTATTCGAAGCAGATCAACAATGAAAGCAAAACCAAGAAATGAGATCAACCCCGTCACCCGGAACCTATGTGAATTAGATAACGTTCCATAAGAATCAGATTACTTATTTTAGTCGGTTTTCCATTTTTTAGCAGGTTCCCACTTTTAGTAATCTTTCAATTTTAAGTAACTTTCTATTTTAACCAACTTTCTATTTTAGTAAGTTAGCTTTAAGGTTCATATCATTAATTAGTCAATTTAGAGTTAACTTATTATAATTTAGGGTCTAAAGTGTAACTTATCAAAGTTTATGGTTTATTGTGACAAGTAACTAAATATAACAAAACTCTTTAATATTATTAATATAGTCTAAGGTGTAAAGTGTCAATTTATAAAAGATCAAGGTTTGCATGTGATATGTTCTAAAAACGAGGGTTAAAAGTGTAAATAAATTAAATATAAAATATATTTCAATGCACTTTTCATACAAAATATGATACGGTGAAAAATTACAACTCATTTTCCATATTCATTTCGTTACATTTTTCGGTTCGTTCACGGCTCAAGAAAATAACATTTACGACCTCGTGAACATGCATTATGACTAACACAAGACTCACCTCCCCCGACACACTTTCAAAATACAAAAAGACTCAACCGTTGTTCCCGCGATCGCCCTCAAACTCACCCCACTAGACATGCTATTCATATGTTATATATATTACATTAGATTCTTTAATGGTTTTAACACTTCACCCATATGTAGACACTCGACACAACACAGCTTGAATGATATCAGAATCATGTTGGAACAACACAGACATGCCTCGATACTAAGATTTTACATGCATGTCTCATGGGGACCTTTTTAACATATCAGTACATGTGACAATGATAGATATTAACTTTTCACATACACATCAAACCATAACACAAGGTGGCGTTTAAGATGGAATTCTAGAGAGAGAAAGTTAGAGGTTTAGGGAACTTAGTGAGAGAAAGTGAAATTATTATTATGAGCTCCAACTCTCTACCTTGGAAGGTAGAGAGTATTTATAGTCTTACATAAAACGCCACACATGGGGCTGTGGATCAGGCATACAGTGGGTAAAGACCCGTCCGTCCTCCACGGTGTTACTTAACTAAATATTACTTAACTTAAAATAACTACGACTACGAGCTTTCTAACGATTACATATACTTGAGGTGACCGACTCTTTAATACCTGGAATTTCTAATTCCTAACAATCTCCCCCTAAGGGAGGTCACCTCAATCATGCACTAAAATTACATTGAATACAATCAGATATGACATTAACAATTGTTCTTGCATTCTTGATGTAGTCCTTGTTCCTAAGCTCGTAGTCATTGATTCTTCACATTGCATGTTTGGTTACTTCAAGTGGAGGTCTTTTCCTGATCCACGTGATAATAATTTTGAGCCATCATTTGAGATAATCAGCCATAAACAAATCTCTGTGTCATCCTTTGTGGTGTTGGTATTATGTGATGTTGTGACTTTAGGACCGACATGCTCACATTCGGAATCATGATATCTTCTCATCAGAGTGGCGGAAGCATTTGTTGATTCATGATATTGGCGGCGTAGCAATGAAGAAGCATGGAGTGAAAAATACAGAGTCATTGATGCACTAATCATGATTTCTTTTGAGATGAATGTGTTAAGTGAGCATGCGGCTATGGATTGACCGTATCATTCTGAACAGCTGAAACCGCGTCGGTACCTGCATACAACAGTTAGCAATAAATCGCCGCGAAAGTTTCTTTGATCACTTTCGTTGAATTGAGGTACACGCCCACGGTTCCCGTTGATTTCATACAAAATGCCTGTGATCGAGTATAATTCGAAGAATTTCCTTGACAGGGTTTCTCGCTCTAGCGTTCTCAAACCGAACATCTCAAAGAAGACAACACGAGAGTGAGTGAACCAGTAATTTGAGTCCACTGATTGATGAAAAGATATTTGAAAACAATCGTGTATTGCTAAATAGAAATTGTTTTTGCAATATAACGAAGGTTTTAATGAAAATCAATTATCAATCATAAAACACCTTTTGATTTGAAAAATTAGTACACGGTCGACGTGCTAATGAAAAGAGTTTTAAAGCACAAAGACCGGTTTTTTTTTTTTCAAAGGTATCCGTCAATCCATAACTGAACCGGGATTGATTCAAAAGATTGAAGCCCCATTGTTCTGTTCGCTCAGTTGTCACATGGTTGATCTGTATAATAGATCTCACATGCCACCTACCGGGAGCTTGTTAGATGTTGGCTCCAGAAGGCTTTCCATCTTCACAGTGAATATGTAAACACATCACTCGGATGTTCGCAAGCGTACCACAAGGATAATGCGTAGGACTCAAGATATAATCTCTCTTTCCACATTGTGTGAAGCAGAGAGTCTTCATTGAAAGTGTCCTAATGAGATTTATTGATGATCTCTTGGCTCTAGACTCAATTTTTGCATATTTGGATCCGTGTGGGAGACTAGGGAGAGGGTCTCTTCTTCAATATCAACAATCTCTAAGAGAAAGTCGATAGATAATGTCGGTTCCCCCGTGAGAATGAAACAAGTCCTTTTAAGAGGAACTTGAGTGGTTTTGGAAAGTTGAAGTGCGGTCGTCACCGGTCCATGGCGTCTTGTCTTCATACCGATGTTACCATCTTCAGTAGCATATGAATTGAACCGTTTACGCCCTAAGGTTGAATAAATGGAGGGCTATTTCTTTTCACCCCTTTTCTCATTCAATTCTTTTTCATTCTTCAACCCCTTCAGTGCTTACCGAGACTTCATAGCAAGAACCTTGTTGTGTTTATTCCAGTACTTTCAGTCTGATGCGCTCTCCCATTCCTCATTTTCTCCTTTTATTATCATACCTAAGAACTCTACACTAACTAGTGGATAGTTCCTGGGTAGATCCCTCCGGTTTTGGCGGATCTTGGGAACAAAAACCTAACCTTATCATCCTTATATCACCATACATAAAGTAAAGTTGGTCGGTCTATTTTGGTATTGTTCATCGCCGTTTGGAACCAATTGAAAACCATTTGAAAATCAATTCAGATACTTGTGATATATTATCAAAGCATTTGTACCTGAATTGTTTTTGATATTTTTAGAAAGAGAACTCCCCCTCAACATGTACATCAAGTATTTGAAAATGTTTTGCCACACGCGAGGCAGAGAAGAATTAACTTCTTTGATTACCATTTTCTAAAAAATATCACCATCACTTCATGATCAATCAAGTAGATAAAGCATTTCCGGGAAGGATGAGGTTTCCATGAATTTGCTCCCCCTCAATATGTGCCTCGAGGTTTGAAAAAAGTTTTACACATACTGAGGGAACACTGCACATTGAGATAAGTGATCACGTTTCAAATCATTGTGGTTTAATATAGATGCTCCCCCTCAATGTGTGCATGGAAAATTTGAAATCGTTTGTCACTTACGGGAGGCAAACATGCTAATCACTTAAGAAACCATTTATCGAATTATCGGTTTAAATCCTATTTAAATCACAACTTCTCCCCCGATCACAATTATTAAAACATTTGAGATTTGTGATCTCTGCAGATTTAAATTGATTTTGAAAGCTTTTAAGGAGAATTGTGACTTGATTATGAAAGCGTTTTAACTGATAAGGATCTGATGTTTGAGATTTTAAACTCCATTGGTTAAACATGCATGTACATCTTTTGAAAACAATTTAATGCCAAATAACTTTTAATTTAATTGAAATCATTCTCCCCCTCAATCAATGACATAGGTTGTTGATTGAGCGATAGAGCCCAATTTGACAGATAAGTCCCGATGATTATCAAAATAGAGACCGAGTTATTTTTCAAAGTATTTAGTTTTGACAGATAAATGTTTATAGAATCGAGCATGGAATTTGAAAACATGGTAAAACATGGCTCTTTCTTTCTTTTTAAAATCGGTTTTACTGAAAATGACAATAAACCATTTTTTCTCTTTCTCTCAAACATAATTTTTTGATTTTTGATTTTTTTTTTTTTTAAATTTAACATCTAAAGTCCCGTGTCATTCTTTGAATGACAGACTGGAAGACCGTAGATATTATCGAACCGAAACGCATGACAAAAAGACAACAATATTTTTGAAGATTTTTCAATTTTTCAGATTTTTATGGATTTTGAAGGTTTATAATTTTTGTATTTATTTTTCGAATAAGTATTACAAGAGATAGATGAAGATAGACCTTTACTCCTCGTCTTCCTCCTGCAGAACGCTTTGAGTATCGGTTGAAGGCTTTTCAAGCCAAGACGTGGAAGAATAAACTCAAAACGTTCTCTTGGAAGAGCTTTGGTTAAGATGTCCGCTAACTCGATATTAGACCTCACAAAATATAGTTCCACCACACCTTTTTCCACTTGTTCCCTGATGAAATGATGTCGAATGTCGATATGCTTTGCTCTTGAGTGTTGAACGTTGTTGCATGAGAGAGCAATGTCACTTTTATTATCACAGATGCAGAGGGATTTGTTGGAATTCAAAGCCGTAGTCGGAGATAATTGAGATCTCATCCATAGGATTTGAGCACAACAAGATGACATGGCTATGTATTCGACCTCTGTAGGAAATAGAAGTACTCATTTGCTTCTTTGAAGACCAGCTCACAAGCTTATCACCCAGAAACCGAGCACCTCCGATGTACTTCGTGTATCTTGACAACTGCATGATCGCAGCATCGCATAGGCCGTTAGTGACATACCGGTGTCCTTCGGGTACCATAGTCCCATATTGATGGTTCCTTGGAGATACCGAAAGACCCGTTTAACTGCTTTAAAGTGCTTTTTAGTAGGAAACTATAGGTATCTAGCACACATCAACAGCGAACAAGATAATGTCTGGTCTACTAGCTGTGAGGTACATCAGGGATCCAATCATACTACGATATTTCGTTTGGTCAATCATGATTCCTGAGTGGTCCTCATCTAGTTTGGTTCGATCAATCATGGGGTGTCAGCAGAGATCACATGGATCAAATCAAATTTCTTTAAAATCTCGTTTGCATATTTAGATTGATTTATGAAAATGCCTCCGGGACTTTGTGAAATTTGTAATCCCAAGAAAGACGACATTTGTCCCATCATTGACATTTGAAACTTAGAACTCATTTCATTAGAAAGATGATCACATTCCATTGGGTCCGTCCGGCAAAATAATATCATCAACATAAATTTGAACATGAGGTTAAATGTTTTGACTTCTGGTGAACAATGTAGGATCAAGCTGCTCCTTTCTTGAATCAGGATGATAGAAGAAACTTTGACAGTGTATCATACCATGCCCTCGGTGCTTGCTTTAATCCGTAGAGAGCCTTCTTGGGGCGATAAGCGTGAGTAGGATGCTCTTGATTCACAAATCCTTCGAGTTGGTGGCGTGAGCGACTTCTTTAAGATCTCCGTTCGAAACCGTCTTTACATCCATCGATACACTACCATGTTTTATACTAGCAGCGTTAGCGAAGATTCGATTGCCTCGATTCGAACAGCGAGGAGCAAAGATTCTTCAAAGTCTATACCCTCTCTTGTGATATCCTTTAGCAACTAAACGGAGCCTTGTTTTCAACACATCACCATGCTCATCAAGTTTTACTTTGAAGATCCATTTGCGAGCTATAATCATAGCGGTCACGGAGGCGGTACTAACTCCCATACATCAAGTCGATCAAACTCATAAATTTCATCTTGCATGGCATTAACCATTATCGTCTTCATTCATGGCGGTTTTAACATCTTTTGGTTCGATCTTAGAAGGTACGGAGTTGAAGAAACACCATAAGGCATCGGTTGCAAGTTGTTTCCGGGTTGATACAGGACGAGAGGGATTTCCAATGATGTTGTCTAATGGATGATCGTGAGTCCATTTTCTGAGGTGTTCATGTGGCAGCTTGTTGAGGAACCGAAGGTAGTCGATGTCTCCCTAAGAAGATGGTTCTGATGATGATTCGGAGTAGCAAATATGTTTTCAAATGGAGCATCCTCAGAGTAGTAAAAGGGATTAACTTCATCATTGACGTAAACATTTCCATGATGTACATTTGAAGAATGATGATTTGTTGATGAGACTGGGGATCGCAGCAGTGCTTTGACTTAAAGATATTGAGACCGAAGGATTGACTTCATTCACAGAATATGAGCATCCTCTCACAGAATCATTACCTCATTAGTGTTTGAATCATACAGCCATCAAACATAGGATCAAACAATTACATCATCTTCGATGGGGTACATATGGAGTTTCTTGAGTAGAGTTTGGAACAAGAGATGAACCAATGGGACTGTCTTGAAGTGCGGGTCCCGAGCCGGATTGTCCAGAGACATTTGACCGTCAGCTCATCAAACGCTAACGTGAATGGTTTCCATGATATTTCGGTTCTTTTTGTTATAGATTCGTATCCCTTTTTGTTTGTGCGTATCCTACAAATACTCAATGTCGACTTTTAGCCCTTAGTTTCTAAGTTTGACCCTCATTAGTTGGATAGCACAATGCACCAAACACACGAAGGAAAGAGAGATTAGTTTTCATGGACAAGTTCATATGGAGTTTTTCCATGTAATTGTGGATTAGGAACGATTTTGTAGTGTATAGCATGCATGGCTTGCCAAACCCAGAAACATTGGAACCTTTGAGTAAATCAACATTGTTCTAGCGGCTTCAACCAGAGTCCCATTTCGGCTGCTTCAACTACACCGCTGCTGAGGAGTTCGTGAAATACTTCTTTGACACGATTCCAACGCCATAGAATTCATTAAGTTGTTTGTTGACAAAATCCCGCCCATTGTCCGTTCTCGACAATTCGACGGTTTTGTTAAGTCGAACCTGCATGCTTAATGAGTTTGATGATGATATCAGGAGTTTCATCCTTTGTCCTTATGAACTTGACCCATGTGAATCTAGAGTAATCATCAACCACCACTAACACATATTTCTTCCCAAAGATATTTTGTACCTTCATTGGTCCACATAAGTCCATATGAATCATATGAAGGACTTCGTGGACAGAGTTAGTAGGTTTGGGTTTGGGCGTATTTCTTGCTTTTTCCCAATTGACATGTGAACAAAGATGATCCTTTTCATACTTTAGTCTAGGTAAACCTACAACTAGGTCCTTTCTGGAATGATCGTTGATGGTGCGGGTTCAAGTGATTGAGACGATCGGCTGCCATAACCATGACTTTGTTTTTGGCCTTTGATAACAAGTGATTGGAGAAGCCCTCATCATGTCATCGATAGAGATGGTGTAAAGGGTTGACCCACGAGTTCCTTTTAACAGTTCCTTACCATTAAGATCTCTAACATAGCAGGTATGTTTTCTCAATGCAACTTCTAGATCGAGTCACGTAATTGACCAACGAACGAGATTATGACCCAACCCTTCAACATAGTAGACTCTCGAGATGACACTATCACCTACAACATAATCTCCATAACCCATAATAGCACCGAAATGATCATTACCAAATCTAACAGCCCCGATGAACTTGCTCACGAAGTTCATGAGCCGCGACCGCCTCATATGTTGGAACAGCCTCGAGTCCGTGTACCACGTAACGATTTGAACGATCTGCAGCTTGAACACGACAAAAATGGATAATCGATAATTGGGATCCCCATGCAAGAATGGGTTCCATTTGGTTAGTAGCAGTTATTGGAACACCCACATCAATCGAAACATCCATATCAAGAAGCAATGGAATCATTGGGAATAGATGCAATGCTGGTGTCAGTATTTGCCCTATTCAAAGTATGTTTACTTCTTAAGGGAATAGTTCTACCAGGAGGCATCCATTTTCTAGTGGGCATAATCTTAGCAGTGTGAGAACAAAACCGATTATTCTTATGACCAAAAGGTATCCAATAATAACCTATCTTTATAAAAGTTCTTCCGGGTTTCCATCGCTTTCTAACAGATTTCGCTTTTGCCTTTTGCCTTAATTGCACCGATTATTAGCATTAGCAATTTTAACTGCATTTGACAGCATTAGACAAAGCATTCACACCACATTCATGATTAGCAATAGAATTCAAGCATGCAAAGATTACAAGGTTTGGTGATAGTATCGTAATTCAATTACTACAAGATTTGGCTAATACTAGAATCAACACGATTCGCTTTATTCAACTCAAGCTAACTCCTAGATTGGTCTTCTACTCTCTTCCAGTGCACATTCTTAGCTTGCAAGGTCCTATCATTCCTTGTATTGTCTTGAGACTTTGACCTGCTCGCTTTAAAGTCACCGATTACCTCTGAGAGGAATGGGAACATTAGTTGGTTGATCTAATTTTTGCATTCCCTCAACTTGATGTGCAAGGATTCAAGTTACTAGAAGGCACATTAGTGTATACTTTAAGACTGATTTGAGCTTTGCGCACACTAAAGTTCACTTTCTTAGCACTAACATATCTCGAATCTGAACTACTTGAAGGCACATTAGTGTTTCTTTTTAAGACCCATAGAACGGATTTCCTGCTTGGCACTAGGCATAGAACAGGGCATCACAGCTTTGCCTTTTTCACCTAAGGTTAAGGATTTTGGGCATGTGGCAATTCCACATTCTAGCAACTCAGATCGCTTGGCCCGGAGGCAAGCAAACCTAATTTCACTATCAAGAGGTTTGTTAATGAAATCCTCTTCGACAATCTCTCATGAGACATTCTAGACTATCCTTAAGGTGAGCACAGGATTCATGAAAAGCATGTTCATTATTCCTAAGATGAGGAGGAATATATTTAACTGTCACAGTGTATTTGCAATCTAAGGGTGACTTTGAGACAACAATCTTATTGAAAACAAGCAGCTTTCCCATTTCCGACTTCTTAGATTCTCAATTTCCTTTTGTAAAGACGTTATTTTTTCGTTGTTTTGGTCACGGGTGACTTTCATTGAATCATATAACTCTTTAAAATGTCGTTTAATTTTTTCATTTTCTTTCTAGAAAACTCTGCTTTTGTGGCATCAACTAAGTTTTGAAGATGAAAAGTTTGAGAATTCTGAGAATCTAAAGAAGGAGGGATTTGGGAGCCTGTCCTATTGTTCGTTTGACCCTTTAATTGAGAGATTTGGGCTTTCAACTTTTTCTCATCGTTGCACTGAGCTTGAATTGCTTCATCACGCTTGTTAATTTGAAAACCATCAAACTCGAGCCTCGACGATGTCTTGATTGAAGTTTTAAACATTTTCTTTAAGATGTTGATATTTTAGTTGTAAATTAAAATGCTCAACTTCCAGCTTAGAAAAATGTTTAACCAAATTGTTGTGATCATCTAGTTCAATTTTCTCGCTTAGTTCAGAATTAGTTTTTTCAAGCTCAATGACACGATCATGGGAGACTTCGTACAACGCATAGTAGTTCATGAAATTTGGAAGCATTAATAGAGCAATTTGAAGCAAGAAAAGATATCTTGAGCAACACATTAAGTAATAAGAGTCTCATTTAAGGTATGCAAGTTCTTCCTCTCAATCTCATTATATTTTAGTGCACGCTCATAATCACTAACTTCAACTACCATTGCATCAAATTCTTTTTCCATTTTTTAATATCCATTTTGTCCCCGTTTAAGACTCTCAAAATGATCTTTTAGTTGTTTAAAGAAAGGCATGACCTCAGCTAAATAACATTCTTTCATTTGCTCAAAACCCTTTCCCTTCAGCTATCCTGGGTGTGATCCTTTTCTTACAAGTTTTTTCAAAATCGGTAAATAGTTGAAGAATAACATATTGACTGATTAAGGTCTTGCTCTTAGTGGCAATAGTTTTAGGAACTAAATGCATTGGTGTATTTGGAGGATACTCACGCTTTAGGAATTTCCACAAGGGGATTCTTTTCAACAAGATTTTCAGCTTTTTGCAAGTCCATATCCTTTTTCCAGAACACTTGTTCAGGGTCAAAGAATGTTGAGGCTTAAACATGTTCAAGGAAATCCAGCCTTTTGTAGTCATTGATAATAATCTTTTTCTCTTTGCATTTCGGGTCATCTAGTTTTTGTTCATCCTTTCCCTAGTGACTTCATCTGATTTCTTATCTTCCTCGCACTCAACTAACTAGGTTTCTTCTAGGCTTAAATTTCATTACCATCATAAAGCACCTTATGAGCATTTCTAGCCCTTTAATTACCTCGATTCGGTTCCTCACAAGGGGAATGCTATGCTTATCGCTAAGACTCTATGTTTAGTGACCATGTGAGCAAATCAATGGTGTTTCCTTGTATGTACAACTTGTTCTCAAGTTTGTTTTTCAAAGTTTTCTGATTAGAAAAATCTCTCAAGAGTTTTGATTCCTTTGCATTAAATTCTTGCTTAAGCATTTTCACATTTTCTTGAAGTTCTTGTTTTTGTTTAGATGTTTTAGTTCTTGCAAGGAATTTTGTTTCAATATTTCTTCTCTAAACTTACTTTTTCTAATTCATGTACTTACTTGGTTATCCATTTCTTTCACGACGGTGGTCAACTCAAACTTAGCACGTTGTTCATAAATAGCAACACGTTTTTTATAGGCATTTAGTTCAGAAATAATGGAATCATCAGGGCACATGCAGTATTCATCACAAACATAGTCATTGTTGACTGCAGAAGATGCATCACTTGGTACAACTTCACTTTCACTTTGTTTCTCGTATTGATCATATGGGACAATATTGATATTACCCATATTTTCAATATTTGATTCAATAGTTTCATTTGATTGTACTTTGTCTGCATGCTCGTGCACATCAAGATCATCAGATAGTTTTAATATCTGAGATGAGCTTGTCATGGGATGGCCCAGGTAGTGATGTAGAGGAGACCTTGGGAGAAACCATTGGAGAAATGCTAGCCATAAAAATTGTGTGTGCCGTAGGTCCATCATCATCCGCCATCGTATGTCATGCATCAGCGACTTGAAAGGCTCCATGATTGTGACCTATCTCAATAGGCCGCCATCCACATCGCATCATGTCTTGGCATTGCCTTCAGCAAGAAAATAGCAATTCCTCTTCATTCGAGTAGCACCATTGTCCTGAAGCTGAGCCAAAGATCATCTTCTCTCAAGTAATCAAGATTCTGGGCGCTTGGAGATGTACAGCTCCTTGCAATGTGTCCCTCTCCACCACACTTATAACATTTGATGAGCTTAGTTTGACCTTGGTTACCATTCCTTCCTCGATTCTGTTTTCCAACATAACCTCTCCCAGCTCCACCTCGCCCCCTGATCATACTGTCTTTCCCTGACTGGTTGCACCACGATCCTTCCATCTTTAATAGTGGCTTGATTGTGTGGTTAGATGCAGCCTCGAGGTTGTTGTTGGTTTTGTGGGAGAGTATTCATGTTTTGACGGATGAGAAGAGCTAGTTGATTAATGAAGCTACCCACGTGAGTATCAAGATCAACTTGTTTGTACATAGGATCATGAATGAGTTTGTGATTACCATTACCCAAGGGTATGACTTGTGATGCTTTGGTTGTGATTCCTATGTTTGAGTAGAAAGTCTGAGAGTCATTAGACGAGCTTGTCTCTCCCCGGTTGGTTTTGAACTGATTGAGAATTAATTTTTCAAACATAGCATGTCTCTCATTCCGGGAGGAAGGCATAGAGTTGCTCATAGTTTGTATTCTTCAATCCTTTAGTGAGCTTCACAGAGGTAACAAACTTGTGCCATTCGGGATTCATGTTGTTCACAAATTTTGAGTTCAATCAATGTTAGGCATAGTCATTCCGATGTTCCTCATGTCATTAACTAACTTATGAAATCTCACATAGTACTCATAGACACTCTCATCTGGTTTCATCTTGAAATGCTCAAATTCGCCATAGAGTTGGGATTCTCTGTCTTCCATAGTTAATTCGAACTGAGAGAAGCATCTTAACATTGTCCCAAACCGCCTTAGCATCCGTGGTTATGATTGATCACTTGTAGATGTCTTTAGGAAGACCTGAAGAACAATGTTTGAAGCCCTGATATCCAAGATCAAATCTCTTTTATCCTTATCATCAAGCTCATCATACATCTTAGGTCTTCACTCCGTAAACGGAGTACCATCGCATTAGTATCAAGTATGTCTCTAGTCGTCTCAACTCGATATGGTCCTTCATCAATGGATTTGAGAATGTTGACCCCATTTTCCTTTCAATACAGTTTAATTCGGTGAGCCCAAGAGTCGAGTCAGTTCTGTCAAGCATGGGTGGACGAGTATTCAACCAAATGCTTGAACATCTTCAACAAGGGAGATAACAAGTGGGAACGCGGTAGATGTTAACAGATTATACGGGATTTTATAGCTCTATGATTAAACCGGGAAATGGATTCTTTCACGGGATTTTACTGAATCAAGAGAAAACCGTAAACAATCACTCAAGACTCTAGATGATAAAATACTAAATCTCTAGAAGATAATGCACTAAGTCGCTAGAAATTAGTGCACTAAGTCGCTAGAAATTAATGCACTAAGTCGCTAACCCTTAATTCGCTACACCCTAAGTCGCTAGAGTCCCAAGTCGCTAACAGAAAAACAAGTCGCTAAGTAGTAACTCACCACTCAAGTCGCTAACCAAATTTTGGCAGCAATTAGCTACACAAGTCGCTAGAGACACAAGTCGCTAAAGAGCAACTCGCATCATCCGTCGCTACCACAAGTCAAGCTACTCAGAGTGGAGAATCCACTACTTGTACTTTAACTCGCTAGGTCTAACTCGCTAGTTCCAACACTGTAAGTCGCTACCAAAATGTGAAGCAAGTCGCTACCAAGAAACTATTCCGTGAGCTAAGTCGCTAGCTTGAAAAACCATATAAACCTCACTTTTCAATCCAAAAACAACCCAACCAAGATGATTCAAGCTTACCAAATGAAAACCTAAACACTTTTGATGATTCTAAACATAAAAGTACAACCAAAATCGAAACTTTAACACTAGAAATCAATCAAATGATGCTAAAACCACTAAACTTTTTCAAACTTAAAACCACCTAAAAACCACTAGAAATCCAAAGATGTGTAAGATATGATCTAACCATGGCTCTTGATACCAATTGATAGATATTAACTTTTCACATACACATCAAACCATAACACAAGGTGGCGTTTAAGATGGAATTCTAGAGAGAGAAAGTTAGAGGTTTAGGGAACTTAGTGAGAGAAAGTGAAAGATATTATTATGAGCTCCAACTCTCTACCTTGGGAGGTAGAGAGTATTTATAGTTATACATAAAACGCCACACATCGGGCTGTGGATCAGCATACAAGGTAAAGACTCCGTCTCCACTTCCGGTGTTACTTAACTAAATATTACTTAACTTAAAATAACTACGACTACGAGCTTTCTAACGATTACATATACTTGAGGTGACCGACTCTTTAATACCTGGAATTTCTAATTCCTAACAGACAAATATGAAATCAAAACAGAAGAATATAGTCGTTTACATTTGTTCAAAACAGCAAGTGACATGGTCTTAAACATGCTATTCGACCATATAATGGTTTTCTTTTGTGATTACATGCTCAAGTTACGCTTTTATGTGATGGTTTTATTCATGATTTTAGGTAGCCTTTTACTTGATCAATCTTAGCCTTGTTTTATCATTTCACGGACATGTTTTATTAGCACAAAACATATCAAAGGGAAACCAAGGTCACTCACCGATTCAAACAAGAAGAGAATGAAGACGCAGGTGATATCGCACCTTTGTAGCGGAGACACAAAGGAGAAACAAGACGAACAAGCAACCCAAGCACCCTCTTGTGCTTTCAATCCCACGACATTTAAAGAACCCCAACAGAACCAAGCAACCCCGAGCCAAGCCACACTACAGAACGAAACACGGGCATTTCCTTTAACGAAGCCTCGAACCTTTCTTTTGCACCCTTGATTAACACGATAACAACAAGCAGCCCACATCGCCACAACTAATCAATACCTTGTATTAAACACACGATTTCCACTAACCTCGTATTAAACCTTCTTGGACCTCTCTTTTGGCGAATGTAAAAGCATGAAGATGTTTCTGTCAACTCTTTGCGCTCATTTAGATTAGTTTTAGGTGTATTTGATTTAAAGGAGTAAATAAATATTGGGATATATTGAGGTAATCTTGGAAATTATTTGAAGAAGTAAATGGTAACAAATTTCTTGGCATGATAACAGATAACAACGCTTTTGTCCTGGACGAAATTTAAGGTGATTAGGCGTGTGATTTGGACTAGAATTAAGGAGGCTTTAATCACAATATAGTTCCCTTAATTATCTTTATTTCAATTATATTTTATTTTAGTTTAGTTTACTTTATAACTTTGCATATACATTTGTGGTACATGATGTAAGTGAAATTAGATTTTATTTTCCGCTCATTTTATAGTTATACTAATATAACTTGTATGAAACGCAAGCGAACTAACTGATGTGTCTACAAGTTTTTCATAATTGTTTAACTTGAGGGAAAAAAATGGTCATTAAACATGTTCGAGATTTTAGGGTTTTACAACTCTTCCCTCTAAAAATATTTTCTGCCTCAAAATTGAAAGGAAACGAAAGAAGCAAAACCAAGATATACCGTGATTATACAACCGAGGGTAACAGAAATCGCGTCAGACACTCGGATATTGGTGAAGATAGATCAATCGATAGGCATAATTATCCCAAGGTCTCACTAACTGCATGAAATCTTAATCAGTGCCGAAAATTCTAAGTGCTAAGGCAATCCTATGATCAATGATGGTACGCCATATGATGTAAGGGTTATCATCGCTAGCTACTCGTCATAAATACCTCAAGCATCATATGAGTATACCATCATGATGACCATACTTTACCTCAAGTAGTGAAAACATCTTATCCTCCACTTAACGGTCCATTCTACATCTTAAGGTTGGTCTAACAAATCAACACTAACGGATTCAAATCGGAGAAGCAAAACATATAAGGAACGTTAACGGAATATAGCAAGTATCAACTAAAAACACGCCGCAATAGCATCACATCTTCCACAGCGTCAAATCTTCCAAACAAACAATCATCCAACATACAAGAATTTATAAATAACGAAAATCATTCAAAGAGAACAAAATTTAATAAAGGGATTTAAAAACACAACGCGAAAATAGTGACACCGAAGAATCAAACCATAGGACTCATCATCAAACGGCTTCAATCATATGAAGTATGAATCTCCTTAGCATCTCAACGGTCGGACTGTTGACCACAATATGCCCGAATCTTGGTAGTAGTTTCACCAAGATGACTAAGTACGCCCATACTTCGCCACGCTCTTCCAAGTGTCCAATTTGAATCTTCGCCTCAGTTTCCGGTTGATTCGCAAGTTCTCCAAAGAAGATCTTGATGTTCCAACAGCATTGAAGTTGGTGCGGCCGCTTCACGCCCTTTCCACTCGGAATCTGCCAAAGCAACTCAGGATCGGTACCATCACCTTTGACTCCACGAGTAGTTTCCATCTTAACGATCGATAAAGGAATGCGTGAAAACAAAACGCAAAAAGAATAAGGTTGAATCAGCGAAGAGAAAAGAACATCGAAGTCAAACTCGCGAAAATCAAAAGAATCGGAAAAGATCGAAACAAACGGAAGCCTAATGTCTACCCAAGTCCTCACAGGTCAAACCTAAGCTCTACGGGTCAAATCCTAGGTCCATGTCACAAAAAGTCTGACTACAAGTCATAACTGGCTCTGATACCATAATTGTAACACCCCAACCGATAAGGGTAGAAGTATCACAGATGGTGTCATATCGAACATACATAATGAACATAAATCAAACTGGAAGCCTTATAATAAATTTCAAGAGAATTCAAGTCAACAAGACTTATCAATACATAAATACAAAGGGAAAACTCTGAAATTGAAAATATAGTAACAAAATCAAATGAAGTCTAAGATGACTAGGCATGGTCTCTATATCAGCTCATCTCTCAAACCCAAACAATCCCTAGCTCCTAGCTTATGTACCGCCAGAAAAGAAATGCGGCTGAGCTTAAAAAGCCCAAAGTGAAGATATAACGATACAATAATAATAAACGGAAGGAGAACAAAGTAAGGGAAGTCACTATAAATACTGGTATATCAAGGAATATAGTATGGTAAATGAAACATAGGAAAGAGGGTCGTTTATCCACCACGAGCCAACAAAAAAAATCAAATCATATATCCATAGTAGCACCCGTAGTAACCAATAGTAACCATAACAGATATAAAGACGATACTGGAGTGATCAGCCTCAGTTGTGAAGACGCGTATTGCACACGACATCATTCACAGCACAAATCATAACATATGATAACAGAACAAATCTAGGATGCATCCATCGCTACGACATATAGTGGCCATACAATATATCGAGCTCATAATCGATAACGAAGGGGACGTGTGTAACATCACTCGAATAACACACTAGAGTCATGCCATTGGTGCATCAATGACACGGACATGGAACCTCCATGCCTAGTGATAGCTCGGGTCTCAAACTGGACAGGGTCAAGGCAATGTCATATCAAAAGGATTCACATCAAAGGTTCACATCAAAGTCCATAGAAAAAGTTCATAATCAAAGGTTCATATCAAAGGTTCATAATCGAAGGTTCATATCGGTGGTTCACATTAAAAGTTCACATAGGAGATTCAATCAAAGGAGCATAGCAGAGTTATAGGAAGCCCTAATAAGAAGGCTGAGCAAAGGATAACAGTTCAAAACCAATATCGAAAGATGTAACGAATCATGAGAAACCCCTACTTAAAAGGGATAGAATATTCTGACCTTATTCAAGCAGATCAACAATGAAAGCAAAACCAAGAAATGAGATCAACCCCGTCACCCGAAACCTATGTGAATTAGATAACGTTCCATAAGAATCAGATTACTCGTTTTAGACGGCTTTCCATTTTTAGCAGGTTCCCACTTTTAGTAATCTTTCAATTTTAAGTAACTTTCTATTTTAACCAACTTTCTATTTTAGTAAGTTAGCTTTAAGGTTCATATCATTAATTAGTCAATTTAGAGTTAACTTATTATAATTTAGGGTCTAAAGTGTAACTTATCAAAGTTTAAGGTTTATTGTGACAAGTAACTAAATATAACAAAACTCTTTAATATTATTAATATAGTCTAAGGTGTAAAGTGTCAATTTATAAAAGATCAAGGTTTGCATGTGATATGTTCTAAAAACGAGGGTTAAAAGTGTAAATAAATTAAATATAAAATATATTTCAATGCACTTTTCATACAAAATATGATACGGTGAAAAATTACAACTCATTTTCCATATTCATTTCGTTACATTTTTCGGTTCGTTCACGGCTCAAGAAAATAACATTTACGACCTCGTCAACATGCATTATGACTAACACAAGACTCACCTCCCCCGACACACTTTCAAAATACAAAAAGACTCAACCGTTGTTCCCGATCGCCTCAAACTCACCCCACTAGACATGCTATTCATATGTTATATATATTACATTAGATTCTTTAATGGTTTTAACACTTCACCCATATGTAGACACTCGACACAACACAGCTTGAATGATATCAGAATCATGTTGGAACAACACGCCATTATGCCTCGATACTAAGATTTTACATGCATGTCTCATGGGGACCTTTTAACATATCGCTATTACATGTGACAAAGCCAATGAAATCAAAACAAGAATATATAAGCGTCGACATACGTCGTTCAAAGAAGGACATGGGTTAAACATGCTTTCATATTCGAGATACATATACGTTTTCTTTTGTGATTACATGCGACCAAGTTACAGCTTTATGTGATGGTTTTATTCATGATTTTAGGTAGCCTTTTACTTGATCAATCTTAGCCTTGTTTTATCATTTTACGTGACATGTTTTATTAGCACAAAAACATACGCAAAGGGGAACCAAGGTCACGACCAGATTCAAAACAAGAAGAGAATTGAAGACGAGGTGATATCGTTACCTTTGTAGCGTGAGACAAGGAAGGAGAAAACAAGATCGAACAAGCAACCCGAAGCACCCTCTTGTGCTTTCTAATCATACCACCCAGCAGTGACCAGACCCAACAGAACCAAGCAACCCCGAGCCAAGCCACACTTCGTAGCGAACACGTGTTTCCAGCCACCCTTAACTGAGCCTCGAACCCTTTCTTGCAGCCCTTGATTAACACTTCCGATAACAACAAGCTGACCCACATCAGCCACAACTAATCAATACCTTGTATTAAACACCGATTTCAAAATTCAGCCCTCGAACCTCGTACAACCCTTTCTTGGACCTCTCTTTTGGCAACAAAAAGGATGGAAGAGATGAGTGAAACTTCTTTTTTCTCTTTGCCGTAACTCTTAGTTAGAGGAGATTAGGTTTCTCTCTTTTAGGTGTATTTGATTTAAAGGAGTAAATAAATATTGGGATATATTGAGGTAATCTTGGAAATTATTTGAAGAAGTAAATGGTAACAAATTTCTTGGCATGATAACAGCTACACACGTTTTGTCTTGGACGAAATTTAAGGTGATTAGGCGTGTGATTTGGACTAGAATTAAGGAGGCTTTAATCACAATATAGTTCCCTTAATTACCTTATTTCAATTATATTTTATTTAGTTTAGTTTACTTTATAACTTGCATATATACATTTGTGGTACATGTAGACGTAATTGAAATTAGATTTTATTTTCCCGTCACATTTTATAGTTATACTAATATAACTTGTATGTGAAACGCGTTAACTAATCTGATGTGTCTACAAGTTTTTCATAATTGTTTAACTTGAGGGAAAAAAATGGTCATTAAACATGTTCGAGATTTTAGGGTTTTACACACATAATCCCACATCAAATCAATCGAGTTCAAAATTCCAAAATCACAATATACCGTTTACTCAAATCAAATTCCGTAGTATATCGATAATCACATCTCATTTACCCAAAATCAATAATCATATCTCCAAATCATAACGTTTCCATAATCATTTCACAATATCCCTTAACAGATCATCTCATAATTCAAATCGCAGTTCATACCATAATCAATTAAGAAGCTTCGGCTTGGAAGCCAATGCGTCGGTCGAGGATCAATTTTTCTCAAAAGTGGTTATAGTTTAAGGTTTATAAAATACCTAATTCTCTATAACCTTGAGCTCTGATACCAATCTGTAACACCCCCAAATCTCGGTACAGTGGAAGACTTAATCAAGTTTTTGGGGCGTTACTATTGGATTGGTAATATTAGGCCCAAAACATGATTTAATAAAATAGGTCCCCAAAGTTTATCAGAGTCAGAAATGATCCTTGAACCCCGCCTTCTTGCCAAGCTTCCACCGATCACGCATTCCAAGTATATTTGAAATACTTGAGAAATCATACTAAAAGGTCAGCTTACGCTGGTGAGTTCATAGGTTTAAGTTCAACAAAATCATAGTGGACATGTAGGAGTTGATTTGCTATGCAAGACCTAAGATAGATAAATACCGTTTGCACACGATCCTACCGGATCACCAACCATATAACCATATCCCGCATCCAGATTACTCAAGCCTCGCGACTCTAGTCTTAGCAATCGTGGCAACCTCTAGAACAGTTGCCAACCCCGGACTAGGTCGATGTAGAAGTATATTCTTAGCTAGGCAACGGTTCAACCTAGTCTAAGGCAACAACTACCGCACATCTATCTAAACAGTCAAGCATATAAGAAAATCCAAATAGTTTTAACGGTCCAAAAATAGTAGCATAATTCTCACCCCAAATTAGTTAAAAACGTAGATAAAAGTGAGGCTATGAAACTCACCTCAAGCAATCAATGTACAAATAGACACTAGCAGAAGATAACGGTAATCACGGCACAGAAACTATCGACTAGGCACAACCTATTAATGTAGACCAAATTTAATATATATATCTCTCGAAATCAACGTTATCTACCCCAATGTATTCCATTTCGTTATTTCCAAAAATGTCTCGTTTCACCATTTAATCCTAGTGTTTGGTATCCTCATGTGGGTGTATCGACTCAATATGATGCTATGAATGCACTCAAACAACCAATATGTGACTCAATGCAACACCATGAGACATCTAAGCGGTAAGCTCTATAGTCCAATAACTTTCGGAACAAATAGTAGATCTTATCGAATTTGTCAACTCGATAAACTCAATTATTTATTCGTGTCGCTTATTATCCCATAAATGAGTTGCATCCTAAAGATTCATAAAGATAATTCACCCATTAATAAGGTTACCCAACGTACCTAGTGGGCTCTTATTAGATTCGTCAACCTAATAAGTCTGGTACCCACGTGGATCAACACTACTAATGTTAGGTTATCCGTAACCCATGCACATAACGTAAGTAAATAATTACTTGAAACTAGTATTAAATGCCCATAATTGGCATATTTCGATAAACGTGTACTCGAAACATTAATTGTTTATTTATTAGAAAACAATTCCATTTTTAGTAGTTAATTTCCGTTTAAAATAGTAAATAACAAGATAACTCTTGTTATGGTTATTTTTGGTATAAAAACCTTTTTATTATTTAAGTTTCATAGTTTATTAGCATTTTCATATAAATGTATATTTCATCAAATTCCAACATTAGTTTTATATCGTTATTCGTTTCGAGTCCACAAGCACGAGTCATGACTTCTCGGCTTTTAATCAATCAATAGTCCAAACTATACTAAAGTCCATGTTACGGCTTTGTCAGAGTCAACTATTGACTAAAAAGTCAAAGTAACACCGACGTTGCTCAAAGTTGACAATTATATATATCAAGTCCAATTAAAAGTCATAATAGCGCAATTCAATCCTAAATCAACTCAAATCAATCTCGCCAACCAATCAACCAACCAAATATGCCCGAAACCAATGTTACGACTCTAATGGTCATGACACGGTCACGGTTAAGACCACGTGAACCAAACAAGCTCTAGAAGCTTTTCGGATCCACGCGTCTCATCCAAACATCAACAATGTCAACCAACAAGCTACCACGACAACTCGACCCGGACCCTTGGTCCATGTGGGTCTCGTACGCCACCAAGCCATGACCATTGTGGGTCATAGTGGCTTATACGCCCCATTTCCACAACCAAACACCATCCAAATCACTTCCACAACATCTAAATACAATCAATCAACCTCCAATCATTAACCAAACACCAAACCCATCATCTATTCATACCAAAAAAAACATTATTCATACCAAAAAAACATGAAACTAGACCTAAAATGCAAAAACCCATCAATATGATAGACCACATGCTTACAAAACACTAGCTACATGTTTATTTATGTGTTAATTAGACTTAATCCCACGTTTAAACCAAAAGCCCTAAATTTCATCATAGGGTCGAAACCCTAATCAAGCCATATGTGGCTTTACTAAGCTCAAACAAGGTGTATTCAAGTCCCCTTTACCTTTTCCAAACACGAATTGCAAAACCCACTTGAAACCCAAGAAATCTGAATCTTAATCTTAAGATTTGAAGGTGTTAATGAAGGTTTTAGTGAGAGTGTTATATATGAATAGAAAGAGGATAAAAAGATCTACAAGATGGTGGTGGAGATAAGTGGTGACGCGCGGCGGTGTGCCGGTGGTGGCCGGAATAGTGGCCGGCGGTGGTGGTGGAATTAGGGTTAGGGTTTTATTTTATTTGAGGAGAGAGAGTAGAGAGAGAAATGTGTGTTTGTGTGTGTTTTTAGTGAGAGAAATGGAAGTAAAAGTGAGGAGGGGAGGGGTATATATACTTGGGACTTGGGGACTAAAAAAATAAAGAGAGGGGAGGGGAGGGGCGGCCGGTCAAGCAAAAGAGGAGGGGTCGGAGTTGTAATTTTTTGTAACTATCCCGTTTACCCATTCCCGAGCTCATATATTGTCCCCCGAGTGTCCCACAACCTTCATTCGACTTTCTAATATCGTTATTTATGTTTTTCCATGAGTTTTGACTATTTATTTGCCAATTTTCGAGTTACGGTCTAAAAGTTACGTTATTTCTCATTTTTGGCTTTTCTAGTGCCGAATCGAATAGTGCCTACCAAATAGAGTTAAAACTCATACGATAACTCATTCAATAGTGAAATAATCTGTAAAAACCAATAGACGATATAAAATCAAGTCATGGTTTATAAAAATAGTGATAAAGGTAAAAGCTCGGTTTAGTTTAACGTAATGCGGTTACCTAAAATAGACTCCCTAAATTGCCAGTTGTCACAGTAACTGTATGTAGAAACCTGTGTTTTTAGGTCACTATTACAATCTCAACTCTATGTTATTATGCTTGTTATGTCACTAGATCTCCTTCTTTAGCTTGTATAAAGAACTAGTTATATTAGATAAATCTAACACAACTAATGATAGAAACTGTTCTTAAATGTATTAAAGATTATGCGGAATATAATCTTTAATCTTTAGAAGAATTTTCAATGAAACAGGTAACACAATGAATACACAATTCAACAAACAAGCCTCAATATTATTAATGATAATAATATGAATACTCTAACAGTATTAGGGTTACAAAACCTTGAAGCTAATCGACTGTGTATGCTAAGATATCAAGAATATTCTGTTTATCTCAATGTATCTAACTCTATGCCCTAGGACCTCCTTTATACACCAACACCGAGTTACAATACTTTCCTAAGTATATCAAAGCTTTTCTATACTTATTTATTACAAAACTTGTATCAAAAGTTATCTTATACATAAGCAGTACTAACTTAAGCCTAACAGTATTAACTTTAACTCCAGTAGTAGTAACATCATCAGCAATAGTAACTTTGTACTAGCAGTAGTAACTTTGCTCTGGCAGTCTTAACCATTACACCAACAGTAGTAAAACACTTATAATATTTTCCTTGAAGTTCATGAGCAGAAGTATCTTTACCTGAGTAGCAGTAACATTAATATAAGCAACAGTAATACAAACAAGAGTAAGATGTCTTTGAATCCCAACAATCCTCCCCTAAACTTGATATTTGTTGGTAATTAAGCTAACAGTTTGTACGTGGCCGAAAACAAAATCATAAATCCAAATCCAAGGCTCTTGGGCCTCGGCCCGTTAAACTATGTGGTCTGCCATATTTCCAGTTGTGACCAAACAAAAGAAAACGAAAAAGAATAAGCTGAAAACAGCTTATTTCGAGAGCTTATGTGAGCTTATCAAGAGCTTACTACAAGATTTCAACATCAAAGGCTTAGATCCGAACGAGTACACGAAGGATGATGATCCCACTTTTATAAGACGTGTTTTTAGTGGGTCGATTCACACAAAATATCGTGTGAATCGATTTTTTTAAACCCTTTTAATAAAATCCGTTTTTATATGTTTCGAAATCAAGAAAAAGAATGGAAAGAAATGATGTTTCAGTTATCCTGATAACTTACCATGAAAATGAAAGAGATTAGAGGACAAATCCATGACCAAACACAAGTAATACTCATGATATTAACCTGAAAACTCTTCACAACACTTGGATCTTCAACGAATGAGGATGGGAGTGGTGGTTCGAAGTGATGGCGGAGGTGGAGTGGTGTGGTGAGGTGTTGGTGCCGGAAAAGGAAGGGGAGGGAGAAAGGAGGCTAGGGGTAGAATAAGATGTAACCCTAAATTTTATTTTTACATAGTCCCCAAAAATATGAATTACAAAGTATACGGTTTGTAAAACCTTAGGGGCGGTGGTCTAAATATCTCCATAGGGACCAAAAGTGACATTTTCATAAATTAACGGTTTGGGACTAGTTTAAGCTCGTTATCGATTGATTCAAGTCTCGAAATTAATATCATTGAGTTTTATGTAATTTTTTCATGAAAAACGGGTATTTACACAGCTAGTATTTCACAATTAATATAATAATAAATTTATTTGTTTATTGAGTTTACGGCTGTGCTGGTATGCGTTGGGGTTGTTTGCATGCAATGTGAGTTACGTCATATTGTTGGTTGACAAGTATTATTCGTTGTTGCACCATTTAAATAAACGAAATATTTACAAGCGAAAATGGTTAAACTACTTTTGTAAACGAATACTCCGTGTTTAAGACTATTTAATGACTTGAAAAATTACGGGTTGTTATAGTACCTACCCCTTAAAGGAATCATGTCCCGGCATTCAATTTGTGTTAATCGATTATGTGACAAAGATATGATTTGACATTTTAATAAGCCAGTTTTAAAACATGGTGTTGATAAATTTGCTCAGCAACATTTAATGTTTCAACACATCTTAATATACCTAAATTTTTGCTAGGTTTGACCGGGATATTTAACCCATCAGAGTAGGTATTTGAGAAAAATATTATTACAAGTTTTATAATTGTTACGAAGGTTTTGTAAATGTCAGCTTTTGGAATTTAAAACATCAAGAAAAAGGTGCAGTCAGGCAGGTATGATTTATGGTTTTACGATTTGTTTCGAAATTGTGTATCTCCTTCCTAAGGGGAATAGATAAAGTTTTTGTTCTTGATCTTTATTCGAGTACGTGTTCATTCAACCAAAAAAAAACAATATTTCAAGAAATACAAATCTCTTTGCTTGAGATCGATAGTTTGTTAAGATGACTTCGATCTTGAAAGGATTATAATTTAGTAAAACCGGTTTTTACACGTGATGTAAATAGGACAATGTTGGGAATTAAACATAGCAGTACTAACTTACTTAGTACTGCCAAGCATACAGAAGGAAATGCTAAGATTACACTAGCAGTACTAACTGACTTAGTACTGCTAGTACATATAGTCTGTACTCCTAAGATGATATGTACACATTTTGTAATTATAGAATAGATTGCATGTATATCTTATACATTTAGATTGATACGAATATTGTATCTAGATAGTTATCTTGTAAAGGACTCCGTGTGCAATAAAAGGAGGTCCTAGGGTTAGATGTGAAGTACGTATCTTTTGTTAAGTTTCAAGGTTGTAAACCCTAGTGATAAGTTAAGATCACTCGTATTATTATCAATAATAATATTGAAGCATTTTGTTAAATCATTGTTCAATGTTTCATTCATCCATATACATCAATAACATTTGTCTTCTAAAGTGCTAAGTAGTAGATTTCGCATACTACTTGGTATAACCTCAAAGTATCTATAACGCAAGTCTCAAAAGTATTTAGATCCTCATAGACAATTTTGCAAAAGTCGACGTTTTAACATTTCTTAGCATAAGAAAGTTTTATAAGCTTTGACCAGAAAATTCTAACTCGCTAGTATAAGTGTTTTCATAAAAATGTCATTACGAGTTGACATAACGCAATATAAAGAAAGATCCTCGAAGGTGAAAACACCAAGGAAAAAGGTGTAGCCGAGTATGTATGACCCCATAAGTTTTAGACGCCTAAGTTCAGAGTCCAGTAGTTAGGTAGGGTTCCATCAAGATTTAAACTTATCAAGATTTAATTCATTGTTCAGAGTCCAGTAGTTAAGCTTAGGTAGGGTTCAGAGTCCAGTAGTTAAGCCGAGTTATCTTAACTTATCCCCATAAGTTATTGATGTATATGGACAACAGTTCCATCAAGATTTAAACTGTTGTACTTAGCACTTCAGATCACTAGTACAATAGTTCCATCAGTAACATTTGTCTTCTATAGATATAAGTATTCAGCTTGTTTAGGCAGTACTAGAATGTATCAAGATTTAAACTGTTGTACTAGTGATCTGAAGTAAATAAATCCACTGGATACTATGTCGAGATATGTTTATTTTGTTTACAAGAGAGAGTTGTGTATTTATGGTCATTTGGTACATTAAAAGTTTAGCTCAAAGTGATTATCAAAGGGATCTCGTTATAGGGAACGAGAGGGTAGATCGTAGATTGGCGAAATGGTGTCAAGCAATGGAAAGAAATGATGTTTCAGCTATCCTGATAACTTACCACAAAAATAAAAGAGATTAGAGGACAAATCCATTACCAAACACAAGTAATACTCACGATCTAAACCTGAAAAACTCTTCACAACATTTGGATCTTCAAGGAATGAGGATGGGAGTGGTGGTTCGAAGTGACGGTGGCGGTGGAGTGGTGTGGTGAGGTGTCGGCGCCGGAAAAGGAAGGGGAAGGAGAATGGAGGTTAGGGTTTGGTGAAATGAGATGTAACCCTAAATGTTATTCTTATATAGTCCCCAAAAATATGAATTACAAAGTTTTGATACAAATAAGCCGTAAAAACGTTTATTTATATTTTACGATCTTCTAATGTTTTGTCGATAACAAATGTAAAATCATTTTAACAAAACAAATAAAATACGTAAATGGTTTGAGCCAATAGTTTTCTAACACACTTACGTTTTCACATAAAACACTAAAACAAGTATAAGTGATTTTATGATTTAAATACATATGTACAACAACTAGTGTTTACATATTGGGCAAATATATACATAACTAGTATGTATTATAATGGGTAAAACTACAACCCATGGAGCATATCCATAACCCATGGTATTGACCCATATCCATTTGACTAGATGCATTGCACTTATTAGATACATTGTATCTAAGGAAATACCCATAGACCAACCTATAACCCATGACCCATGACCCATAACCAAAAAACCCATGGGCAAAAGGGAGTGTCCCACGGATCCCAGTTAATACACTGGACGGATCCGTCAAGGGAGGGATCCGTGGGATCCGGGGAACAGTAACTAGTTTTCTTCTATAAATAGTGAGCCATTTCTTCCTTTTGGGTTGCCACTCCCACACATAATTTCCCCAAGTATTGTAACTCTCTAACCGCTGATCCTAAGGGATCTTTCTGTGTAGTTTATCTTTTATTTTTGTGTGATTCTCTAGGTTCCTCTTTTAGGTGAGATCACCACTTCTTGAAGTCGAGCAAACTCAAGTCCATGAGTTGCCAGGTTTCGTCATCATCAAGAATACTGAGGTTCTCTTGTTGATACTTCTTTTTTTCTCCATAGAAGTGTTGTGTCGAAGGCATTAGTGAAGGATGCCGAAAGAGTCAAGACGAAAGCATTAGTGAAAGGTGCTTAACGTCCGTGTCAAAAGCTTTAGTGAAGAATGCTAAAGGAGTCAAGACGAAGGCATTAGTGAAAGGTGCCAACCGTTCGTGTCAAGGGCATTAGTGAAAGATGCCTAGGAGTCTAATCAAGTGGCATTAGTGAAGGATGCCAAGGTCATATAATCGATGAGGTGCATCATTATACAAATAGTGATAGTTTGTTTCCAAGGATGTTGATATCCTTGATGGTGTTGTAATAAGGAGTGGGTCTCCTTTGGGATTAGGGGTTGTGTATGTTGGGTAGTAGTTCCCCCATTGTAATAGAAATCGGTACTTAGCCTAGTACCGGATAAAGGATAGGCGACGTTGTGGTAGGTGTGGTTCACCTTGGTGAAAAAACCCGGTGGTTAGCCTAGTACCGGAAAAAGAGTATGCGACGTTGTGAAGGCTTCTCCGCCATAAGGAGTTGGTGTCGTGTAGTGATTACGAACTCTTGAGTAGGTGACTCTGGGAGTGGAGTAGGGCAAGGAAGGTGTCCTTGTAGCCGAACCACTATAAATACTCGTGTCGTGGTTATGAGCTTCTTACTCTTTATCTTTCATTACACTTTTATATATCTATCTATCAACGTCCAACATACACATCTAAATAGATTGACATCAGAGCTTCGTTACCAAGTTTCTTAAACGTATGTTTTAATTAGTAAAACTATTCAACCCCCTCTTTTAGTTTTCCACAATTGGCATCAGAGCTTCGTTACCAAGTTTCTTAGAGTATGTTGTACTTTAAAAACTTGATACGATCCGTGTATGTTTAAAAGCTACAAAGAAGGATTTTTTTAAGTCATGTTTAAAAAAAAAATCATTATAGTGTTTACTGTTGGAAAATGATAGAATGTTCTAATATTTTCTTTGTTAAGAATTCTCCATACTTGGATTTAGGCATACCAAGAAGATCATGAAGAGACTATCTAAATATTTCTTTTCGTAAAAAGAATGTTTATCATTTTTTTCCTCATACATGGATCTGGAGATTCTAAGAAGATCACAAAGCATTTTCTCTAAATATTTTTTCCCTTAAAAAGAATATTTAGCAAAGGTATGATCGTTAATAATTTACATTATTTTTTATTATTATGAAAGTCTTAGTTGTATGATTAATCTTTATTAGTAATTACTTAAGTGGTTATCTATATTAAAATCATCATCAAGAATAGTATTCTTCGATTGATCTATATATACTACACTACTAATCTGTAATAATGATATCTCGGTTATTCGATAGTCTCAATCATTATTCATCACAAAAGGATTATTGAAACTTCATCTGTGTCAATGAATATCCATGTGAAATTTTTTATATTATCATAAAATGAGATTTTATCATAATCTTTGAAAAACCTCCCAAGAATTGTGACTAATTCATAAAAAGGGAATCACGTCACAAATCACAAGTTATAAAGCTTAAACATCAAACTCTAGGCATTTTAGAACTCCCAAACCAAAGTTATCAAGGAATGCTTAAGCTGATTTTTGCTGTCATGCCGGATCCCTGAGCTTGAACTAGCCAGATCCCTAATGAGAGGGATCTGTGGGATCCGTGCAACAGAAGACAGCATAAGTTAGAAATGATCACTGTGGAAGTTCCACAACCACTTTCCCTTCAAAGACTCACGAACAAAAACCTAATTACTGTTCACAAGAGCAATTTGATCATTTCCTTCAAGCATAACAATCTCTTGTGTAAGTATAATCTTCACTACATTGTTAATTTAATTCCTTGATTTCTAGGATTACAATTTCCTCATCTATAGAAGTTGGGTTCAAATGGGTTTATCATAATTTGTTACCACATTGTTTTATAAGATAATCTAAATCAAAGAATTAACATTGTTAATACAAATTAAACTCATTTCTTGAATTCAATAAAGATGATTTGAGAAAAATTGTGATCAAACCCTTTAGGCTACTATTCATAATTAACACCACATTGTGGTTGTGTTGTTTAGGAACAATCATGCCAAGTAACCGACAACAAGACTATCAAGATACCGCCCATTACATCCCAATGTACCATAGAAAGGATGGACTTAGCCCGGAAGATAGGAAAGCTTTCAAAATGCTCGAAAATAGACTTTTTCATAAAGGTCGTGAAGTAGAGCCATCGTTTCTTGCCAACACCGACATCCGACAAGTTTTTGGGACCATTGGCTTTGATTGTTTATTGGACATAAACGAACAAATTTTCCTGGTTTTCGTACTCGAGTTCTACAAGACAATGAGGGTAGCTAGAAATGATGATGGGACCATCTCAATTGTCTTCATCATAAATGAGCATGATTACACCCTTTCACTTGTAGAGTTTGGAAGAATACTACGGGTTCCATATCAAGGAGTTTGCATGTTTTCCAATTAGTGGTCTTTGGCAGAGATACACGATATGGTTGATCATCATGAAATCTACCACATGAGAATCCCGGAAGCAACCATGGTGAGGGACACCGTGTTCATGCTAAGGGCATCCCCATCGAGGGTCACTAGAAATTCGAAAGTGATCTATAGGGATCCTTTCCAAATGGAGCTCTCCAAGATGTATGCTTTGTATAGGAAATGGGAACTTGTGGTGAGGGAGAATGTGTTGTGCTTAGGAGGGAACAAGGATCACCCTGGCTTAGCGTTCCTAAGTTTCATGATCTATTGTCTTGTGACCGATACTCGATTCAACCTTGCATACTACATGATTAAGAGAATGGCGAGCGTCAAAAGCATGGACAAAATGGTGCTCCCATATACAATGCTCCTATGCCGTCTTGCAAACTTCATCTTTGCCTTAGATCCTTGTCCATACTCCTATGATCATAGCTTTTGCAACAAAGTTATGGTGTCATTGACCGAGGGTAGAACTACAAGGTTTATGGTTGATTGGTTGCAGAACCGTCAAGTTTATCACACAAGTCAACCACTTGTGAATGGTCAACCGTAATAAAATTAAAACAGTCTAAAACCAATGCAATTTCCCTTGGAATATAGTGGATTACTGGGTCGTTAAGTCCCACGGAGGATTAATGGTGTTTAAAAACGTTCAGATTGAATGGGAAAAGGTGATGATTTGGAATAATTATACCTAAAGAAAAAGTTTGTAAATTACAGGTGCTTAAATGCAAATTAAAGAAAATCAAAAAGCTAGATTATATTAAATAAACGCTATCACTATTTTTAAAGTTGAATTCTCTTGATTTATAAAACAAAATAACTTAAATAAACTATTTTAATTAAAGCGTAAACCTAAATTATCTAAAAACGTGACCTAGAATGAAAACGTACGTTATATATAAAAACTCGAGTGAAATGAAAAAAATCGTAAAATTTGTAAAATAAAAGTCCTACGAGTGTAAAAACAATTTTCTTACTTACTATATGACAAAAGAAAATTTTAGAAAAAAAAAAAAAATTTATATATAAATTTTTTAATTTTATATTTTTTATTATGAATTAAATACTATTTTAAACTAATTAAATGATTAAAAATACTAAAACTATTCAGAAAATTCTGAAACTTTTTTATAAAATACTTTATAACAATACAAAACTAAGAAAAATTCAAAAGGTGTGAAAGCTTGTTTTAATAAGCTGTAAACAAGTTAATGAACTCGTATAAGCTAAATAGACAAAAAGGGTTAAGTATTAAATTATGCAAAGTATAACCAGTCAAAGACCCAGAACTGGGTAGCGTGTGTGTGTGGTGAGTTGGGTGGCCAGGGTTCGAATCCCAGCAATGGACTTTTTATTTTTATTTTCTTTTTGGACTTTTTCTTTTTGAAACTAATTAAGAACAATGAAATAAGCAAATTTCAAAACTAGAATTTTTTATAAAAACCACTAATAAGCTCAGAATAAGCTTATGATTACTTAACAGTTAGCAAGAAATGGAAAAAAGCACAAGGATAAGCCAAATGGCTTATAAGCTAATCAATAAGCAAAAGGTGAACTGAAAATAAGCTAGACAAATGGTAATAAGCTAAAATGACAACTGAATAAGCACAATAACTAAGAAATAAGCACTAAAAAAATCCAATTAAGCACAAGCTTAACTGTTGCACAGGGCTTTTTGGGGTTTCTAGGCACTTTCTAGCTTAAATTTAAGCACTTTAATAAGCTAAGAAATGAAAAAGAACACTGGAATTAACAAGTTAACCAACTAAGCTTTCCAAAAAGCTAAAGCTCTCACTGTGGTGTTCACTGACGAGCTTTTAATTAACTTATGAAAAACTTTATAAACACTGACTAATCATTTTACTAGGTGAAATAGACAAAACAAAAAGCTACTTGCAGGCTTATTAGATAAGCTGAAAAGTGAAATATAAGCTTTGGAATAGAAAGACAGCTAGGTTAGCTTTCCAATAAGCTAAGATACACAAGTTTAAGCTAGCTAATGAGCTTTTTATGAGCTTGTGAAAATGGTAGGCTCAACTGTGCACATGGCACTTTTTCAGACAAGGTGTTCAAAATAAGCTAGAAATTAAGCAATTTAATAAGCTAATTAGAAATTATAAAAAATACTAGGATAAAGATGAGCAACTAAATTTTAATATTCCAAAAGCTCAAATCTTGAAAGCTGAAATTAAGTCCTATAGAAAATTGTTTATTTTATTCAAAAACTGCTAATATGAAAAATTTGACTCTTTTAAATTACACTATTAGGTTGACTATTATGAACTTTAAATCAAATCTACTCACTGATTATGATATATTAAGCTATAATAAGATATAATTAAGCTAGATTAACAAGTTTTAAGCTAATATGATGAGATTGACAAGCTAAAACCTTAACAGTTAACAAACTAAGTGAGATTAAAGAGTATTTTGACTTTTTAACAAATGAGAACTGGTTTTTAATGTTGAACTGAGTTATTTAGACCTAGTGTGACAAACAACAAACAAGAACACTGTCTTGAATACCCTTTATCACAGTTAACAAATCAAAACCAAATAACCTTTATCTTAACTGTTTTGAAGCTTTTAACACTAAAACAGGTTTTTAAACAAAGAAAGCTATAAATTAACTTATATTAACTATGTTTAGACATGATTAAACTAAAATTAACAAGAATTAACCACTAATACTAAGAATTGCAAATTATGAGAAAATTGCTTACAAACTGTGTTCATGCACAAGACAGAGAACCAAAAGCTGATAACACAACCTATAGCTTCCCAGAAGCTCTAAACCCAAGGCAATCCAATATCAACCCTGCTCCAGCTTCTTGATCTTCATCTCCATGGATTTTTGATTTTTCAACATTTTTTTAGTATTTTTGGTGATTTTTTTAGTTTTACTTCTAAACTGATTTTAAGGTTACTAAAAGCTTTAATAAGCTTTCTGAGGAGCTTATATGGGCTTATGAGTCCAAATTAACAACTAAAAACAACATTCGAACTACCATGAGATTTTTAAACTTGAAACTTTGCATAAACTTGAAATGGAACTTAACACTGAAATTGATGTTCACAAAAGCTTTATTATACACTAAAGACTTGAAATACAAAGCTTGAAAGCTAAAACATGTATTGGAATTTAAAAATTACTAACAACGACTAAGATATTTAAAAATTACAATCTATTGTTTCCACCTTGCTTCATCTCTGTCTTTATAATGATCTTTTAGACTCTCTGTCGACCTCTGAGTGTTTCCCACTTGATTTCAACCCTTGAATTCATCACTCTCTTCATAATCGTACATGTGGCATTTTTGGCGCCAAATTTATTTGAGCAGGTTTTTAGCATTTAATGAAGTTTGGGAGGATGTGGAGGTGGAAGAGAGTTGGTAAAGCAGTGTAGAGTGAGGTGGAAAGGTGGTGGTGAGTGGTGAAACCACCCGGTTTCTGGTTTTGGAATTGCAGGTGTGGGAGAGGAGAGTGAACAGTGGTGGCGGTATTTTTAAAAACATGGGTTTGGGCTTGGTGTTGGGCTGGCATGGATTTGGATATATTATTTTGGGTTGGGTTTTAATAATTAAAAGGGTCCGTTTGTTGTAGCTTATAAACACAAGCACCAATCTTGTAATTTCGGATTTTTGAGGATGATCTTGCCCATTTTCCAAAGTTATCACAAGGACCTATCCTGCCATTTATGAATAGTTCAAGGACCAATTTTTCATAAAATTCCAATTTTATAAATCCAAGGACTATTTTTGACATTTTTCAAAGTTTAGGGACCAAAGTTGTCATTTTGCAATTTTAAACTTTGAAGGACAATTTCTTACAACTTGTGAATCCCAAGGACCTTTTATGACTTTTTATAAGTTTTGGAATGACCAGGGACTAGATTTGACAATTTTTGAAACTTGGGGACTAAAACGCCAATTATGCAAACTTGATACGTTTTTCACCTGATTTTGGTATTTTTGAATTTAAAACACATAAAACACTTGTTTGTGATATTTTTATCATTTTGATGCATTTCTGAGTGTTTTCAGATGTTTTTGGCATTCTAAACGGTACAAAAATGATGAGTATTTAGACACTCATCAATTCCCCACACTAAGATATTGCTAGCCCCTAGCAATCTTTTGAGAAAAATTAATGGATTTCATCTCTTTACCAAAAGCCATTACTTAAGAGTAGCCAATTGTTTCAGTTCAAGTAAGAACCTTGGCACAATGATAACCAAATGATTTTGAGCAAATCATAAGCTTTCAACGTTTTTGATTTGTCTTTACCGAAGCGTTTGCTTCGGACTAGCCAACTCTTAGATAAATTATCAATATTATCTTTGGTGAGTCGATTACCAATTATGGTTTTCCAACCGCCTTTACCACAAGCCATAAACTTGCGGGCTAGCCAACTTTTCACTAATTAAAGATATGGTGAGGTGAACACCATACAATTTTGGGCAAATTGCAAGCCATAAACGGATTTGAGATATCTTTACCAAGAGCCGTTTGCTCTTGGATTAGCCAATCCTTATATGTGTTAGACATGGCGGATGATTACCATTCTTGAGTAAGTGAAAACACTTACTCCAAAAAATTTTGCCAAAAATGGGGAATTGGGTGGTATAATTACATCATAAAATTCGTGAGAATTCCCCCCCACACTAGAAATGAATATTGTCCTCAATATTCAAAGTACCGGCTGTTATGCCGAAACTTAGAACGTAAAAATGAAATATTACGGCCATTTTTTTTTTTTTTTTGATGTTAGAAAACTTATATACAACAGCGGGGGGCAACTCCCCCACACTAGGGTGGTAGAAAGTAGAAAGAAGTCAGAAATACGGGTGAAAACCCATATGGTGTGCTATTGTTTTGATTCCGAGTCACTAGCTTGACTCGATCCCCGCATTCATTGGTTCATGGGGAAAGTTTGTAAATCGGGACAACCATGGGTGGAATGTCCTCTCCAAAATAGTGTTTCAATCGATGACCATTCACTTTAAAATTTGGACCATCGGGTTGAGATAACTCAATGGTTCCATAAGGAAATACTTTAGTGATGGTGAATGGTCCAGACCAGCGGGATTTAAGTTTTCCCGAGAAAATCTTCAATCTTGAATTGAAAAGAAGGACTCGATCACCGACGTTGAAAACGCGGTTCTTGATTTTGGAGTCATGAATCTTCTTTGTCTTTTGTTTGTAGATCAAAGAGTTCTCATATGCTTGATCACGGAGTTCATTTAATTCATTCATTTGAACTTTCCGGTGATCACCAGCTGTCTGAATATCAAAGTTGGCATGTTTCAAGGCCTAGTATGCTTTGTGCTCGAAGCTCAATCGGAATGACATGCCTTTCCGTACACTAGCTTGTATGGAGTACACCGATGGGTGTTTTATAAGCTGTACGGAAGGCCCAGAGTGCGTCATCTAGCTTATCCGACCAAGAGGCACGGTTTTTGCCTACTGTCCTTTCAAGAATTCTTTTAATCCCTCGGTTGGAAACTTCCACTGGCCCACTTGTTTGGGGTGGTGCAGAGAGACGGTGAGTTACACCATACTTTTGCATGACTCTATCAAATTGGTCATTGCAGAAATGCGTACCACGATCACCGATTATAGCTCGTGGAGTTCCAAACCTAGCAAAAAGAGATTTTAAGAATTTCACAACAACTCGGGCATCATTGGTGGGTAAAGCTTTTGCTTCAACCCATTTTGACAAATAGTCAACAGCCACAAGTATGTATTTGTTTCCTTTAGATGATGGAAATGGCCCCATAAAGTCAATGCCCCAGATGTCAAATATCTTACACACTTGAATGGCGCGGCATTTCATTTCTTTGTGAGATATTTCCATGACGTTGACAAGCGTCACAGAGTTCGACAAAATCGTGGGCATCCTTATAAATCGTGGGCCAATAAAACCGGAATCAAACACCTTTTTGGCGGTGTAGTTTGGACTATGATGGCCCCGGTGGGTCCAGCATGGCAAGCTTTGAGAATGTCCATAGCTTCTTGTCCATAAACACACCGTCGGATGACTTGATCCGCCTGATTTTGAATAAGTAGGGGTAGTCCGAAGTAATGTTTAACATCCTTGAAGAATTTGTTCTTCTGTTGGGTCGACATTCCTTTCACTATGAAGTTATCCGCATGGTAATTTGCGAAGTCAGCAAACCATGGGGTAGTAGAATTTCCACGAAAAGAAACCGCATTGAGTGTCTCGAGAGGAAATGTTTCATTTATTTCCTTTTCTCGAAAACATCTTGGTGAGGGTTTTCTAGACGGGACAGATGATCTGCAGCCGAGTTCTCGGCTCCTTTTTATCACGTATAATGATATCAAATTCTTGCAGAGGAGAACCCAACGAGCAATCTCGGCTTTGCATCTTGTTTTGCAAAGAGATATTTGAGAGCCGAATGATCCGTATACACCACGTATTTGGTCAAGATTAAGTACGGCCGAAACTTCTCAAATGCATACACCACGGCTAGTAGCTCTTTTTTCGTGGTGGTGTAATGAGTTTGAGCTTCAGTCATTGTTTTACTTGCGTAGTGGATAGGCTAAAAATGCTTGGATCTCGTTGCCCTAGGACTGCACCGATAGCAAAATCACTTGCATCGCACATGAGCTCAAAAGGCAAATCCCGGTCGGACAACGAGAATGGGTGCTTCAAGCTTTTCTTTAATGTTTCAAAAGCTTCGAAGCACTCATGTGAGAAGATAAAAGGAGCATCTTTTTCAAGAAGATGGGTCATAGGTCGGGCGATCTTAGAAAAATCTTGTATGAATCTGCGATAAAAACCGGCATGACCTAAAAAACTCCTAATACCTTTGACGGTAGTAGGATGAGGTAATTTAGCAATAACATAGACTTTTGCTCTATCAACCTCAATCCCATTTTTTGAAATCTTATGGCCAAGGACTATGCCTTTTTTTACCATAAAGTGGCTCTTCTCCCAATTTAGACAAAGATTGGTGTCTTCACACCGTTTGAGCATTTTATCTAAATGGGAGAGACATGTTTGAAACGAGTCCCCAATGACCGAGAAGTCATCCATAAACACCTCCATTGTTTCCCGATCATGTCGTGGAAAATGGCCATCATACATCGTTGGAGCGTGCGGGGCGTTACATAGGCCAAAAGGCATACGTCTGTAGGCAAAAGTTCCGTATGGGCAAGTGAATGTGGTCTTTTCTTGATCCTGTGGATCAATGGGGATCTGAAAATAACTCGAGAAACCATCAAGGAAACAATAGTATTCGTTCCCTGCTAATATCTCCAGCATTTGGTCCATGAAGGGTAGAGGAAAATGGTCTTTACGGGTAGCGTCATTCAACTTACGATAGTCAATACACACACGCCATCCCGTTACCAGCCGAGTTGGAATTAACTCGTTTTCTTCATTTGTGACAATAGTTATGCCACCCTTTTCGGAACACAATGGATTGGGCTAACCAAGGACTATCGAGATCGGGTAAATTAATCCTGCATCAAGAAGTTTGAGAACCTCTTGTTTAATAACATCATGGATTTTTGGATTTACTCTTCTCTGATGTTGAACTGCTGGTTTGAAGTCATCCTCCATCAAGATTTTGTGAATACAAAACTCAGGGTTGATACCCTTAATGTCGGAGAGTGTCCAAGCAATTGCTTGCTTGTGTGACTTTAAGACCTTTATGAGAGCAGCTTTTTCATCTTTATTCATATCTCGAGCAATAATGACGGGTAATTTATCATCACGCTCAAGAAATGCATACTCGAGATGAGGTGGTAAGTCCTTAAGTTCTACCTCAGGAAATTCTTCAGTTTTCTCAACTGACTTGACTTCCTTATTATGAAGCTCGATGGGAAGGAGTGATGATGGGTCATCATTGAGCAACTTCTCGATGAGAAGAATATCTCCCTCGATGTCAATTGGAGCGTGATCAATTTCCCATGAAACCGAATCACTAGATAAGTATGCTGCAATCTCTTCCAAGATGAAGTCACTTTCCTCAAACGGAGTGAGAGAAGGAGTAGAATTGGCAATGATGGGTTGAGATGAATGAGTGAGATTATCACTCGAAGAATTATGAACATAACCGAGAACTTCTTGAGAGTACTCTTTTGAAGCAACATCAATGATATCTATTCGGTTAACCGACTCAGAATCATAGTTTGCGGAGTACCTCGAAGTTTGATCAAGGTTAAAGGTGACAGCTTCATTACCCACATGTAATGTGATTTCTTGCTCAAATACATCAATGAGAGCACGGCCCGTTCTCAGGAATCCTCGTCCAACAATGAGAGGAACCCGATGATCGGCATCGAAGTCAACAACCACAAAGTCAGCTGGGAAATGGAACTTTCCTACTTTCACAAATACATCCTCGGCAATGCCAAGAGGACGAGATATTGTCGATCGCAAGCTCGAGAGTCATGCATGTAGGAATAAGGTTCGAGAGAAAGTTTCTTCCATCTTGAATAAGGCATCGATTGATGCTTGCACCAAGATCTGCTAAGGCAAAGCATTCAACCATTCCTGGAAATACACAAGGTAAAAGAAATTTTCCAGGATCTCCAAGCTTCTCGGGAAGCTTTTTCAAGATAACTGCAGAGCAATTCTCGTTCAGAGAGGAGTTTTAGCCATTTCAAACAGCTTTTCCTTGTTGCTTAACATGTGTTTGAGATTTGATGCAAACTTGGGCATCAAGCATGATAGCATCAAAGCTTATGTCAAAATGTAGTTCTTGGAAAATTTGAAAAAATTTGTCCATTTGATGATTGGCTTTTTTGCGGAGCTTCGCTCATTCAAACGTGATGGGTAAGGAATAGAAGATTTGGATTTGGGGTTTTCAACGGGAGCTACTGGAGGTTCAAAAACAACTCTTGGATTGGATTTGGGTTTCGGGACAACTTGAGGATGGACATTTTTGGTACCTCCGTTATTAGTAGGAAGTTCCTTGTCCTTTGTCGCCTCGGGTTCACTTTCCACTACCTTCGGGGGAGAAGAAGAAGAGGTAGTAGGAATAGCGGGTCCATTGTATGAAACACCACTTTCGGTTGTGATCGCCTTTGCATCGCCCCTCGGGTTAGCGATCGTGTTGCTCGGAAGTTTTCCTGAGCCCGAGGGTTGATCATTTAGAGACTTCTTAATGTCGAAATCACGGTGACCAACAACTTGTTCATTTCATCTTGGGATTTCATGAACTGCTTCAATAACTCATCGGATGATGGTCGGTTGGAACAATGGCTTGAGTTTGATTAGGAAAATTCTGGCCTCTATTGTTCGGATTAGGGCCTTGATTTTGAAAATTTCCTTGATTAGGATTCACATTTCCATGAAATTGATTCCCTCGATTGAAATTGTTTTGATTAAGGTTTCCTTGATGTTGGAAACCTTGATTTGGTCCGGGATATAAATTACCTTGGTTTTGATAACCTTGGTTCATTCTAGGTTGGTTTTGATTCCGGTTTTGTATGTTAGGATTCTGGCTAAAACCGGGTGGTCCTTGATAAGTATTAGCACGGTAGTTTGGTTCATTTTGAGGACGGTATTGATTACCTCCTTGATGTGAAGTACCGGCTATAGCATTGGCTTCAAAAGGAGTACCATCGGTGGCAGATTTTGTAGTATGCATGAGGGCCACCACAAGTAACACAGACCTCGACTTTCTTCACTTCACCATGTGATGGTGTCTGTGTGAAAGTGACTTTCTTTTGGTTTGCAAGAACCAAAGCCTGAATAGCATCCGTGAGTATGTCAACCTTAGCATCGGTGCTAGATGTACTCACGTGAGATGAAGTAGAAGGTCTGCATGGACCGAGTTTGATATGTCTTTGTTCGTACAGGGCGGACCTGGGACTTGTTTTCTATGATTTGCAAGGCTTCTTTTGTGGTCTTGCTCAAGAAATTACCTCCCGCGGAGGCATTTAAAGAGTCTTGGTCATCTTGTCTCAGACCATTGTAGAAAGTATCCATTTGCATTAACTCGGTAAAACCATGATGTGGACACTTTCGGAGCAATTCTTTGTAACGATCCCATGCCTCCCCGAATGATTCATCAAATCTTTGAGAAAATTTCATTATCTCATTCTTAAGACTTGTAGTTCGGGATGGAGGATAGAATTCGTTAACAAACTTAGTGACTAGATCTTCCCATGTCTCAATGGAACGAGGGGTTGTTTCTCAAGCCAATTCCGGGCTTGTCCCTCTAGAGAGAATGGGAACAGAAGAAGCTTAATTGCTTCATGTGGGACATTCTTGTATTTGATGGTAGATGCAATCTTGTTGAACCATCGAATATGTGCATGAGGATCATCCCGCTCAAAACCATAAAATTGGCTTTGGGTTACAAGATTAAGCAACCCGGTTTTGAGCTCGAAGGTATCAGCCACGATGGCTGGGACAATAATGGCATCTCCGTAACCCTCGATGGGTGCTTGGAGAAGCTCATTCATCGGTTTGTCTTCTGCCATTACGACAGGGGGTGGTTGTGCTAGACGTTCCTCAGCCGCGGCTGAAGGGCGAAACGTCCCTCTCTGCACGGAATATTTGCAAGCTCTGAAAGTGGACTTGTGGAGCTGGAAGAACGAGTGCGCATGCACAAAGTTTAAAAATCAGTTTTCAAAACAAATGCGAGGCAAAACGACAAGTGAACTTAAACCAATAATCACAAATGAAATGGCTTCTTTGAAAAAGGTACACCAAATCACAAGGACACAAAGGCAAGTTTTGGTCTGTAAGATTGGGAACTTATTAATGTTCACACCCCGGTTGGTAGGTGTTCTGCCTTGGTTTGCGGTGGTTGATTTTTATGTATTTATTTAAGTACCACTAAAAGAGCGTAGGTATGGATTTGTGCTAAGGGTTTAAATACTTTTGGACAATATTTTTGGTATCGTCTCGTTTAACCAAATCGTACCTCTTTAAGAATCACCTTAAAGAAAATACAAGATAGGAAACGTTACGATTGTTTTGTTGTTTTATATTTTTTTGGTGTTGTTAACACTTTAGGAAAAGTGTTAATGAACTTTTTAATGTTGATAACTTTACAAAAAAAAACTGTTTACAAAAGGTGGTATATGTGCAAGTACGAGACTGGAAATGTTTAAAACACGCTAAAGCCTCCCCGGCAGCGGCGCCAAAATTTGATTGGTTGCAGAACCGTCAAGTTTATCACACAAGTCAACCACTTGTGAATGGTCAACCGTAATAAAATTAAAACAGTCTAAAACCAATGCAATTTCCTTTGGAATATAGTGGATTCCCGGGTCGTTAAGTCCCACGGAGGATTAATGGTGTTTAAAAACGTTCAGATTGAATGGGAAAAGGTGATGATTTGGAATAATTATACCTAAAGAAAAAGTTTGTAAATTACAGGTGCTTAAATGCAAATTAAAGAAAATCAAAAAGCTAGATTATATTAAATAAACGCTATCACTATTTTTAAAGTTGAATTCTCTTGATTTATAAAACAAAATAACTTAAATAAACTATTTTAATTAAAGCGTAAACCTAAATTATCTAAAAACGTGACCTAGAATAAAACGGCGTTATATATAAAAATTACGAGCCTTGAGTGCAAAAAAAACGTAAAATTTGTAAAATAAAAGTCCTACGAGTGTAAAAACAATTTTCTTACTTACTATATGACAAAAGAAAATTTTATAAATTTTTTTTTTTTTTTTTTTTATAATGAATTAAATACTATTTTAAACTAATTAAATGATTAAAAATACTAAAACTATTGAGAAAATTCTGAAACTTTTTTATAAAATACTTTATAACAATACAAAACTAAGAAAAATACAAAAGGTGTGAAAGCTTGTTTTAATAAGCTGTAAATAAGCTAATGAACTCGTATAAGCTAAATAGACAAAAAAGGGTTAAATATTAAATTATGCAAAATATAACCAGTCAAAGACCCAAGGGCAACTGGTAGCGTGTGTGTGTGGTGAGCTGGGTGGCCAGGGTTCGAATCCCAGCAATGGACTTTTTATTTTTATTTTCTTTTTGGATTTTTCTTTTTGAAACTAATTAAGAACGATGAAATAAGCAAATTTCAAAACTAGAACTTTTTATAAAAACCACTAATAAGCTCAGAATAAGCTTATGATTACTTAACAGTTAGCAAGAAATGGAAAAAAGCACAAGGATAAGCCAAATGGCTTATAAGCTAATCAATAAGCAAAAGGTGAACTGAAAATAAGCTAGACAAATGGTAATAAGCTAAAATGACAACTGAATAAGCACAATAACTAAGAAATAAGCACTGAAAAAAATCCAAATAAGCACAAGCTTAACTGTTGCACAGGGATTTTTGGGGGTTTCTAGGCACTTTCTAGCTTAAATTTAAGCACTTTAATAAGCTAAGAAATGAAAAAGAACACTGGAATTAACAAGTTAACCAACTAAGCTTTCCAAAAAGCTAAAGCTCTCACTGTGGTGTTCACTGATGAACTTTTAATTAACTTATGAAAAAGTTTATAAACACTGACTAATCATTTTACTAGGTGAAATAGACAAAACAAAAAGCTACTTGCAGGCTTATTAGATAAGCTGAAAAGTGAAATATAAGCTTTGGAATAGAAAGACAGCTAGGTTAGCTTTCCAATAAGCTAAGATACACAAGTTTAAGCTAGCTAATGAGCTTTTTATGAGCTTGTGAAAATGGTAGGCTCAACTGTGCACATGGCACTTTTTCAGACAAGGTGTTCAAAATAAGCTAGAAATTAAGCAGTTTAATAAGCTAATTAGAAATTATAAAAAATACTAGGATAAAGATGAGCAACTAAATTTTAATATTCCAAAAGCTCAAATCTTGAAATATTAAGTCCTATAGAAAATTGTTTATTTTATTCAAAAACTGCTAAAATGAAAATTTTGACTTTTTAAATTACACTATTAGGTTGACTATTATGAACTTTAAATCAAATCTACTCACTGATTATGATATATTAAGCTATAATAAGATATAATTAAGCTAGATTAACAAGTTTTAAGCTAATATGATGAGATTGACAAGCTAAAACCTTAACAGTTAACAAACTAAGTGAGATTAAAGAGTATTTTGACTTTTTAACAAATGAGAACTGGTTTTTAATGTTGAACTGAGTTATTTAGACCTAGTGTGACAAACAACAAACAAGAACACATCTTGAATACCCTTTATCACAGTTAACAAATCAAAACCAAACAACCTTTATCTTAACTGTTTTGAAGCTTTTAACACTAAAATAGGTTTTTAAACAAAGAAAGCTATAAATTAACTTATATTAACTATGTTTAGACATGATTAAACTAAAATTAACAAGAATTAACCACTAATACTAAGAATTGCAAATTATGAGAAAATTGCTTACAAATTGTGTTCATGCACAAGACAGAGAACCAAAAGCGATAACACAACCTATAGCTTCCCCAAAAGCTCTAAACCCAAGGCAATCCAATATCAACCCTGCTCCAGCTTCTTGATCTTCATCTCCATGGATTTTTGATTTTTCAACATTTTTTAGTATTTTTGGTGATTTTTTTTAGTTTTACTTCTAAACTGATTTTAAGGTTACTAAAAGCTTTAATAAGCTTTCTGAGGAGCTTATATGGGCTTATGAGTCCAAATTAACAACTAAAAACAACATTCGAACTACCATGAGATTTTTAAACTTGAAACTTTGCATAAACTTGAAATGGAACTTAACACTGAAATTGATGTTCACAAAAGCTTTATTATACACTAAAGACTTGAAATACAAATCTTGAAAGCTAAAACATGTATTGGAATTTAAAAATTACTAACAACGACTAAGATATTTAAAAATTACACTCTATTGTTTCCACCTTGCTTCATCTCTGTCTTTATAATGATCTTTTAGACTCTCTGTCGACCTCTGAGTGTTTCCCACTTGATTTCAACCCTTGAATTCATCACTCTCTTCATAATCGTACATGTGGCATTTTTGGCGCCAAATTTCTTTGAGCAGGTTTTTAGCATTTAATGAAGTTTGGGAGGATGTGGAGGTGGAAGAGAGTTGGTAAACAGGTGTAGAGTGAGGTGGAAAGGTGGTGGTGAGGTGGTGAAACCACCCTGGTTTCTGGTTTTGGAATTGCAGGTGTGGGAGAGGAGAGTGAACAGTGGTGGCGGTATTTTTAAAAACATGGGTTTGGGCTTGGTGTTGGGCTGGCATGGATTTGGATATATTATTTTGGGTTGGGTTTTAATAATTAAAAGGGTCCGTTTGTTGTAGCTTATAAACACAAGGACCAATCTTGTAATTTCGGATTTTTGAGGGACTGATCTTGCCCATTTTTCAAAGTTATCACAAGGACCTATCCTGCCATTTATGAATAGTTCAAGGACCAATTTTGCATAAAATTCCAATTTTATAAATCCAAGGACTATTTTTGACATTTTTCAAAGTTTAGGGACCAAAGTTGTCATTTTGCAATTTTAAACTTTGAAGGACAATTTCTTACAACTTGTGAATCCCAAGGACCTTTTATGACTTTTATAAGTTTTGGAATGACCAGGGACTAGATTTGACAACTTTTGAAACTTGGGGGACTAAAACTGCCAATTATGCAAACTTGATACGTTTTTCATCCGATTTTGGTATTTTTGCATTTAAAACACATAAAACACTTATTTGTGATATTTTTATCATTTTGATGCATTTCTGAGTGTTTTCAGATGTTTTTGGCATTCTAAACGGTACAAAAATGATGAGTATTTAGACACTCATCAATGGTGGAAGGCAAAAGGCGTCACCCACCCACGGATTCCTCGAATGAACGGGAGAGGCAAAGAGAAGGTGAAGGTAGTAGCAAACCACTCGGAAACACCAATCTCAACCCTTTGGACTACATCAATCAATTGCCAGACATTCCTAGCCCATCACAAGAATGGCAACAAACCAAGGGGATCTTCAAGTGCTTCGCCAACTTCTTGAAGAAAAAGAAGTAGAGATGATGAGATAAAGAGTGGAGGAGGGATGAAGACGGGGAGTGGTGGAGAAGTAAGGTAAGGTCATTGGACCTTAATTTGTGGAAACAATTTGAAACAATGGGTTGTAACATCTAAACAATACTTATGTAGAGTAGGATGTAGTATGTAGCTATTGCCATAACTTGGCATTGAACAATCTTAACTTGGGAACATGTAGGATGAGATTTTACGACTTCTTGAAATCATTCAAGTAGTCGTCGTCACTCTTCTTTAGGTACCTTTAGTTCCCCCACACATGCTATGCGTTATACTTGATGTGTTCTTGCATTTAGTCTTTGTCGAAACAACTAGGAGAAGCATTTGCTAAGTGTGCAAAAATTGCACATTTGCTGAAAGCCTTCTGATATGCAGTAGGCGGATCCTAGCGTTATAACTAGCCGTATCCCTCCCAAAAGGGAACCGTGGGATCCAGGAAGACAGTTATCTGATATAGATCATCATACACCCAAGTTGCCCCCTCAATCACATCATGATGGCTAAACATGATTCTTTGACACTACTTAAGGCTTCCTTTAGTATAGTAGGCCTCACATTCATCCGTAGATAACTTAGGATCAAATCCAAAGTACTTTTGATTTTTCAAACTCACCAATATCCACCATTTTTCCGCTCCAACGCTCACACATTATTCCTCACATCTCAATACACTTAGTTTTATATTTCTATCAATTTTAGCAAATTGATTTTAGTCACTTTTAACTTTAAAATAGGCTTGAAATCAATTTTTTTATTTTTCAAGATTTTATCAAATTTCTCTTGAGCTATCATCTGACTTCTAGGACTAATTACCACCATTCTTCCATTTCAAATCAAATAGTATCCTTCTCGAGCATCTAGTTAGAATATCTAAAGTCCACTTCCTACCCAAAACCATCATTAAGCATCCTCACTCCTTATGGTTGAGCATTTAAGACATCCACCACTCAAGACATCAAAGGAAAGTCAAAACCTCAAAATACATAGGCACTAGACCTTAAAAAAAAGCATATTCATTTCATCACATATCTGTCTGACAGACGGATCCCTGATTTATAACTAGACGGATCCCTGGTGAGAGGGATCCGAGTCTACAGAAAGACCTCAATCAGCTTTTCTCTTCAAATTTTAGCCACCTTTGGTAATCTAAACACTTTTAATCAACATTTAATGTTATCCTAGAGCTGAACAATATCTCAGCTGACCTTGGTGCATGCTTAATCCAATTAGTGGCATGAATTTAATGTATTAATTCAAAATCATCCTTTATAAACCAAACATTCTTAAGGCTAAGTCATCACTCTTACCTAGTACTAAAAAATCAGCAATTAGAAGCTCATATTGCATCCTCACCATCACCATGACTAAAGCACTTAGCAACAACTCCTCAACCGAAGGTTCATCCAAAAGGAATGGTTATATGATTCATGAGATTTCATCCACCGAATCATCTCCCGTGAGAGATAACAACGCTAGAATCCCACCTCAACAAACCTATTCAACAATTGCTAAGAAAACCGCAAGAATTAGCATTAAACCTTTTGGGCTAGAAAAGGGTTCATCTAGCTCTAAACCAAACATAGCTAGTTCTAGCAAGCCGTCTAAGCCTTCATCCATAGAGCATAGACTACACTCTTTCACCGAGCCTATCTCTCACCCAAATCTCTACTCATTAGAGCATTCACCACCAAGAACCTCCCAATCACCAACTTTCTCGTTAAATAGAGAACCACCTACAACACCATCAAGTCCATCATTGGAACCAAGGAACCACCAAGGACTTGATCATATGGAGGAATTTTCATTACCACTACCCACATTTTTATTAGAACCTCATCCTACATATCTCAATGAAATCCCACCATCATTCGTAGAGCCTCCTCAAAACATCCAATTTCCTCCGGTTCCAAATCAAGACAATAATTGCTCAAATTGTCTAATCACCCAAGGACTTGTTCAATAAGTACGAAATGAGTTACATTTCATGTTTAATCATCTTCTTGAAAGATTGGACCAAATCAACAAGTCTACTCATCCTTAGACTCAAGCACATTGTTGCCTTTTAAGTTTTAGTAACTTACTAGTATTAGTAGATTATGTATTACGTGGCTAAGTCATTCTCTCATTTTTAGAGATTTGTTGATTATCTCTTATGTTTTATTAAATGATAGTTTATATGCCATATTGGTTTGAGAATGCTTGAATACACATCTCACTTTGTTGTTTCCATTATTTGTTATATCATCATTGTTGTATTCTGTCATCAGATAGACGGATCCCCGGAAAGTGCCTAGACGGATCCCTCCAAGGAGGGAACCGTGGGATCCGTGCAACAGAAGACCAATTTTCTACTAACTTGAGTCTTATTTGCAGGAAATTATGCACTATATACTTGTTTTCTAACCTTTATTTTGTATATTTTCAAAATACACATGAAGACTTTGACTCCCTAAGCTAGAGGGAGCTTTGTGTCAAACCATACATTGCAAAACCATTTGCAATACAATCCTCATATGGATTACATTTCATTACGCCCCCTTGCAAAGTTGCAATCATTGAGGGGGAGCGTTATCGTCACTACGACGAAACCATTTGCAACCATAGTTGCAATACATTAGCTTAGTAGTTTTTATTTACTTGACGCCTTCACAAAGGGATGGACTCGTGAAGGGGGAGTTAAGACGAGAAATCTTCCCATCACTTGCTCTCTATATTTTTTTCTTTTACATATTTTTCTTAAAACATTGTGTTAGTTTCTTTTAGACGCTCTTTTTGTTTCGACAAAAAGGGGGAGAAGAGAGTAAAAACTGCAATTCGAACTTTTATGAATTTTAGTTTTTTCTTAAAATAATTTTATGTTTTGTCATCAACAAAAAGGGGGAGATTGTTAATACAAATAAGCCGTAAAAACGATTATTTATATTTTACGATATTCTAATGTTTTTTCGATAACAAACGTAAAATCATTTTAACAAAACAAATAAAATACGTAAATGGTTTGAGCCAATAGTTTTCTAACACACTTACGTTTTCACATAAAACACTAAAACAAGTATAAGTTTTTATGATTTAAATACATATGTACAACAACTAGTGTTTACATATTGGGCAAATATATACATAACTAGTATGTATTATAATGGGTAAAAACTACAACCCATGGAGCATATCCATAACCCATGGTATTGACCCATATCCATTTGACTAGATGCATTGCACTTATTAGATACATTGTATCTAAGGAAATACCCATGGACCAACCCATAACCCATGACCCATGACCCATAACCAAAAAACCCATGGGCAAAAGGGAGCGTCCCACGGATCCCAGTTAATACACTGGACGGATCCCTCAAGGGAGGGATCCGTGAGATCCGGGGAACAGTAACTAGTTTTCTTCTATAAATAGTGAGCCATTTCTTCCTTTTGGGTTGCCACTCCCACACATAATTTCCCCAAGTATTGTAACTCTCTAACCACTGATCCTAAGGGATCTTTCTATGTATTTTGTCTTTTGTTTTTGTGTGATTCTCTAGGTTCCTCTTAAAGGCGAGATCACCACTTTTTGAAGTCGAGCAAGCTCAAGTCCATGAGTTGCCATGCTTCGTCATCATTAAGACTACTGAGGTTCTCTTGTTGATACTTCTTTCTTTCTCCATAGAAGTGTTGTGTCGAAGGCATTAGTGAAGGATGCCGAAAGAGTCAAGACGAAAGCATTAGTGAAAGGTGCTTAACGTCCGTGTCAAAGGCATTAGTGAAGAATGCTAAAGGAGTCAGGACGAAGGCATTAGTGAAAGGTGCCAACCGTTCGTGTCAAGGGCATTAGTGAGAGACGCCTAGGAGTCTAATCAAGTGGCATTAGTGAAGGATGCCAAGGTCATATAATCGATGAGGTGCATCGTTATACAAATAGTGATAGTTTGTTTCCAAGGATGTTGATATCCTTGATGGTGTTGTAATAAGGAGTGGGTCTTGTGGAAAACTAGAAGGGGGGGTTGAATAGTTTTGCCAATTAATACTTCCTTTTAAACTATTTAGATCGACTTATGTCAATCTATTTGGATGTGTGTGTTGGATGTTGATAAACAAACATATAAAGGTATGTAATGAAAGATAAGAGTAAGAAGCACAAAACCAGAACGCGAGTATTTATAGTGTTTCGGCTACAAGGACACCTTCCTTGCCCTACTTCACTCCCCGAGTCACCTACTCGAGAGTTCGTAAACACTACACCAATCTCCTTATGGCGGAGAAGCCTTCGCAACGTCGCCTATCCTTTTTCCGGTGCAAGGCTAACCACCGGGTTCTTTCACTCAAAGGTGAACCACACCTACACAACGTCGCCTACCTTTTATCAGGTACTAGGCTAAGTACCTAGTTCTTTCACACCAAGGTGAACCACACCTACACAACGTCGCCTACCCTTTATTAGGTACTAGGCTAAGAACCTAGTTCCATTGCAATGGAGGAACTACTTCCCAACACTACACCAACGACTAATCCCAAAGGAGATCAACTCCTTTTTACAGCATCATCAAGGATATCAATATCCTTTGATCTAGTACTAATCTATCTTGTACATCGAAACACATCATATCGAATGTACATCTAAGGCACCTTTCACTAATGCCTTTAACTAGATCTTCAAGACACCCTTCACTAATGTCTTGTGTATTGACTTCTAAGCACCCTTCAATAATGCTTCTAGTCTTGACTTCTAAGCACCTACCACAGGTGCTTATGATATGGATGATAGATACCCTTCACTAATATCTTCGTCTTGAAACTTGAGACACCCTTCACAAATTTTTTCAACACTTCTTAAGAAAGGAAAAACAATCATCAACAAGAAGACTTCAGTAGTCTTGATGATGAGGAAGCATGGCAACTCATGGACTTGAGCTTGCTCGACTTCAAAGATGGTGATCTTGCCTTTAAGAGGAACATAGAAGATCACACAAAAACAAAACTACAAACATAGATCTCTTAGATCTGAGATTAGAGAGTTTTTAAGTCTAGTGGAAAGTATGTTAGAAAGGGGTGAGCAATAATGAAGAAATGGCTCACTATTTATAGAGGAAAAATTCTACTGTTCCCCGGATCCCACGGATCCCTTCCATAAGGGACTCGTCTAGCGTAAAGCTAGGGATCCGTGGGACGCTCCTCTTTACCTATGGGTATTTTGGTTATGGGTCATGGGTCATGGGTTGATCCATGGGTCTTTAGCTAGATACAATGTATCTCTTGAGTGCAATGCACCTAGTCACTTGGGTATGGGTCAATACCATGGGTTATGGATATTATCCATATATGATATAAGCTTGATGTCATGCAATGGGTATGGGTCAAGCTCCATGGGTCATGGGCTTTGGGTTGTACCTAACTACATTCAATATATTTGCCCAATGGGTTATGATACTTAAGTTTCTACCCATTTATATTACCCAAATATGTAAACACTAGTTGTTGTACATATGTAATATTAAATCATAAAATCACTTATACTTGTTTTAGTGTTTTATGTGAAAATGTGAATATGTTAGAAACTATTAGTTCAAACCATTTACGTATTTTATTTGTTTCGTTAAAATGATTTTACGTTTGTTATCGACAAAACATTAGAAGATCGTAAAATATAAATAGACGTTTTTACGACTTATTTGTATTAACAATCTCCCCCTTTTTGTTGATGACAAAACATAAAATTATTTTAAGGAAAAGCTAAAATTCGTAAAAGTTTGAATTTGTAGTTTTTACTTTCTTCTCCCCCTTTTTGTCGAAACAAAAAGAGCTTCTAAAGATAACTTACGCAATGTTTTTAAGAAAAATGTGTGAAAAGAAGAATTAGAGAGCAAGTAATGGGAAAGGATCTCGTCTTAACTCCCCCTTGACGAGTCCATCCCTATGTAAGGATGTCAAGAAAGTAATACTAAGCTAGTTTGTTTACAACTAAGTTTGCGAAAGATTTCGTCTATGTGACGAATGTGCTCCCCCTTGATGATTGCAATTTTGCAAAGGGATGTCAAGAAATGTAATCCTAATATTGCAAGTAATTTGCAATGTATTGCTTTGACACAAAGCTCCCCTAGCTTTAGGGTGTCAAAGTCTTCAAGTGTAAATTGAATAACTACAAAACAAAGGTTAGAAAGCAAGTATAATTCACAATTTTCTGCAAATGTGGTCCAAGTTAGTAGAAAAAGAGTTTACTGTATCACGGATCCCACGGTTCCCTCCTAGTAGGGATCCGTCTAGGCAAATTAGAGGGATCCGTCTAGGAAAATTAGAGGGATCCGTCTGGCTGATGAATAAATTCAGCAAATGGTGGTATAACAAATAGTGTTATCACAAAAGTGAGATATGAATACAACGTAATCATATACTCTGAAATATAGCAAGTAGCATGTAATTTTATTTAATAAAACTAGAGTTATGATATACATGAATCTAAAAACTAAGAAAATAAAAAAATACATGACTAGGAATTTCTAGACCAACTATCGCTTGATGCTAGGACACCACTAAAATCTTCTAGCTCAAGTTTTGTTTAGGTTTAATCTCGTCGAAACGTTCGAGGATATGATAGAACATGAAACGTTGGTCTTCTCGTACTTCATGTATCAAACTTTCAACATGTTGACAATGATAACAATCTTTGTCATGGCTAGGTAGTGGCGGTGGAAGAAATGAAATGGCTTGATGCGAAGGATCAAGTGAAGCGACTTGTGGAGCTTCAAACGACGGAGGGATTGGTGGAGGCGCATTTGAGAATGGCTCGACCAAGAATGATGGTGGTGGTAGAGAAGTGTCAACTTCCATATGGTCGGGTGGTTGACTTTGATGATTTCTCATAATCCAAATGGGATTATATGATGGAAATGGCGAAAAAGAAGCCAGAGCTAATGTTCACTCAACACCTTGATTTTGTACCATTATTCCTCTTAATGAGGAGAATGTTATCGGTGGAGGAGGATGAGACGGCCTAGGAGGCAAATCCTCTAAATTGTAGAGGTGTGGTGATGATAGTGGAGATGTAAAAGAAATAGCTCTAGGAACCAATGGTGATGGTTTAGTGGAGATGATATTGTTTGGCCTAGGAGGTATGGTGGTGTTTGGCATAGGTAGTTTTGTTGGTACTATCCTTTTAGGAATTGGTTTGATTGGTTGAGAAGAGATACTTGCATTTGTTGGCTTGACCGGAGATGATTCGGTTGAAGAAATTTCGTGTACAACACGAGCAATTTTCTTGGGTGGTTCTTTGGTGGATAAGTTACTACTTGGAGTTTTCCTCATGATGAGATGATTTAAAGAAGTTTGTAAGGGTTTCTTAAGTGCTGAAAATTAGGATGAAGGTGATGACTATGGAAGTCCTAACAATTTGGTTTATAAAGCAAGAGATTTGGCAAGTGCATTTAAGCCTTAAGCCACTAAAATTCATTGAAATGTGATGATTAACATACACAAGGGTCAACTTCAGAGTTTGTACTGATCTAGGAACTCATTTAAGATGAGATGGAGTGTTTGAGTTAGAAAGATGAACTGAAATGATTGTTTTAGCAAGGTTTGACATAATCTGTCATCCGGATCCCACGGTTCCCTCCTCAGAGGGATCCGTCTAGGCTAATCCTAGGGATCCGGCTCTCAGCAGCTATGAAATAAATAAAAATGATGTTTCTAATGTCTAAGATCTATACCATCTTGAGTGTTTTAGTTCTCCTGAGTGTTTTAAATGAAGGAGTGCTTGAGTACTTGAAGGTAATGAGTGATGTAACTAATGATTGCCTTTTATGGAAGAAATTGGAACTTTCATGAGTGCCAATGAATGAACAAAGATGACACTAAAGATTTTGAGAGTGTCAAGTGAAGCTAAATGATCCTATAGATCAGATAGTGACTTAGATTAATCCCTTTGAAAATATCCTAAAGGCTTAAGATGGAAAAACTAGGATTTGATCAATTTTGACCAATTTAGTCGTAAGGATGATTATGATCAATTTTGATATAAGAGATTTCCAATGTTTAGATATGAGGGATCATGTAAAAAATGATGTGTGAACTTAAGAGCGGAAGAGGAATGGATTAAAATGAAACGATAGATCTACAAGTGTCTTTGAGTGTGATATAGGTGAGTTATGTGTAAGTAGGAAGGATCTACTTAACTTGATAAGGACTTAATTTGCCTTAAGACACTATGTCTAGCTTAGTGTGAGGTGTTCTAAGGATATGTTTAAAATACAATGCTTGCAATTGCATTTTCTGTTTGCCGGATCCCACGGTTCCCTAAATGTAGGGATTCGTCTAGCACAAACTTTAGGATCCGTCCATCTGCTAAGCAGAACCTTTACTAAAGGTATGCAATGATCTTGACAATGCATTATACTCCAAGGTTAGTTTAAAGGGGTTCTAACACTAAGATATCAAATGTAAGATGTTTTATTTAATGAGAGAAATTGGATTACATTGATAAAGCACGAGTACAAAAGTATTGATCCTATTTGAAAGACTACTAAGTTCCTTGTGCGTTTTCACTAGAAGGATCATCACGTGGTTGATGAGTGTTGGTGGAATCAAGAATGAAGAAAGTCTTCATGAGAGATATGTTTAGCGGTTCCATCATCTTGTTCATAAGTACGTACAACGGACTTTGAAATTGAGGATGAAAGTGCATAACGTTATAATAGAGGTGCGTCAAGAACATTCCATAAGGGATGAGTTTATTCTTGGAGCTTTGAATATTTACAATTCGCCTTGCGAAGAAGTAGGCGAGATTGTATGGTTGTTGTGTTAGCAAACAATACATTATGTGAGTACAACAAGCGGGAAGGATTTCTCGATTTCCCCTAAGACTCCAAACATTTTCACGTAGGATGAGTGCAATGGGCTTGTACTCTTCTCGGATATCCCGTGTGAAGATAATGTTTGGATCGGAGTAATATGGTCAAGGTTTGCATATTATGCGATGTAAATCTTCCGGGGAGGGTATGTGTGAACAATATGGACTATTTTCTTCACGAAAGTTGAAGAGAGAATCAAGAGACCAATCTTCGGTGAAGGCACATTGTCCATGATTTGGAATTCGGAGGATGTAAGCAAAATGCCCAAGGGTTAAAGTAAAATTTTGGTTTTTGATATAAAACCAAAGAGATAGAGAGCGATCCTCGTTACGAACGAGTTCAACTTGACGGAAGAATTCCATTATGAACCTTGGACATATCTTCTCGTTGATTTCAAGAAGACATTCTAGTCCTATGGCTCGGAAGGAGGTATTGATACCTTCTTCGAATTGTAGAGAGGTGTCTACAATATGTCCTTCGTGGAAGTGACGGTTTTCGAGATTATTCAACCCACGGACATGATTGCCAGGTGTGTTGGGCTCAAGGGAGATGTTTGGAGTGTAGACGCTAGTGAGTGAAAAATCAAACTCATATTCATGCGTCATAGTTGAACCTATAGAAATGATGAGTTAATAGAAAGTGATGTTTGTAGTCAACCAATGATTATCTAACGTTTTTACTAGATTTTTATTAACAATGGTTTTTTTAACAACAATGACACTTAACTTCACCTATGTTTTTGGCATTCTAGTGGAAAATTACTTTTAGAAAGAAAATGGTTTTTGATTTGCATGAAAAACTGTTCTCCAGTAGTACGGTTCCCACGGTTCCCTTTGAAAAGGGATCCGGCTAGTACATTTTCCGGGATCCGTGGATCTGTAGTTACAGAAACAGATTTTATGATGAAAAACATAGGTTTTTAGATCTCATAGTTTTATACCAAGATAAGTGTTTTAGCATGCATTTTTCTTTTAGCATGCATACATGACTTCTAATGTATCACAAAAAAATAAAAGGAAATGATAAACACATTATGACAATAACCTAGAAAAACTAGATTATTAGTAATATTTCATTTCAATGCTAAGGATGATACAAAGGATTGGGTATATAACCCCAATGTAGATTAACAACACAAAGTATATGTCTCTGTATGTGAATTTCATCATAGGGAACACAAGTGCGAGGAGTGTTAAGGCGATGAGCACGAGGGCAATGTAAACCATGTTGAAGACGATTCTTCTTGGTTTCGGTTGAGATGAAAATGAAGAGGAGGATGAAGTTTTGAGTGAGAGGAAATTTTTGAAATTGGAAGATTTGAAAAAGTGGGGATTTGATAGAGTGATTGACGGAGGGTTTATCTATAGGGAAGGAGGAATTTTTGAGATTTGTGTTTTGTTTTATTATTAGAAAGATATGATTTTTGGATTTAAGTAAGACAAAACACAAGTTTTATAAAATATGATTTTTAGACGAAAGAGTGATACATATGTGAGAAAAAGCTTCCTAATAAAGCTACATGTAAAACATGTGTATACACGAGAGCTACTCAATTAAATGCCTAAGTAATCACACTTATTTATTAAACTAATATCATTTAGAGACAAGTGGAAAGTCATACCTCAAATGCACTTAGGAATGTCTTAACAAATGATACAGCAAATGTCAGAAGACAATTCCAACTTCTTTATGCTTAAGATACCTTCTTAGGGAAGGTAATCTTTATTATCAAGCAAATCCTATGGCTTGATAGATGTGAGCTTTGACTAATCAACATGACAAAGAGGATTAGTGCAATTAAGTGAAAAAAATGAATAAGAAAAATGTTGTTATCAAATCAACATCCAAACATATAGTTTTAAAAGACATGGGGTTTGTTTTTATGAAAAATTTTCTTTGTAGTTTTCAATTAACCATAGATCGTATCAAGTTTTTAAAGTACAATATACTTTAAGAAACTTGGTAACGAAGCTCTGGTACCAATTGTGAAAAACTAGAAGGGGGGGGGGTTGAATAGTTTTGCCAATTAAAACTTCCTTTTAAACTATTTAGATCGACTTATGTCAATCTATTTGGATGTGTGTGTTGGATGTTGATAAACAAACATATAAAGGTATGTAATGAAAGATAAGAGTAAGAAGCACAAAACCACAACGCGAGTATTTATAGTAGTTCGGCTACAAGGACACCTTCCTTGCCCTACTCCACTCCCCGAGTCACCTACTCGAGAGTTCGTAAATACTACACCAATCTCCTTATGGCGGAGAAGCCTTCACAACGTCGCCTACCCTTTTTTCGGTACTAGGCTAACCACCGGGTTCTTTCACTCAAAGGTGAACCACACCTACACAACGTCGCCTACCTTTTATCAGGTACTAGGCTAAGTACCTAGTTCTTTCACACCAAGGTGAACCACACCTACACAACGTCGCCTACCCTTTATTAGGTACTAGGCTAAGCACCTAGTTCCATTGCAATGGAGGAACTACTTCCCAACACTACACCAATGACTAATCCCAAAGGAGATCAACTCCTTTTTACAACATCATCAAGGATATCAATATCCTTTGATCTAGTACTAATCTATCTTGTACATCGAAACACACTATATCGAATGTACATCTAAGGCACCTTTCACTAATGCCTTTAACTAGATCTTCAAGACACCCTTCACTAATGTCTTGTGTATTGACTTCTAAGCACCCTTCAATAATGCTTCTAGTCTTGACTTCTAAGCACCTACCACAAGTGCTTATGATATGGACGATAGATACCCTTCACTAATATCTTCGTCTTGACACTTGAGACACCTTTCACAAATGTCTTCAACACTTCTTAGGAAAGGAAAAACAATCATCAACAAGAAGACTTCAGTAGTCTTGATGATGAGGAAGCATGGCAACTCATGGACTTGAGCTTGCTCGACTTCAAAGATGGTGATCTTGCCTTTAAGAGGAACCTAGAAGATCATACAAAAACAAAACTACAAACATAGAACTCATGGATCTGAGGTTAGAGAGTTTTTAACTCTAGGGGAAAGTATGTTAGAAAGGGGTGAGCAATAATGAAGAAATGGCTCACTAGTTATAGAGGAAAAATTCTACTGTTCCCCGGATCCCACGGATCCCTTCCACAAGGGATCCGTCTAGCGTAAAGCTAGGGATCCGTGGGACGCTCCTATTTACCCATGGGTATTTTGGTTATGGGTCATGGGTTGATCCATGGGTCTTTAGCTAGATACAATGTATCTCTTGAGTGCAATACACCTAGTCACATGGGTATGGGTCAATACCATGGGTTATGGATATTATCCATATATGATATAAGCATGATATCATGCAATGGGTATGGGTCAAGCTCCATGGGTCATGGGCTTTGGGTTGTACCCAACTACATTCAATGTATTTGCCTAATGGGTTATGATACTTAAGTTTCTACCCATTTATATTACCCAATATACTACATACTAGTTATGTGTATATTTTACCCAAATATGTAAACACTAGTTGTTGTACATATGTAATATTAAATCATAAAATCACTTATACTTGTTTTAGTGTTTTATGTGAAAATGTGAATATGTTAGAAACTATTAGTTCAAACCATTTACGTATTTTATTTGTTTCGTTAAAATGATTTTACGTTTGTTATCGACAAAACATTAGAAGATCGTAAAATATAAATAAACGTTTTTACGGCTTATTTGTATTAACAGGTCTCCTTTGGGATTAGGTGTTGTGTAGTGTTGGGTAGTAGTTCCTCCATTGTAATGGAACTCGGTATTTAGCCTAGTACCGGATAAAGGGTAGGCGACGTTGTGGTAGGTGTGGTTCACCTTGGTGAAAGAACCCGGTGGTTAGCCTAGTGCCGGAAAAAGAGTAGGCGACGTTGTGAAGGCTTCTTCGCCATAAGGAGTTGGTGTCGTGTAGTGATTACGAACTCTCGAGTAGGTGACGCGGGGAGTGGAGTAGGGCAAGGAATGTGTCCTTGTAGCCGAACCACTATAAATACTCGTGTTGTGGTTATGTGCTTCTTACTCTTTATCTTTCATTACACTTTTATATATCTATCTATCAACGTCCAACATACACATCTAAATAGATTGACATAAGTCGATCTAAATATTTTAAAACGAAGTTTTAATTGTTAAAACTATTCAAACCCCCTTCTAGTTTTCCACACAAAGTATAAGATTTGCAAAACCTTAGGGGCGGTGGTGTAAATATCTCCCGAGGGACCAAACGTGAAATTTTTGTAAATTAACGGTTCGGGACTAGTTTAAGCTCGATAAAGATTGATTCAAGTCTCAAAATTAATACCATTGAGTTTTAAATAATATTTCCATGAAAAATGGGTATTTACACAACTAGTATTTCGTAAATAATATAATAATCAAAATTATTTGTTTATCGAGTTTACGGTTGTGCCGGTACACGTTGAGGTTGTTTGCATGCAATGTGAGTTACATCATATTGCTGGTTGACAAGTATTATTCATTGTTGCACCGTATATATAAACAAAAAATTTACTCGTGAAAATGGTTAAACTACTTTTGTAAACGAATATTTTGTGTTTAAGATTAATTAATGACTTGGAAAATTACGGATTGTTATAGTATTGATATACCTAATATGTTAAACGAATGAGTCGAGATGATATTGTTATACATGATAAATTAAACAGATGAGTCGAGATGATATTGATATGCATGAGATGTTATAAGGATGAGTCGAGATGATATTAATATACATGATATGTTAAACGAATGAGTCGAGATAATACTGATATACATGATATGTTAAACAGATGAGTCGAGATGATATTAATATGCATGATATGTTAAACGGATGATTCGATATCTTATTGATATACATGAGATGTTATACATATGAGTCGAGACTATATTAATATATTTGATATGTTAAACGATTGAGTCGAGATGATATTGATACACATGATGTATTAAACGGATGAGTCGAGATAATATTGATATACATGAGATGTTATATGGATGAATCGAGATGCCTTTGATATACATGATATGTTAAACGGATGAGTCGATATGATATTTTGATATACATGAGATGTTATACAGATTAGTCGAGATGATATTGATATACATGATATTTTAATGACTATACGATGACCCATGATCCTGCTCATCAAACCATGCTACGAGTACACACATACGTATGTTTTAGTTATTCATATGTATTTTTCGAGTATTTGTTCTACGGAATATGAATGTGGGGTGGTTTTTCCTTTGAGCATGCATTATAACCAGATAACAGTAAAGTATTGTCAATATAATAATTTATATATTTTTTTAAAATAATTTTAACAATAAAAAATGAATTTAAATTAGCGTTCAACTTTAGTGGACCATGCTAAAGTTATTTTCTTACTAAAATAATGTTTTTTTTTATTTATTTTTGAATATTTATTTTTTATAAAATAGTAATTTAATTGGAATACCCGTTTAGGAACAACAATATTGTCCTCATTGTTGGAGCGTAAACAAAAAAATTTATATTATAATTTTCTTATTAAAACAAAATTAATTTTAATAGCAATAAAAGATTAGCGACGAATTTATCGTCGCTAATCATTTAAGAAAAATTTTATTTTTATTAAAATCATATTTTAAATTTTATTAAATATTTTTATAATAAAATTAGAAAATATTAATTGGTAAATATGTTTAGCGACGACGTTACTGAAACCTCTCCTTGGGTCCCTTTTTTTTTGCTGCCAAAACATGTGCCAAACAATAAGATATTTTTGGGCACATGTTTTTCTGGTCGAAGCGTATCTTTTCTTTACCACGAACAAATTTTCTTGGTTAACAATACTTGTAGTTTTAGCAATATTTGTGGGTTCTTTAGTTTTTTTTCTTCCCCATAAAGGAAATAGGGTAATTAGGTGGTATACTATGAGTAGATCGTCGTTAATTTAAAAAAAAATAAATTAAACAGTTTTAATCGATAAAAGAAATAAGTAAAATTGTAAAAAATAAAAAATTAGCGACGACATTGTCGTCCCTAAATTATGTGGGTCACTAGGTCAACATTTGACAAAAGACTGAGTGGAAAATCAGTGACGACAAAGTCGTCCCTAAAAAAAGTATCGCTAAAAGTACTTATTCTAGTAGTGCTCGAGAGTACATTTTACATGTGTTAATGTCCCCACAATGATCATAAAACTCTAATAAAAACCATCTTTCGATGTGCTCGTCAAAAAAGGTGTACCACAATAGTGGATGTAGGATGTTGTAGGTATTTGGTCTTCACAAAAAGGTTAGTAAATTGGGTATGAAGACGATCAAGACTCGAGGTCAAATTTTTCTGAAGACCAGGAATTTGATACATTTGACAAAAGACTGAGTGGAAAATCAGTGACGACAAAGTCGTCCCTAAAAAAAGTATCGCTAAAAGTACTTATTCTAGTAGTGCTCGAGAGTACATTTTACATGTGTTAATGTCCCCACAATGATCATAAAACTCTAATAAAAACCATCTTTCGATGTGCTCGTCAAAAAAGGTGTACCACAATAGTGGATGTAGGATGTTGTAGGTATTTGGTCTTCACAAAAAGGTTAGTAAATTGGGTATGAAGACGATCAAGACTCGAGGTCAAATTTTTCTGAAGACCAGGAATTTGATACAAGGTAAACAGACTTGAATGATAAGCTAGGGGTACAAGGGTCAAAGGGCGAGTGAAGCAAACCCGATGACGAGTTTTTCTTAGAAGGGAGAGGATGATGGCGGAACATAGATCTTAGGCTCTATGTTCAATACAAAATTTTCAGCTCACAATTCAGCCATTAGCGTAGCTCTTAAGCTCTATGTTCACATCAGATTTTTGTAGCTTTTCTAGTTTTTAAGTTGAGGGTTTATTTTGAATATTTTTATGTTTCCAAGATTTAGAACGAATTTTAAGTTTAACTAGATTTCATTCCCAAGATAATTAAAAAGAAATGCTAGTTTCACAAAATATTTACAAAACAAAATACATAGAGTCATGTGAATATGTTAGGTGAAATATATGAAAAGCACTATATTATACAACATGATTGGTCCAATTTACTTGTCATGTGGTGGACAAATTTTTAATAAATTTAGCATTTCTCCTAATTAAATTGTTTAAATAGTCTCATTTTTGGGGTTTTGAAGTTTATGTTTGATATCGATTAATAAAGCTTTGCTTTTATCCAATTTGTTATTCGTATGATGTTCGGCCGTTACGATAAGTGTTATTATATAATTATGTTTTAAATATTTATTTAGAGCAGATTGTTGTTGATCCTATACGTACAGGTTAGTTTTAGAAATACAAAATGGACGTACGCCCGAGTAATAACGTTACTTAAAGTTAGAGTACAATAATGTAAGGTCCATGCATGCAGAATGACTGTAACTATCAGAACCCTCTCTTTTGCCTTGTGCACCAAGTTATAAGTGTATTATATTTAATCTCCACTATAAATATATAGGATTTCTTATTTTTTTGTTTTATTGTCTAGTATCCTCTCCATAAATAGAGGAGTCAATTACGGAATGTTTGTTATGTTTTTCCCTATTTAATCCGCTTGTATCTTGAGAATTAATCAATAAGAAAATACCTACTTCTCCCCTAAATCTAATATGGTTTCAGAGCAGGTTTCACAAACCTAGCCTTGATATTGATCCGGAAACATGGCCGGAGAAGATGACCAAAAAACACAACCAGAGAAGGTTCTAGCGGTGGAATCTCATACGATTCACCCTATTATCTTCATCCATCCGATTACCCCAAGCAACTTCATGTGAATGAAATTCTTACAGATAGCAACTTCCGATTGGAGTCAAGAGATAACGAACTTTCTGTTTGCTAAAAATAAAATAGAATTCGTTGATGGGACGATCAAGAAACCGAAAAGACTTCCGGTAATTACATGCCCCGGATGCGGTAGACACTATGATAAAGGGTTGGTTAACGACGATATGGAGAAGAACATAAGGAACAACGTGAAGTATGTAACTACAGCAGGGGAGATATGGTAAGATCTGAAAGAACGCTTTGGGAAAGAAAGTGCTCCCAGGGCGTATGAACTGAAACAGAAGATTGCTTCCACTCGACGCAATGGTACTTCCATATCAACGTACTTCACTCAACTACGGTCCTTATGGGATGAGGCACAGTCTATACATCCTTTTCCTCGATGTTCCTGCAGCAAGTGTGAATGTGATGTTGGCAAGAAAATCAATGAACATCTAGAGAAAGAACGTCTTTATGAGTTCTTGATGGGTCTAGACGCCGAATACACGGTCATTAGAACCCAGATATTGGCTACAAAGCCAATTCCTTCACTCGGAGCGGCTTATCACATGGTGGCTGAAGATGAGAGACAAAGAACGATCACAAGTGAAGGAAGAACACCACCAGAAACGGCTGCATTTAAGGCTGCACAGAAAAGAGAATCATTCTCGGGCCAAAAAAAGAGAAGGGAGGATCAAAAGCTGTAAGAGATGTGCATAAACACTGCACTTGGTGTAACAAAGATGGCCATAACCGTGAAGGTTGCTTCGAACTAATCGGGTATCCAGAATGGTGGCCCGGGAAGAAAGGAGAAAAGGTAAAAGGCAAGGCTGCGTGTGTTGAGACGGAGACGAGCCCGATTCCAGGTTTGACAAATGAAGACTACCAACTTTTCTTGAAACACTTTTCTCGGAGCGGTAGTGGCAAAGGTGCAAAACCCGTTGCAAATATGACTCATAAAGAGGCGTGAGGAATGTGAGTGGATTTTTGATTCGGGTTGCACCGAATATATTACCTACTTGTCAAATATTCTTATTAATAAAAGGGCCACTTCTTTCGAGGCTCCTGTTGTAATACCCAATGGGGATTCTATTCCGGTAAAGGAAAGGGAGATTATGTACCAGCGAAAGTGAATGGAGTTCTTTATGTTCCAGATTTTAAATGCAACCTTCTTTCTGTTAGTCGCCTTAGCCGCGACCTACAATGCTCCATATCGTTTTTTCCTGATTTCTGTGTGATGCAGGGACTAAAGAGGAGGAACTTGATTGGTGTGGGTAGATGCCAAGGGGGATTGTACCGGATGAAGATGATTCAAGGAAGAAAGGCCATGGCTGCCACGGCTGAAACTATTAGCCGAGCTTGACTGAGTTTAGTTTAGCCCAATACATTAAGTTATTGTTATTTGGATATTGGCCCATGAAGGGTTTCTCTTGTAATCGGTATTCATTATATATACCGAATGTTTATTTGATGAATGGATACAGGAATTAACCTAATTATAATATGGTATCAAAGCCTCAAGATCCTCCACCTAAACCCTAGTTTTTTTTTCATCACCACAACCGCTTCTGTTGCTGCTGCTTCGTGACCTAGCTTTGGTGGAGTTATATATTTTTGTTATCTTTGTTTTGCTTTGTTTGTCTCTTGTCATAGCATAATGACGGGATATAACCTTCCACCCAAACAACCGATTGATAAAGCATATTCAATCGCTAGTATCAAGGCGTGCATTCCCTCACCTCTTGATCTAGATAAACTCAATTACAACTCGTGGAGCAAGCTTTTCATTCGTTTTTTGCAAGACGCTTATGAAGTCCACAAGCATCTTGAAGCCTCTGCCTCTTCGAGCACTTGCCCCACCCTGGATCCTTTTTGACACTAACGACTCTCTTGTCGTCATGTGGATGTACTCCACTATCTCCCCTAAGTTGGTGGATATGGTTGTTGATGATTGCACCTCAGCCCACGATGTTTGGAAAAACTTCGGGATCTCTTTCATGACAACAAAGCTGCCCGAGTGATACAAATTGACAATGAAATCAGGACCATGGTGATCGGAACTTTATCATTACGGATTACTTCAAGACATTAAGTCCAACGATCGTTTGGCTAACCTAGGTCCTGGTGTAGGATTCGCCTCGTTACCTACACACTCAATGGTCTTCGAGCCAAGTATCCGGAGATTGTTCGAATTATTAAACATACAGAACCTTTACCAACTTTTGATCAAGTACGCTCCAAGCTTAGGTTGGAAGAGAGTGATATGGCGCAAAACTCACTCAAGCTTTATCAATACTCTCACCTCTTCTTCCCCAATGCTCGTGGCCACTACAACTTCGGTCCTATGGTGAATCCCAAGTCTGGGTCCTATGGTGAATTCGGGGTGAATTGTGTCGTAATTTTCAAAGAGGTTCGGTATACGTATGGATCGCGTTGCAAGTTTATACATGGCTCTCACGATGTTAGGTCTCGCTCAACAAACAGTGGTGATAAGTCTCAAGGGTCCACAAATGCTCGTGCTTCTCAATCTAATAATCGAGGGCAGTCAACCATGCCCCAACTCACAACACAAGCTCCTATTGTCCCACACTCATTTTTTGGCATGAGTGGCATGCAGTTTGTTAATCCCTACTTGTTTACTCAACCTGCTATGTATCCAACACCACAGCCCGCTATGTTTCAGCCACAACAAGCCCACCTTGCCACTCAGCCCAGTTATGCACAACAGGCCCACGCTCCAGCTTCTTTACAATTGGATACTCCAGCTCATTCATTGGTAAAGAGCAGGCCCAGCTCCAAAGATTTTCACAGTTGGGCCATCAAGCCCAATACCCGGTGCAACATGGTTATTCTTATTATCCGGGGCAGTTAGCTTACACCATTCCGGGTACCATTCCGACTCAGGCTACTATGCTGCCTCAGGCATTTCAGACGATGACTGTTCCGGACCTTGCTTGGAATATGGATACTGGTGCATCTTCTCACTTGGCCGATAACACAGGTATCCTCACTTCATTAGTAATTCTAGTATTTATCCGTCTGTGTATGTTGGAAACGCGGCGTCTATACCCGGTCACACATACTGGACATAGCTTTTTGCACACTTCTTCTAAACCATTACAACTAACTCAAATACTTGTCACTCCATACATAATTAAAAATTTAATTTCTGTTCGTAAATTTACTCGTGATAATGACGTTTCCGTTGAGTTTGACGCTTATGGTTTTTCTGTGAAGGATTACCAGACGGGCGAATTCTTCTCGTTGTGATAGCACGGGGCATCTCTACCGGTTACGCATAGTCATCCACGGTCCTCCTTTTGCTTTGCTCAGTCATACTACGTGGCACAGACGCCTCGGCAAGTGAAGATGTGCTTCGATCGTTTAGAGTCTAGTAATTTCATTTCTTGTAATAAATCAAAGTTGTCCGCTTTGTGTCATGCGTGTCAATTAGGCAAACAAATAAAGCTTCCATTTTATATACGGGTCGAAGGTTGCATCTATTTTTGATATTGTCCACTCGGATGTATGGACATCTCCTATTCCGAGTGAAAGTGGTTTTAAATATTATGCTATCTTTTTGGATCATTTCTCGCATTTTGTTTGGGTTTATCCCTTGCATAAAAAGTCTGACTTGTATGATAAATTTATTGTTTTTCGTGCTTATGTAAACAAACAATTCGGTGTCGATATAAAGGCTTTATAGTGTGATCATGGGGTGAATAAGACAACACCCGCTTTCACGATTTCTTTCGCACAACCGGTATTCAATTTAGGTTTTCTTGCCCGCACACATCCCAACAAAATGGCAAATCTGAACGCATGTTACGCACTCTCAACAACCTTATACGCACTTTGCTTTTTCAAGCTAGCATACCTCCCTCCTATTGGGTGGAAGCACTCAACATGGTTGCTTATCTCTCAAACATTATTCCATCCACTGTCATCAACAATGAGGTGCCATTTACTAAACTTTATAACCGTTCCCCATCTTATGACAATTTACGTGTCTTTGGGTGCCTCTGTTACCCATATCTTACCGTTACACATAAACTTCAACCACGCTCCACTGCTTGTGTGTTTCTTGGTTACCCCGCCAATCACCGTGGTTTTCGGTGTCTTGACCTATCCTCCAACAAAATAATACTTTCTCGTCATGTTCGCTTTGATGAGGATGTATTTCCCTTTTCATCCCTACACCAATACACATCCCCACACTCGTTTTTTAAAACCAACAAACACTATACCCTTACCCGTTCATCCCACTCCTGGTGTGAACAACGTGCCACCCACACCTACTCCACCAACTCCTGACCCACCTGCTACAATCTTCATGAGCCCCTACCCCAAAGCCTACTTCGCCTTACCCAACACACATCATCCTCGCCTTCCCCAACACAACCTTTACCCAAGCCTCGGCTGATCCTCAAACACCATTGCCCACTCCGATACAACCGATCCAACCGCCCACTACAACCAACACCCACCCCATGGTCACACGTGCTAAAGCCGGCATTTCTAAACCTCTTGGCGTATGAATTGTCATGTCACTCGTGTCTCCCTTCCGCGTTCTCATATTCAAGCTCTTCGTATTCCTCATTGGAAGCAAGCTATGTTAGACGAATATAATGCTTTAATTACTAACGGAACGTGGGTACTTGTGCCCCCAGTCCCATTAATGTGAATATTGTTCGTTCTATGTGGCTTTTTAGGCATAAGTTTCATGCAGATGGTACTTTAAGCAGGTATAAGGCGCGACTTGTTGCAAATGGTGGTGTAGTCGCCAGCAGGGAATTGATTGTGATGAGACTTTTAGTCCGTGGTCAAACCTACTATTCGCATAAAGGCGGCCTTGCAGTGTTCGTGATTGGCCTATTCATCAGCTTGACGTGAAGAATGCTTTTCTTCAGCACTTATCGAGAGGCAGTTTATATGCATCACCGCCAGGGTTTGTTGATCCCGCTCACCCGCATTATGTTTGTCATTCGCAGCGATCATTGTATGGGCTTAAGCAAGCCCCTAGAGCTTGGTTTCGCGGTTTGCGTGGATTTATTACACGCATTGGTTTCGGCATAGTAAAACTGATGCTCGCTTGTTAATATTTGATCGTGGATCCGACACGCCTACTTGTTACGCGTATGTGGATGATATTATATTGACTTCTTCTACTACATTTTACAGCGTGTTATCACTGCTCTTCATGGTGAGTTTGCCATGACGGATCTTGGCTCTCTTAATTATTTTCTTGGTGTTTCTGCTACGCGCACCACCTCTGGTATGTTCTTATCACAGCCTAAGTTTGCTTTGAGGAAATTCTTGAGAGAGCTCATATGCGAATGTAACCCGTGCCGCACTCCTGCTGATACCGTGTCTAAGCTTGGACTGATGGTACACTTTTGATGATCCAACCTTATATCGAAGCTTAGCTGGGTGCGCTCAGATCTTACCTTTATCGCCGGATATTTCATACGAAGTTCAAGCAGTTCTGTTTGTATATGCATGATCCTCGTGATAAACATTTTCATGCTTTGAAGCGGATATTACGCTATCTTCGTGGTACTATTGATCATGGTCTTCACTTGCATGTTTCTTCTACTGCTCAGCTGATTGCTTACACCGATGTGGATTGGGCGGGTTGTCCGGTCACTCGCCGATCAACTTCAGGTTATTGTGTGTTTCTTGGTGATAACTTGTTGTCGTGGTCTGCTAAACGACAGGTGACGTTGTCTCGGTCCAAAGTCTCGAGGCCGAGTATCGTGGTGTTAATGTCGTAGCCGTGAGACAGCTTTGGATTCGTAAATCTGTCACATTGCGTGAGCTTCATCAACCTTTATCTACAACTACTATTGTCTATTGTGACAATGTTAGTGCAGTCTATTTATCGACGAATCCCGTTCAGCATCAACGTACGAAACATATTGAGATATATATTCATTTCGTCGTGATTATGTTGCATCGGGCAGGTTAAGTGTGCTTCATGTCCTTCTCCTTTTCAGACGTACTGATATTTTTACCAAGGGACTGCCTGCGGCTGTTTATGGATTTTCGCTCCAGTTTGAACGCGTTCGAAAGCCTCCCGCTCCACATGCGGGGGTGTATTAGCCGAGCTTGACTGAGTTTAGTTTAGCCCAATACATTAAGTTATTGTTATTTGGATATTGGCCCATGAAGGGTTTCTCTTGTAATCGGTATTCATTATATATACCGAATGTTTATTTGATGAATGGATACAGGAATTAACCTAATTATAATAGAAACATGGCACAGAAGACCCGGACATGCTTCAAATGGAAAGCTTGCTAAAATGGATTTTCTTAAGACTAGTACTGTTGATTTTGGTAATTTTTGTGATTCTTGTGCTAGAGCTAAACACACTAGACTTCCATTTCCTTCAAGTTTTATTAAAACTAATGCTCCGTTTGAATTAATTCATTGTGATATTTGGGGAGGTTATCGGGTACCATCATATACAAAGGCCAACTATTTCCTCACAATAGTTGACGATTTTAGCAGAGGGGTTTGACGCGTTTCTCCTTAAATATAAAAGTCAAGCAAGCCAATGTCTTAAAAACTTTCATAAAATGGTTGAGTTGCAATTCGAGAAACAGATCAAACGGGTTAGGTGTGATAATGGTGGGGAATTCACATCGGAAAAAATGCTAGAATTTTATAATGAAAAGTGAATTTTGTTAGAAACCACTTGCCCCCACACCCCTCAACAAAATGGTGTAGTAGAAAGGAAGCATAGGCACCTTCTCGAAACGGCTCGTGCCTTAAGGTTTGGTGCAAATCTTCCTAAAAGATTTTGGGGAGAATGCATTTTAACCGCAGCATATGTAATTAATAGGCTTCCATCCAAAGTAACTAAAAACAAAACACCTTTTGAACTACTTTGGAATAAGAAACCAGATTATGATTTTTTAAAGGTTTTTGGATGCCTTGCTTATTTTAAAAACACGGACACGAAAGGAGATAAGTTTGAAGAAAGGGGGAAACCGGGTGTCTTTCTTGGATATCCTTCTAGAAGTAAGGGCTACAAGATTCTTATTCTTGATCTTGAGACTAGAAAAATAATAATTAGTAGAGATGTGATTTTTCATGAGGAATTTTTTCATTTTAAAAATGTTCAAAGGGACAATGAAAGTGAAATAAATGAGCCCATAGTGTGTCATGATTGTCACTGCCATGATGACCCAATCTTGGCACAAACAAAGGACCAAAGTCCAGGAGTACACGGTCCGCATATGAACCAAGACCAAACCAATGGAACCGATCACAATGATGAGTCAAGCGACCCACATGAGACACATGACCAGGCTGAAGAAAACCAAATAAACAATGAAGCATGGGCTGATTTTGAAGGAGAAATAAATGAATTTGGTGACAGTGAAGAGGCCCAAGCTGAAGGCAGACCCACTCGCACAAGAACGCAACCATCAAAATTCAAGGATTTCGTTGTGCAAGTTCCCCCTTCGGTCAACCACCCAGCATCCACATCCAATCAAGTTGCCTCCACGGTACGTTATCCTATCTCTAATTTTGTCTCCTACAATAAGTTTTCCGCTAACCATAAGGCTTTTTTAATGGCCATCACCAACAATGGTGAGCCGAAGTGCTTCAAAGAAGCTGCACAGGATCCTCGTTGGCATGAAGCTATGCAGAAAGAAATCAAAGCTCTAGAAGAAAATGGTACCTGGACCTTGGAAGATCTACCTAAGGGCAAACGTTCTATAGACTCAAAATGGGTTTATAAAATTAAATTCAAGCCTGACGGTGAAGTTGAAAGATACAAGGCTCGTCTCGTTGCAAAGGGGTTTACTCAGATGGAAGGGGTAGATTATCATGACACCTTCGCTCCTGTAGCTAAATTGGTTACAGTTCGAACACTTCTGGCAGTAGCTGTAAAGAAGAATTGGGTTATTCATCAGCTCGACGTTAACAACACCTTTCTCCATGGGGATCTAAATGAAGAAGTTTACATGAAGATTCCTCAAGGCTTCTCTAAAGATGGCGAGACACGAGTTTGTCGACTAAGGAAGTCCCTATATGGATTGAAACAAGCTTCAAGGAATTGGTATTACAAGTTCACTACCTATCTCTTAAGCTTGAATTTTAGACAGACTAAAGCCGATCACTCCTTATTCATCTATGAAAATGGGAACAAAATGGTGGTTGTCTTAATTTATATGGACGATGTTATTATAACCGGAAATTGCCTTAACAAAATCCAAGAAATCAAGAAACAGCTTGACAACGAATTTAGTGTCAAGGATCTGGGTCCGTTGAAGTATTTTCTCGGGATAGAGGTGACTAAAACTAGCAATGGTCTGGTTCTCAGTCAGCGAAAGTATATTTTAGACATCTTAAAGGATAGTGGGAAGTTAGGTTGCGAGCCGAGTTTATTTCCTATTGAACACGGTTTGAAACTTGACAAAGGGGAGAATGAACCAACTGTTGATGCAAGCCAATATCGTCGGCTTTTGTACCTGCAAGCCACACGGCCTGATATAACTTACTCCGTCAATGTTTTGAGTCAGTTCGTAGCTGATCCAAGATGCAATCATCTGGAGGCAGCGGATCATGTTCTTAGGTACCTAAAGGCTACACCGGGTCAAGGTATCCTTCTCTCACGAGCAGGAGACCCTATTTTGACTGCATATTGTGACTCTGATTGGTTAGGATGCCCTTACACGAGGCGCTCGCGTACCGGTTACTTGCTCTTACTAGGTGGAACTCCTATTTCTTGGAAAACCAAGAAGCAATCGCTTGTCTCACGATCTTCAGCCGAGGCCGAATACAGAGCTATGGCTTCTACGGTTAGTGAAGTAATTTGGGTTCGTTGGTTGCTTAGTGAGCTACAGGTTCATATTTCAGGCCCTACTCTCTTTGTGACAATCAAGCAGCTCGACATATTGCTAATAACCCAGTTTTTCACGAAAGAACAAAGCATGTTGAAATGGACTGTTATATGCGTGAACGAGTTGAGTCCAAAGAAATTGTACCCATGAACATTAGCAGCAAAATGCAAGTAGCGGACTTATTAACGAAAGGACTTACAAAACAACAACTTCAGTTTCTTCTTGGCAAGATTGGCATTGCAAATTTGCATGCTTCATCTTGAGGGGGAATATAGGATTTCTTATTTTTTTGTTTTATTGTCTAGTATCCTCTCGCTTGTATCTTGAGAATTGATCAATAAGAAAATACCTACTTCTCCCCTAAATCTAATAAAATATATACCGGCCAGTCGCAATACAACCGAACAAACAAACCATTACCGATCAATTAATCGACTATCACAAATTTACGACTCATTGGTATAATTCTTGTTCAGTTCACTTTCTTGTTAATCATTCTGCTTTAACTTATGGTGTTTAACTTTTAATCTTTTGATTGCTAATTTACAATCTATATATACAGACATACAGTCAATATCACAGGGATATTATGTTTACAGTTTTTTCTGTCTTTTTATGAGCAGAAAAGGTTACAACCACGGATTTCACAAATTTGATAAAAATGGCAGACAAGGAAAATCGAATCAAGGAGGAAGGTGCTGAGGTGATATATCATGCTTTTTGATTACATGTTCTCTTCTTTTAGTTTGCGCTTGTTGCATCAAATTTAGTGAGAATAGATAATTTGAGTTGTCGGTCACACTCTCTTGCCTACGTCAGACTCTCAGCATTTTCATGTTATCATACAACTAGATCACTAGTTTTCTTGCCTGTGCAGTTATTTGCTTACATACACATGCCCTCTTATCTTGGTTTTTTAAAACATTGTATTAATTGATGTAATAACAAAAACAGCTTGGGGCTTTTGGCCCCACGAAAAAGACGGAGGGAAAGCAGGTTGTTAATTATGATCCTACTGATGATTCTTCGCAAAGTACTCTTCCCCGGAACAAACTAAGCTACGCTTCTGAAGGCACGTCTGAAGGCTTGGCAGGTGATCATTTTGGCATATATCCAAGATAACTAATATTTGCGTCCACATATACAAGTATTATATGTTTTTATGTCTATGAGTCTATCAATGATTATATAATTAAGAAGTACTTCACATGCAGCTTCTCAAGGTGTGGAACCAAAGTTTACTGGGCTAAAAAGAAAAAAGAAGCAGGTTTGTACATTGATTTACATACTTTGCTGAAAAATTAAGAGGGCAAAACTGTCGGGTTAGGTAATGAGTCAAAGTGTTTTAACATTTTTAGTACGTGTCCAAAACGGGTTTCATCAGGGCTAACCCAGAAACTGTAAATGATTGAAAAAAGTATCATACTTGCCACCATTTCCTTTTGTGGGTAGCGAACAAATTTTTTTGCTTTTGTGGGTACTTTTCTTTCAAAATTATCCTTTTTAGGGTATTTTGCGAAAGTTTTGGACATTTTTGCCCCTCTTAGCTAATAGAAAAAAAAAATTCCCGAAGGGCAAAAATGTCACATAGTACCCTAAAAAGGATGAATTTGAAAGAAGAGTACCCACAAAAGCAAAAAAATTTGTTCGCTACCCACAAAAGAAAATGATGGTAAGTATGATACTTTTTTCAATCATTTGCCCTTTTTTTTTCTTTCCTTTTTTCTGCTATATAACTAATCAGTGTGTTAAAAACAATATTATTACAATGTTTATCAAAATTAAAAAAAACTGTATATTCGAATGTACTTTAAATATACTACAGGTGACGTTCGAATATTCAACTCAATGCCTGGCCATATTTTTAATTCTCAGCTAATTTGTCTCAATAGAAACAAAGTGCCAAAGAGACTACTTCACTCATAAACGGGTTGAAGTGGCCACCTCAAAGTTGATACATATTCTTAAGTAAATTGTTTCAGCTGGTAGACACAGATCCCTTTGACAAAGAAAATGAAGATAATGGCAAAGATCTAGACTGTAAGAAGAATCTTCACTTAGTTCACTGTCTATATTATTTCATACATGAACTTATAATTCATATGTTTTCTAGATGCATATGAAGGGGCTGATCATGATTACACGTATGAAGAGGTATTAAACATTTTAATATAAGTTAATGGAATGATGAAACAAATCTAATTTTATCTGATCATTATGTAATTTTGGATGTTGTTTTTTGGTTATTTATCAACACTTTTCAGCTTATTAGCCGAGCCTTCCATAATCTTCGTCTTGCTGGAGATCGACAGAGAACAGTTTTGAAGAAACCACAGGTTCTTCCTGAAGGAAAAAAGAAGACTGCTTTCGTGAACTTTATGGATGTTTGCAAATCGTATGTCTGCTTATTAAAATTCACCATTTTCGTTTGTTTTGATAAATGTGGTAATTTTAACCCATTCACTTGTGAATGAATCGATTTGGTTTGTTACTAAAAAATGGTCAAACTAAACAAACTAGCTAAAAGTGGAAATTGTCAATTCTGGTTATGATTATCATAATATTGTTTCATCTTAGATGACTTTGGTATTTTTTTTATCTTAATATTGTTTTTTTTGTAAACATAATTATCACAATCATTGTTTATATACTCCGTAAATATATTAAAAAATTGACATCAGCTATGGAGTTCAACTCAACTTTACCCGGCCGTTTCTACCCGTACTAAAGAAGACCTGTTCTCCCCTTAGTAGGTTTCCCTGGACTCTAATTATTACTTTTATTTTTCGTATAAGAAAGATATTGAGCATGATAATTACAAATCCTTTCGTACACTGATTTTAATGCACAAATTTCACAACGCATCACTTGGAGTGTTTTTGGTTATTTCGTAATCTCTTGGTTGCTAAAATGTTCACTGTTTATGTCAATCAGCATGCACAGGCAACCAGATCATGTTATGACCTACTTGCTGGCAGAATTGGGTACAAGTGGAACACTTGACGGACGGCAAAGATTGGTAGTAAAGGGGAAATTAGAAACTGAAAAATTTGAAGTGAATCTAAAAAGATATTGCAGTAAGTTTTTAGAACTCTTGAATGACTTTATCTCCATTTATTGTAGATGCCATTTTTGCTCATAAGTTTATAATTACAGATGAGTATGTCAACTGCAATGCTTGCAAGAGCCCAGACACTAGTCTTTCAAGGGAAAATCGTCTTTTGCTTCTTAGATGCGAAAAGGTATGTCATCGTGGCTGCTTACCATAGAGTTTTGACTAGTCCTTTATAATAATATATACTGATTTGCATCTTAAAAGTCTAACTTGGCGTAATTGTTTGATCGTTGACATCGCTATTACACATTAACACATATTAAATTTATACCAAGATTGCATTTGTTTTAAATTTCAAATGTTCCGTCTTTTTGTTTTATATAAAAAAAAAAGCATAGAGATTATATAGTATTTAGGATTTCTATGCATTTTGAACACATACACTTTGGGTGAGTAGGTGACTGAATGTGTTTTATCCGTTTCCATCAGAAAGATACTTTTTATATAGCCGTATATAACAGAACCATTTAGGGGATGGTTATGCTTTCCCGTTATATGCATCCTGTTTGCACAACTAGTTCTTAACATATTAAGATGTATTTTTTCTTTGTAGTGTGGTTCTTTGCGGTCCGTTGATGAAATCAAGACTGGTTTTGTGGCTCCTGTCAAGAAGGCTGGGGCTAGTAAGTAATGGTTCTCTAAATTGACCCATCTACTAATGTTACAGAGGCGGTAGTTACTATGTTTTTCAAGAGTTTATCAGTTAGGAATTAGGAAGTAATTTTTTTTTAGGTCTGCAATAAGTTTGCTACAAGTTTCCTCAACTCTGCAATTAGTTTGCTTTAAGTTTCCAACTTTCAGTTATGTTTTTATAATTTTGCCATTCATACTTTTCATAATTTTGCCAACAGAGGGACATAAGGCTCTATAAGCACTGAATTTGAGAAAGCCAGATAGATTTTGTTACATGTTTTTTTTGTTTAATGGTTTGTTTTAGAATGTGCAATCACGCCATGGTACCAGCTGATTTTGAATCACGTCCGATAGTGAAGTTTTGATTTCAAATTTTCCTTTACAACAAGTTTTTGATCTCTTAGTTAAAGTGCTTATAGAATGTGCAATCATGATCTCTTAATTCAAGTGCTTCAGGATTTGCATTCTTAGCGGTTAAATACATTTGGTCGTGTTCTTTACTTTAATGAAGCAACGTTTCATTTGGAATAAGGCTTAAATATTTTCCCGGGATCGAGACACTGAGTTTGGTTCTTGTAACAATTTGGAATCGAACATTGTACTTGCGGGATGTATAGAAGGCAAGTAGGGAAAAGAACTGTTTTATACTAAAACAAACATAATTAAAGAAGAAAAAAACAACCAATTAATCCTACTAAAATTGTGATAGAAGTATATTCCCTTTTGCAAAGAGAATCATTTTTGACAAAGTATATCTCCCACTATTTTCATCATTAATTTCATACATTGCTTATACATTGCTTTTAAAGCATGATTAAAGTAAATATGGTAAATATGAAATTTTTAAATTTTTGTTGGAGAGAAATATTTGTTTTGCTACAAAGGATGTCACCAGAATATAAATATGATTCCTTCTTTTTTCTTTTATGTATTTTTTAGTGTTAAAGCTTATAAGATATGTATTGTATATAATCTAATATAACTCTATTCGAGAAGTGTTATATCCTCCTCCACGTCTAAATAATTATCCTCCTACCACTTAGGTGTCAATCATCCATAAACTTACAAACTTGACCCACTTTCTCTTCACGTTAGATGATTGACACATAAGCTGTAGGAAGATATAGTATTTCTCAACTCAAAAAGTTTCTCACTAATGGTAAAGAGTTTCTCACCACAAATGTGTGCCCACTTTGACCCTATCAGAGAATGACACATGTAACTATGTAAGTAAGGTAATTCTACTTCTTCTTTTGATTTTCCTAAAATAGTGGTACACTAAAAGAAAAAGGGGCAACACTCACAAAAATTTCCTATGGAAAATTTTCGAAGGAAATTACCTAGGCAATTCCTACAATTTTCCCACGGATTATGTGCAAAATTATTAGTGACGGTTTTCATGGTGATTTCCAAGGAATAAGTGACTGAAAGTTCGGCCTAGCTAATCTGTCAGAACTTCTTGTGTTTTCCGAGGGATTTCTTATGAATAATAATTAATAGGAAATCTTTAGGTGAATTATAGCTATCGCATAGGGATTTCCAAGAGACGTTGAAGGCAAGACTGGAATTGGAAAGGCAACCGGAGGACCACGCATGTCAGTCAGCTGCAATACTTCATGAGATTATAAATGACGTGGAAAATCTTCATATGTTGTAGTAATTCTTATATTTATTATAATTTATTATTTTAATGTGTAATGTCTAAACATTTATCAATTTGCATTGTAATTTGTATGCATTAGTTATCTATATGTTTATTTTAATGTGTTAAACCGTATGTTTATTTTTATTGTGGTAATCCCTATGTGTATTTCAATGTGTTATTGATATTCATGAGATATTGATGATATTGATATACCTGATATGTTAAACGAATGAGTTGAGATAATATTAATATACATGATATGTTAAATGGATGAATCGAGATAATATTGATATACATGAGATGTTATACGGATAAGTCGAGATGATATTGATATACACAGGGCCATCCCGTTGATTTCGGGGGACCTGTGCCACGTTTAAAAATAGAATATTAGAAATGTAGGCGTAAAAAGGTTGTAAATATCGCCAAAGATACAAATAGCTAAACCAAAGTGTACATGATGAAAAAAAAAAAAAAAAAAAATGCCATCAAATTTTTGGTAGTGATTGTATTTTTAAAAACTTTCTACTGGTAACATATGTAAATACATGACTTATAGCCTTTCATAATAATTATCTCAAACAAAGGTTAAAGTTGTTAAGTTTGTTAACCTTTACACTTTTTTGAAAATAAGATTTAAAATATATGACCAAGTTTGTTAAAGCTTTCAACTCTAAGGGCCAAACATGTACGAGAGTCAAAAACGTTATCTCAAACAAAGATTAAAGTTGTTAAGTTTGTTAATCTTTACATTTTTCAAAAAACGTTATCTCAAATAAAGGTTAAAGGTTAAAGTTTGTTAAGTTTGGTCATATATTTTAAATCTTATTTTCAAAAAAGTGTAAAGGTTAACAAACTTAACAACTTTAACCTTTGTTTGAGATAATTATTATGAAAGGCTATAAGTAATGTATTTACATATGTTACCAGTAGAAAGTTTTTAAAAATACAATCACTACCAAAAATTTGATGGCAATTTTTTTATTATTATTATTATTATTATTATTATTATTATTATTATTATTATTATTATTATTATTTTTTCATCATGTACACTTTGGTTTAGCTATTTGTATCTTTGGCGATATTTACAACCTTTTTACGCCTACATTTCTAATATTCTATTTTTATAATATCTTCATGCAAATCGATTTTAAACTTATTCTTTCGGTATAATCAACTAGTTCTCCATTTCGAACTCATGGTTATCGGTTTTATGCCCTGAAATCGAAATAAACCACTCACCGTGTCTAAAATCATGGAACCTGATTCGGTCGTAGGTATATAGCAGTTTTAAATTAAGTTTCCCGTCAGATGTAAGAATCACTTGAGGACAAGTGATAACTAATCTTCTGGAGTTGTATTTTACGGCGAGATATGAATTGAAATTTACGTTTGTATCTTTGATTTTATGCTTGATTATCAAATATTTTTTTGGTTTGGATTATAAAAAAGATTTTAAAAACTATTTTAACTAATTAAAATGAACTATTTTAACTAATTAAAAGTAGACTACAACTAATGACGATAAAAAAACAAGCTAAGAATATGATAATAATAAAAGATATGCTTGTCAAGTGAGGTGTAAAGATCATTAAGTGTGAATAATCGTTTAAGAGCGTTAAATTAATACCCGTCAAATAAAACTATTTTCTCACAACGTTGGCTTATTTTGAAAACAAATTTTTTTCTTGGTAATAATCACTAGATTTAAATAATTAATTATCCTAACGGCTTTTGCCCGTCTAAACAATCAACTAAATAGATCTAAAAAAAATCCGGAAATTATTAATTAACAATCTTCGATACCCGTTTAAAAAACTATTTTCTCACAACGTTGATTTATTTTGAAAAAAAATCTTTATCTTGGTAATAATTACTAGATTTAGATAATTAATTACCCCAACGGCTTTTGCCCATTTAAAATAACCAAAAATCAATCTAAGTAACCCAAGATTACTAATCAACAATTTTTAAGTTTTCACACCTAAATCTCAAATCACTACTCACTTAACAAGTATATAAACATCTACTCACTACTCATAACTATCAAGCTAACAATAGCAAATCCAACATTAATAAGCATATTTCTAAACTAAATATTTAAACTAAATAACTAAATAGGTAAGAGATTAGAACCCGGTGAATGAGACGAGACTAATAAACCATCCAATCTTATAAACTAAGACAAACACTAAAGAGATCCTACCTAGGATCGTTTTCGGCTTTGCAAGATCGTAATCGTAGGATCGGATCGGATCGGGATCGTAAGATCCTATGAAAATGTATATATTTTTGTATAGGGGTTGTAGTTTTATATTTCTATATAATATTTCATATGATAAACGAATCTAAATAGATGATAAAAGAAAAAGTTATATGTTCAAGTACCGTAGTAGTAGAATGTTAGATATATTGCAATGCATACTTGCATAAAGTTACTACATAACGTGCATCTGCACCTACTTTTTGTTTTAATGTTTTTCGTATAGGTTTTTCGTGATAACATTTATGCAAAAAGATAATGTTAATTTATTAGCACGTGATTCTGTAACTTTTTTGTTACAATATATATATTAATGCAAAAAGATAAAAGGATTGTATTCGAAAATGAAACGACATAATTTATAATAGAGGGCAACATAATTTTTTTTTCTTGATGACCAAATAAATTAAATTAGAATATTCTGATAATACTACTGAATTTTTTTCTTGATGACCCAATAAATTATATTAGAATATTCATGCTTTTATATGTAACATAAAATAAAATATGAACAAAATTGGGTCAAGTATGTAGATAGTTTACTTCAAAAACAAGCTTCTGACATTTTACAAAGCACGAAATCGTTTTTTATAATAAAGCCAAAAAGACACATCTAAACTATTTCTAAATAGTCTATAAAAACATAATGATTGTACACTCATTAATCTTGCAAGAGACAATTAACTAACAGCACCAAAATAATAATTCTTTTGAAAAATTCTTAGTCATTGGGCTTCAAGACATGAGCTTATACTTAATGAGTTAAAAAAAAAAAAAGGCGATCGTATACGATCCGATCCGATCCTACGATCCTATCGCGATCCTACGATCCTACTGCGATCCTACCTGGATTACGATCTTGTTAAAATCCTGATCGTTTTCTGTGTATAGGATCGTAGGATCGTACGATCCTACGAGCAGGATCGCGATTTTGACAACCTTGCTAAAGATTACTTCTTTATTAGCTTCTATTTCACTAATTAGCTGATAAAGTTGTGAACTTTATATACTAAATTGCTTATTAGAAACTAGAAAAGCTATAAACTTTAGTAAATAAGCTAGCTTATAAAACCTTTAAGCTCCACGCCTTAGGATGATAGAATGGATAAAAAAAATCAAAACTTGATAAGAGTTAGTACAAATAAGCTAATGAATAAGCTTTAAGCTAATAGCTTAAATCCAAAATATGAAGTATATTGGAAAGGAAAAGCTAAAAGCTACTAGATCTAAAGCTAGAAATAAAGAGTAAATAATCTAAATTAAAATAAGCTAAGAATAAGCTAAAAGATTAAAACTTTAAGACACAAATTAATAGATCTAAAAAGTAAGCTAGTGTATAGCTTATTAGAGAAGAAAAACTAAGGTAAAAGCTTTTTGATTTTTTTGAAATAAGTTGTAAAAAACTAAGTAGATATAAAGTAAATAAATAGGTTTTGAAAAGAAAGTAAATAAAAAAAAGTACTTATTTGAATAAGCTATAAGAGAACTTATCCAAAATAAGCAAATCTAAGTAAACTCCTAATAAGCTATATAGATGAGCTTATTTGGCTTATTAGATTAAAAAGAGAAAAAGAAAATAGAGGATAAGAGAAAGAAAGAAACAAGCTAAGTTGGAAACATAATCATCATCAGCCAAAATGTTATTACAATAAGCACTTAAAAATAAGCTAATAAGCTATTACCTCTCTACTATAAATACTACTCCTAATAATCTAAACTAATCCTACACCTATACTACTCCTACTATAATGTACAACTGCATCCATCCGTCCCTTTGTATAACCCAATTGGTTCAGGGGCATTTTGGTAATTTTGCAGCTTCAGATATAGCCAGGGCATTGGATCATTCTCAGCCAATCATTATGCCACATATCACCACGCCATTGGTCACCGCACTGCACAATCGCCACCTGCACCGCCATGTCACCGCCACCTTGTACTAATAGCGCCATATCTCGCCACGTGTCACTTCTTCATTGGTCACCTGCCCTCGCAATCTGCACTGCAATTAGTAACCGCCACGCCACATGTTAGCATATGATTGGTCAGCCGCTACAACGTGTCACTGGTGGGTTCCAACTACCACGTATCCTAGGTGGGGTCGGGTTGCCACGTGTCACCACCTGAGTGGTGTCACGTGGTGCTGACTTGGTAACGCTTATATAACCAAAATCACCTCCAAGCCCAATCGAACTTGAGACCTCTTGTTTGATAAGAGGGTCTGCTACCAGCTGTGTTGGGCATACTGTAACACCCCCAAAATTTCACAACGGAAGCGTTCGGGTCATGGGGTGCTACTAAATCAATATACACAACACAAGGTAATAAAGAATGGAATTTTTTATTCCATTTTCAAAAGATATATTAATTTAAGAAAAGTTTTACATAATTGTTTCAAAGTGCGGAAGTAAAGCCCATAAAAATATATGTTGTCCCATTAAAATTGTATTAGAATGTTTGGAAACACTTCGGATGCCAGTCTTCAACGAATGCCTTTGCCATTGCCCACGCCAATAAGTAAACCTGAGAAAAACATGCTAAAATGTCAACACAAAGGTTGGTGAGTTCATAGGTTTAAGTAATCAAGTTTTCAAGTTGGACCACAGTTGCACATATAGCATCTCCGTGAATGACACTATATGCAAAAAGGCTATTACGCTAGTACCAAGTTCATGCGACCGAACCTACGACAGTGTGCATGCATCTAGAAGCATGATAAATAAAAGCCCAAAGAAGTGTATTTCCAGTACATTCAATCAATACGATATGATATACGCCCGACGCTTGCCTATCAACCAGGGTGTCATCCCCAATAGATCTATTCATAACAATCGCGCCTCCCCAAAAGGGAACTAACGGTAGCATAGTTGGGATTCAAGGTTGTTTCACGTAATAGTGTTTTCAGTTTCAGGTCCGAAAAGAGTTTTGCATGTTTCTCACCCCATAGTTTTATAAAGCAAGTAAATAAAGTAAAAGTGGGGCTATAAACTCACCTTAGCGATAGTGAATAAGCACAAAGAGATCAAGTGTGATATAGCAGTGGCTCCTACCCGGAACCTAAGAACGAGATGGCAAGACTCAGTTTGCAGTTCTGTGTACTCACGACTCGAAGTTTCTAAATAAATGCAAGTTTTTATAAGTGGTTGTGTTTAATGTTGCTTGTGTGACAGAGTTTACGTTAAAATCATTTCAAAATATTTTGTAATTATTGGCTCTTGGACAAACGTACAATCATATATAAAAGTATTCGTGACGAGTAAGTTTCTGGTTCGAGAATAGATGAAAGACTTAATACGGAAAATATTCACAATGAAAGTATTTGTGAAAGTAATTGCTTTGTAAAATAAAGATAAATACATTACGCTAAGTATTTATGTGATATATAAGTGTGTTTATATATTTGTTAGTGGATGATAAGTTTAGAAAATATTTATGTTAATGTTATAAATATTTTCTCCTCATTTTTAATTTTCATCTTTTAGTCGGGATTTATAATTACTAAATTCATTAATTTTACGAAATTGTGAACAAAAGCGTTGGAAATAATATAGTTTTGACATTTTTATTTATAGTTATAAAAAGGTATAAGTTTGGGGTCCAAAAATAGTTGTTTAAATGTAAAAAAATATATATAAAAAAATGTTAAGTATTAAATTTGAGGGGTTGGAATTGTAAAGGGTTATATAAGTTATATACTCATATAAGTTTTTAAGAAAAGTTGATAAGTTTTCCAAATTAGAGAGGCTAAACTGTCAAAATGGTGAAACTTGTATATAAAAAAAAATAAGAGCAAAACAGCCACAAATGGGAATCGAACTTGTGACCCATTGCTTGACTGTCCAACGCCCCAACCAACTGAGCTAGGTGGGTTTATTTGTTATACGATGCCTTTAGATATAATTAAGTAGTATTTAACTGTTTTATCCTAGTGTAAAAATATTACTCAGTGAATACTGAGTTTGAGATTTCATGCGTGTGTTAGTCTTTTACGTTCTTTTCTCATTTTCAGTTTCAAAATAGTTGGTACCTCAACTTTTATGAAGACTTTAACAAACTCAAGTTTTTAGTCTTTACATATTAATACTTGACATGAGCATTAGGAGAGGAATGACAATAAGATAAGGAAGGAATCGAAGCTCACAGTGGGTTGGAAGTGAATGAGTGTCGAGTGAGAAAGACTCGAGATAGAAGAAACCCGACCTGCCAACTAGCTTTCAAAAGCTTATTGCGACTAGAAACTAACCCGAAGTGAACGCTTAGCTTATGAAAATCAAACCCGAAACCTTGTTTCTCGTCCTTCTTCTTCTCGACAGTGAACAAAAGAGTAGAATGAGTTAGAGTTTTACTTGGTGTTGTGAGAGTGAAAGCAAGAGATGGGTTTGTGAGTTTAGCAATGTGTTCTAGGAATTGTTTATATATAGGAGAATAGCCATGGTCTTTACACTTATGGTCTCGAAGATGATAAGGAGCCTCTTTTGAGTAATCTTCCCCACGAAGTGCAGGCCTTCACGTGGCTTTCTTGGCGTTATCTTCAGGTTGTGGTCCAAAGGAGACAAGGGGAGCCTTGGTTTTGTCGACATCCTCATGGGGAAAAGACAAGAGAGTGATTCATATTCAATTATGGTTGTCCTTGGAGGTGAGAAGGTTGTTTGAAAGGTTTACCATTTTTGGAGGTGGATGAAGCGTGTGCAGAGGAGGGAGGAGCAAAGAGAATGGCGATATTGGAGGGAAGAAGAGTAGCAGGTGGGGCGTGGGTTTTCTGAGGAAAGACAGAAAAAAAGAAAAGAGATGATAAGGGGGGGGACCAAGTTTTATATCTTTGCTTTGACTTGTGGCGCTTTTGTTTGTCTCGCTAGTCACAGAAACAAGGGAAGCATGTTTCAACTATACTAGTGCAATTATTGTGTTACCAAGATTCATTCAAAGGTTTGTTTTTGTTTTCTTTGTTTTCTCATGCACGTAAATTGTACATAGACCAAGTGTTGGATGTTTTGTGTTTTGCTTTTGGTTTGCATGGTCACAGGAAACAAGGAACACATATAGGAATGACAAAGGTGTGTGCTTGGGTAGGCCTTTGTCATAGTAACGAGAAAAAATGAAATGTGCCAACATATTATTACACTGTTCGTTCCATATAATTTATCTTCAAGCATAGTAAAAATAGTTTCGTCCTTGCAGCCATTAAAACAAAAGTCGTCCCTGAGGTGAATTGGTTAAAAGAAACAAAAGTCTAGCCACCATGTTTTGTGTTCACACGAGGGGTCCATCTATTTGATATTAAAAGAATGTGAAGTTTGTTTTACAAAGGGTGTATTTTGGACTGATAAGAAAAGGGCTAGGCCCAAGTGATTTTGTAAAGGTGTTGGGTTGGATAGGTTAAAAACGCGAGCTCGATAAAAATAAAATGAATTAGATCGGGTAGTGTTAAGAGGCCTGGTAAGATAAATAAAAATAAAAGTTTATTATATATTTATTTTATGAAGTTTTTTATTATCGAGGTTGAGGTAAAAATATCCCGTGGCTTGTCGTGATTATAGTTCGAAACAAAAGGAAAAAAAAATATAGTCGCGAAAAATCGATAGGGAAATTTACGAGTGGTTACAGTACCTACCCCTTAAAAGAAACCACGTCCTCGTGGTTTACTATGCGATAATCTTCGAGGTCGAAACGGTGACGAGATGTGAGTATATACTCTTAAAATGTGATGTGGAAAAGGGGTTAGTCATTCAAGAAAGATTCGGTGACGTGAGGCGATAAGTGAACAATATATAAAGGATTCATTAAACGGAATACAACGCGGTTTCATAACAGAGTATGATAGTTGAGTTCAAAACAGAAAGAACAGAGTCGTATGAGGTTACGAAGGATAGAGCATAAGAGATCGTGACCAGTGACAGAGGTGGTTTAAATACGTGTGCGAGAATCAAGTAGTTGCATGTTACATACGTAAATAACATAGAAGCAAAGTGACGAAAGTGGTACCTTACATAAAGAAATAACGCCGAGGTTGATACAGTGACGAGTTATACGTTACACACAGAAATAACGTAAAAGCAGTGACAACTTGTACGTTACACACAAAAATAACGTAGTAGCGGTGACAAGTTGTACGTTACACACAGAAATAACGTAGAAGCGGTTACGGGAGCATAACATAGTGCGATATTGTAATAGTGGGTGCGTTACACAGTTTAACATAGAGATGTAACAAGTATAAGCATTCGTAGTCTACTCTACACTCTCTTTAAGTTAATTATTCCTTAAGGAGTTGGCGACGTTGTGAAGGCTTCTTCGCCATAAGGAGTTGGTGTCGTGTAGTGATTACGAACTCTCGAGTAGGTGACGCGGGGAGTGGAGTAGGGCAAGGAATGTGTCCTTGTAGCCGAACCACTATAAATACTCGTGTTGTGGTTATGTGCTTCTTACTCTTTATCTTTCATTACACTTTTATATATCTATCTATCAACGTCCAACATACACATCTAAATAGATTGACATAAGTCGATCTAAATATTTTAAAACAAAGTTTTAATTGTTAAAACTATTCAACCCCCCTTCTAGTTTTCCACACAAAGTATAAGATTTGCAAAACCTTAGGGGCGGTGGTGTAAATATCTCCCGAGGGACCAAACGTGAAATTTTTGTAAATTAACGGTTTGGGACTAGTTTAAGCTCGGTAAAGATTGATTCAAGTCTCAAAATTAATACCATTGAGTTTTAAATAATATTTCCATGAAAAATGGGTATTTACACAACTAGTATTTCGTAAATAATATAATAATCAAAATTATTTGTTTATCGAGTTTACGGTTGTGCCGGTACACGTTGAGGTTGTTTGCATGCAATGTGAGTTACATCATATTGCTGGTTGACAAGTATTATTCATTGTTGCATCAGATAAATAAACAAAAAATTTACTCGTGAAAATGGTTAAACTACTTTTGTAAACGAATATTTTGTGTTTAAGATTAATTAATGACTTGGAAAATTACGGATTGTTATAGTATTGATATACCTAATATGTTAAACGAATGAGTCGAGATGATATTGTTATACATGATAAATTAAACAGATGAGTCGAGATGATATTGATATGCATGAGATGTTATAAGGATGAGTCGAGATGATATTAATATACATGATATGTTAAACGAATGAGTCGAGATAATACTGATATACATGATATGTTAAACAGATGAGTCGAGATGATATTAATATGCATGATATGTTAAACGGATGATTCGATATGTTAAACGGATGATTCGATATGTTATTGATATACATGAGATGTTATACATATGAGTCGAGACTATATTAATATATTTGATATGTTAAACGATTGAGTCGAGATGATATTGATATACATGATGTATTAAACGGATGAGTCGAGATAATATTGATATACATGAGATGTTATATGGATGAATCGAGATGCCTTTGATATACATGATATGTTAAACGGATGAGTCGATATGATATTTTGATATACATGAGATGTTATACAGATGAGTCGAGATGATATTGATATACATGATATTTTAATGACTATACCATGACCCATGATCCTGCTCATCAAACCATGCTACGAGTACACACATACGTATGTTTTAGTTATTCATATGTATTTTTCGAGTATTTGTTCTACAGAATATGAATGTGGGATGGTTTTTTCTTTGAGCATACATTATAACCAGATAACAGTAAAGTATTGTCAATATAATAATTTATATATTTTTTTAAAATAATTTTAACAATAAAAAATGAATTTAAATTAGCGTTCAACTTTAGTGGACCATGCTAAAGTTATTTTCTTACTAAAATAATGTTTTTTTTTTTATTTATTTTTGAATATTTATTTTTTATAAAATAGTAATTTAATTGGATTGTCCTCATTGTTGGAGCGTAAACAAAAAAATTTATATTATAATTTTCTTATTAAAACAAAATTAATTTTAATAGCAATAAAAGATTAGCGACGAATTTATCATCGCTAATCATTTAAGAAAATTTTTATTTTTATTAAAATCTTATTTTAAATTTTATTAAATATTTTTATAATAAAATTAGAAAATATTAATTGGTAAATATGTTTAGCGACGACATTACTGAAACCTCTCCTTGGATCCCTTTTTTTTTTGCTACCAAAACATGTGCCAAACAATAAGATATTTTTGGGCACATGTTTTTCTGGTCGAAGTGTATCTTGTCTTTACCACGAACAAATTTTCTTGGTTAACAATACTTGTAGTTTTAGCAATATTTGTGGGTTCTTTAGTTTTTTTTCTTCCCCATAAAGGAAATAGGGTAATTAGGTGGTATACTATGAGTAGATCGTCGTTAATTTAAAAAAAAATAAATTAAACAGTTTTAATCGATAAAAGAAATAAGTAAAATTGGAAAAAATAAAAATATTAGCGACGACATTGTCGTCCCTAAATTATGTGGGTCACTAGGTCAACATTTGACAAAAGACTGAAAATCAGTGACGACAAAGTCGTCCCTAAAAAAAGTATCGCTAAAAGTACTTATTCTAGTAGTGCTCGAGACTACATTTTACATGTGTTAATGTCCCCACAATGATCATAAAACTCTAATAAAAACCATCTTTCGATGTGCTCGTCAAAAAAGGTGTACCACAATAGTGGATGTAGGATGTTGTAGGTATTTGGTCTTCACAAAAAGGTTAGTAAATTGGGTATGAAGACGATCAAGACTCGAGGTCAAATTTTTCTGAAGACCAGGAATTTGATACATTTGACAAAAGACTGAGTGGAAAATCAGTGACGACAAAGTCGTCCCTAAAAAAAGTATCGCTAAAAGTACTTATTCTAGTAGTGCTCGAGAGTACATTTTACATGTGTTAATGTCCCCACAATGATCATAAAACTCTAATAAAAACCATCTTTCGATCTGCTCGTCAAAAAAGGTGTACCACAATAGTGGATGTAGGATGTTGTAGGTATTTGGTCTTCACAAAAAGGTTAGTAAATTGGGTATGAAGACGATCAAGACTCGAGGTCAAATTTTTCTGAAGACCAGGAATTTGATACAAGGTAAACAGACTTGAATGATAAGCTAGGGGTACAAGGGTCAAAGGGCGAGTGAAGCAAACCCGATGACGAGTTTTTCTTAGAAGGGAGAGGATGATGGCGGAACATAGATCTTAGGCTCTATGTTCAATACAAAATTTTCAGCTCACAATTCAGCCATTAGCGTAGCTCTTAAGCTCTATGTTCACATCAGATTTTTGTAGCTTTTCTAGTTTTTAAGTTGAGGGTTTATTTTGAATATTTTTATGTTTCCAAGATTTAGAACGAATTTTAAGTTTAACTAGATTTCATTCCCAAGATAATTCAAAAGAAATGCTAGTTTCACAAAATATTTACAAAACAAAATACATAGAGTCATGTGAATATGTTAGGTGAAATATATGAAAAGCACTATATTATACAACATGATTGGTCCAATTTACTTGTCATGTCGTGGACAAATTTTTAATAAATTTAGCATTTCTCCTAATTAAATTGTTTAAATAGTCTCATTTTTGGGGTTTTGAAGTTTATGTTTGATATCGATTAATAAAGCTTTGCTTTTATCCAATTTGTTATTCGTATGATGTTCGGCCGTTACGATAAGTGTTATTATATAATTATGTTTTAAATATTTATTTAGAGCAGATTGTTGTTGATCCTATACGTACAGGTTAGTTTTAGAAATACAAAATGGACGTACGCCCGAGTAATAACGTTACTTAAAGTTAGAGTACAATAATGTAAGGTCCATGCATGCAGAATGACTGTAACTATCAGAACCCTCTCTTTTGCCTTGTGCACCAAGTTATAAGTGTATTATATTTAATCTCCACTATAAATATATAGGATTTCTTATTTTTTTGTTTTATTGTCTAGTATCCTCTCCATAAATAGAGGAGTCAATTACGGAATGTTTGTTATGTTTTTCCCTATTTAATCCGCTTGTATCTTGAGAATTGATTAATAAGAAAATACCTACTTCTCCCCTAAATCTAATATGGTTTCAGAGCAGGTTTCACAAACCTAGCCTTGATATTGATCCAGAAACATGGCCGGAGAAGATGACCAAAACAAAAACACAACCAGAGAAGGTTCTAGCGGTGGAATCTCATACGATTCACCCTATTATCTTCATCCATCCGATTACCCCAAGCAACTTCATGTGAATGAAATTCTTACAGATAGCAACTTCGCTGATTGGAGTCAAGAGATAACGAACTTTCTGTTTGCTAAAAATAAAATAGAATTCGTTGATGGGACGATCAAGAAACCAGAAAAGACTTCCAGTAATTACATGCCCTGGATGCGGGTAGACGCTATGATAAAGGGTTGGTTAACGACAGCTATGGAGAAGAACATAAGGAACATCGTGAAGTATGCAACTACAGCAGGGGAGATATGGTAAGATCTGAAAGAACGCTTTGGGAAAGAAAGTGCTCCCAGGGCGTATGAACTGAAACAGAAGATTGCTTCCACTCGATAGAATGGTACTTCCATATCAACGTACTTCACTCAACTACGGTCCTTATGGGATGTGGCACAGTCTATACATCCTTTTCCTCGCTGTTCCTGCAGCAAGTGTGAATGTGATGTTGGCAAGAAAATCAATGAACATCTAGAGAAAGAACGTCTTTATGAGTTCTTGATGGGTCTAGACGCCGAATACACGGTCATTAGAACCCAGATATTGGCTACAAAGCCAATTCCTTCACTCGGAGCGGCTTATCACATGGTGGCTGAAGATGAGAGACAAAGAACGATCACAAGTGAAGGAAGAACACCACCAGAAAAGAGAATCATTCTCAGGCCAAAAAAAAGAGAAGGGAGGATCAAAAGCTGTAAGAGATGTGCATAAACACTGCACTTGGTGTAACAAAGATGGCCATAACCGTGAAGGTTGCTTCGAACTAATCGGGTATCCAGAATGGTGGCCCGGGAAGAAAGGAGAAAAGGTAAAAGGCAAGGCTGCGTGTGTTGAGACAGAGACGAGCCCGATTCCAGGTTTGACAAATGAAGACTACCAACTTTTCTTGAAACACTTTTCTGGAACAGGTAGTGGCAAAGATACAAAACCCGTTGCAAATATGACTCATAAAGACGGCGAGGAAGGTGAGTGGATTTTTGATTCGGGTTGCACCGAATATATTACCTACTTGTCAAATATTCTTATTAATAAAAGGGCCACTTCTTTCGAGGCTCCTGTTGTAATACCCAATGGGGATTCTATTCCGGTTAAAGGAAAGGGAGATTATGTACTTCCGGGGGGCGCGAAAGTGAATGGAGTTCTTTATGTTCCAGATTTTAAATGCAACCTTCTTTCTGTTAGTCGCCTTAGCCGCGACCTACAATGCTCCATATCGTTTTTTCCTGATTTCTGTGTGATGCAGGGACTAAAGAGGAGGAACTTGATTGGTGCGGGTAGATGCCAAGGGGGATTGTACCGGATGAAGATGATTCAAGGAAGAAAGGCCATGGCTGCCACGGCTGAAACATGGCACAAAAGACTCGGACATGCTTCAAATGGAAAGCTTGCTAAAATGGATTTTCTTAAGACTAGTACTGTTGATTTTGGTAATTTTTGTGATTCTTGTGCTAGAGCTAAACAAACTAGACTTCCATTTCCTTCAAGTTTTATTAAAACTAATGCTCCGTTTGAATTAATTCATTGTGATATTTGGGGAGGTTATCGGGTACCATCATATACAAAGGCCAACTTTTTCCTCACAATAGTTGACGATTTTAGCAGAGGGGTTTGGACGTTTCTCCTTAAATACAAAAGTGAAGCAAGCCAATGTCTTAAAAACTTTCATAAAATGGTTAAGGTGCAATTCGAGAAACAAATCAAACGGGTTAGGTGTATTATTGGTGGGGAATTCACATCGGAAAAAATGCTAGAATTTTATAATGAAAAGGGAATTTTGTTAGAAACCACTTGCCCCCACACCCCTCAACAAAACGGTGTAGTAGAAAGGAAGCATAGGCACCTTCTCGAAACGGCTCGTGCCTTAAGGTTTGGTGCAAATCTTCCTAAAAGATTTTGGGGAGAATGCATTTTAACCGCAGCATATGTAATTAATAGGCTTCCATCCAAAGTAACTAAAAACAAAACACCTTTTGAACTACTTTGGAATAAGAAACCAGATTATGATTTTTTAAAGGTTTTTGGATGCCTTGCTTATTTTAAAAACACGGACACGAAAGGAGATAAGTTTGAAGAAAGGGGGAAACCGGGTGTCTTTCTTGGATATCCTTCTAGAAGTAAGGGCTACAAGATTCTTGATCTTGAGACTAGAAAAATAATAATTAGTAGAGATGTGATTTTTCATGAGGAATTTTTTCCTTTTAAAAATGTTCAAAGGGACAATGAAAGTGAAATAAATGAGCCCATAGTGTGTCATGATTGTCACTGCCATGATGACCCAATCTTGGCACAAACAAAGGACCAAAGTCCAGGAGTACACGGTCCGCATATGAACCAAGACCAAACCAATGGAACCGATCACAATGATGAGTCAAGCGACCCACATGAGACACATGACCAGGCTGAAGAAAACCAAATAAACAATGAAGCATGGGCTGATTTTGAAGGAGAAATAAATGAATTTGGTGACAGTGAAGAGGCCCAAGCTGAAGGCAGACCCACTCGCACAAGAACGCAACCATCAAAATTCAAGGATTTCGTTGTGCAAGTTCCCCCTTCGGTCAACCACCCAGCATCCACATCCAATCAAGTTGCCTCCACGGTACGTTATCCTATCTCTAATTTTGTCTCCTACAATAAGTTTTCCGCTAACCATAAGGCTTTTTTAATGGCCATCACCAACAATGGTGAGCCGAAGTGCTTCAAAGAAGCTGCACAGGATCCTCGTCGGCTTTTGTACCTGCAAGCCACACGGCCTGATATAACTTACTCCGTCAATGTTTTGAGTCAGTTCGTAGCTGATCCAAGATGCAATCATCTGGAGGCAGCGGATCATGTTCTTAGGTACCTAAAGGCTACACCGGGTCAAGGTATCCTTCTCTCACGAGCAGGAGACCCTATTTTGACTGCATATTGTGACTCTGATTGGTTAGGATGCCCTTACACGAGGCGCTCGCGTACCGGTTACTTGCTCTTACTAGGTGGAACTCCTATTTCTTGGAAAACCAAGAAGCAATCGCTTGTCTCACGATCTTCAGCCGAGGCCGAATACAGAGCTATGGCTTCTACGGTTAGTGAAGTAATTTGGGTTCGTTGGTTGCTTAGTGAGCTACAGGTTCATATTTCAGGCCCTACGCCTCTCTTTTGTGACAATCAAGCAGCTCGACATATTGCTAATAACCCAGTTTTTCACGAAAGAACAAAGCATGTTGAAATGGACTGTTATTTCGTGCGTGAACGAGTTGAGTCCAAAGAAATTGTACCCATGAACATTAGCAGCAAAATGCAAGTAGCGGACTTATTAACGAAAGGACTTACAAAACAACAACTTCAGTTTCTTCTTGGCAAGATTGGCATTGCAAATTTGCATGCTTCATCTTGAGGGGGAATATAGGATTTCTTATTTTTTTGTTTTATTGTCTAGTATCCTCTCCATAAATAGAGGAGTCAATTACGGAATGTTTGTTATGTTTTTCCCTATTTAATCCGCTTGTATCTTGAGAATTGATCAATAAGAAAATACCTACTTCTCCCCTAAATCTAATAAAATATATACCGGCCAGTCGCAATACAACCGAACAAACAAACCATTACCGATCAATTAATCGACTATCACAAATTTACGACTCATTGGTATAATTCTTGTTCAGTTCACTTTCTTGTTAATCATTCTGCTTTAACTTATGGTGTTTAACTTTTAATCTTTTGATTGCTAAATTACAATCTATATATACAGACATACAGTCAATATCACAGGGATATTATGTTTACAGTTTTTTCTGTCTTTTTATGAGCAGAAAAGGTTACAACCACGGATTTCACAAATTTGATAAAAATGGCAGACAAGGAAAATCGAATCAAGGAGGAAGGTGCTGAGGTGATATATCATGCTTTTTGATTACATGTTCTCTTCTTTTAGTTTGCGCTTGTTGCATCAAATTTAGTGAGAATAGATAATTTGAGTTGTCGGTCACACTCTCTTGCCTACGTCAGACTCTCATCATTTTCATGTTATCATACAACTAGATCACTAGTTTTCTTGCCTGTGCAGTTATTTGCTTACATACACATGCCCTCTTATCTTGGTTTTTTAAAACATTGTATTAATTGATGTAATAACAAAAACAGCTTGGGGCTTTTGGCCCCACGAAAAAGACGGAGGGAAAGCAGGTTGTTAATTATGATCCTACTGATGATTCTTCGCAAAGTACTCTTCCCCGGAACAAACTAAGCTACGCTTCTGAAGGCACGTCTGAAGGCTTGGCAGGTGATCAATTTGGCATATATCCAAGATAACTAATATTTGCGTCCACATATACAAGTATTATATGTTTTTATGTCTATGAGTCTATCAATGATTATATAATTAAGAAGTACTTCACATGCAGCTTCTCAAGGTGTGGAACCAAAGTTTACTGGGCTAAAAAAGAAAAAAAAGAAGCAGGTTTGTACATTGATTTACATACTTTGCTGAAAAATTAAGAGGGGCAAAAACTGTCGGGTTAGGTAATGAGTCAAAGTGTTTTAACATTTTTAGTACGTGTCCAAAACGGGTTTCATCAGGGCTAACCCAGAAACTGTAAATGATTGAAAAAAGTATCATACTTGCCACCATTTCCTTTTGTGGGTAGCGAACAAATTTTTTTGCTTTTGTGGGTACTTTTCTTTCAAAATTATCCTTTTTAGGGTATTTTGCGAAAGTTTTGGACATTTTTGCCCCTCTTAACTAATAGAAAAAAAAATTCCCGAAGGGCAAAAATGTCACATAGTACCCTAAAAATGATGAATTTGAAAGAAGAGTACCCACAAAAGCAAAAAAATTTGTTCGTTACCCACAAAAGAAAATGATGGTAAGTATGATACTTTTTTCAATCATTTGCCCTTTTTTTTTCTTTCCTTTTTTCTGCTATATAACTAATCAGTGTGTTAAAAACAATATTATTACAATGTTTATCAAAATTAAAAAAAACTGTATATTCGAATGTACTTTAAATATACTACAGGTGACGTTCGAATATTCAACTCAATGCCTGGCCATATTTTTAATTCTCAGCTAATTTGTCTCAATAGAAACAAAGTGCCAAAGAGACTACTTCACTCATAAACGGGTTGAAGTGGCCACCTCAAAGTTGATACATATTCTTAAGTAAATTGTTTCAGCTGGTAGACACAGATCCCTTTGACAAAGAAAATGAAGATAATGGCAAAGATCTAGACTGTAAGAAGAATCTTCACTTAGTTCACTGTCTATATTATTTCATACATGAACTTATAATTCATACGTTTTCTAGATGCATATGAAGGGGCTGATCATGATTACACGTATGAAGAGGTATTAAACATTTTAATATAAGTTAATGGAATGATGAAACAAATCTAATTTTATCTGATCATTATGTAATTTTGGATGTTGTTTTTTGGTTATTTATCAACACTTTTCAGCTTATTAGCCGAGCCTTCCATAATCTTCGTCTTGCTGGAGATCGACAGAGAACAGTTTTGAAGAAACCACAGGTTCTTCCTGAAGGAAAAAAGAAGACTGCTTTCGTGAACTTTATGGATGTTTGCAAATCGTATGTCTGCTTATTAAAATTCACCATTTTCGTTTGTTTTGATAAATGTGGTAATTTTAACCCATTCACTTGTGAATGAATCGATTTGGTTTGTTACTAAAAAAATGGTCAAACTAAACAAACTAGCTAAAAGTGGAAATTGTCAATTCTGGTTATGATTATCATAATATTGTTTCATCTTAGATGACTTTGGTATTTTTTTTATCTTAATATTGTTTTTTCTGTAAACATAATTATCACAATCATTGTTTATATACTCCGTAAATATATTAAAAAATTGACATCAGCTATGGAGTTCAACTCAACTTTACCCGGCCGTTTCTACCCGTACTAAAGAAGACCTGTTCTCCCCTTAGTAGGTTTCCCTGGACTCTAATTATTACTTTTATTTTTCGTATAAGAAAGATATTGAGCATGATAATTACAAATCCTTTCGTACACTGATTTTAATGCACAAATTTCACAACGCATCACTTGGAGTGTTTTTGGTTATTTCGTAATCTCTTGGTTGCTAAAATGTTCACTGTTTATGTCAATCAGCATGCACAGGCAACCAGATCATGTTATGACCTACTTGCTGGCAGAATTGGGTACAAGTGGAACACTTGACGGACGGCAAAGATTGGTAGTAAAGGGGAAATTAGAAACTGAAAAATTTGAAGTGAATCTAAAAAGATATTGCAGTAAGTTTTTAGAACTCTTGAATGACTTTATCTCCATTTATTGTAGATGCCATTTTTGCTCATAAGTTTATAATTACAGATGAGTATGTCAACAGCAATGCTTGCAAGAGCCCAGACACTAGTCTTTCAAGGGAAAATCGTCTTTTGCTTCTTAGATGCGAAAAGGTATGTCATCGTGGCTGCTTACCATAGAGTTTTGACTAGTCCTTTATAATAATATATACTGATTTGCATCTTAAAAGTCTAACTTGGCGTAATTGTTTGATCGTTGACATCGCTATTACACATTAACACATATTAAATTTATACCAAGATTGCATTTGTTTTAAATTTCAAATGTTCCGTCTTTTTGTTTTATATAAAAAAAAAAGCATAGAGATTATATAGTATTTAGGATTTCTATGCATTTTGAACACATACACTTTGGGTGAGTAGGTGACTGAATGTGTTTTATCCGTTTCCATCAGAAAGATACTTTTTATATAGCCGTATATAACAGAACCATTTAGGGGATGGTTATGCTTTCCCGTTATATGCATCCTGTTTGCACAACTAGTTCTTAACATATTAAGATGTATTTTTTCTTTGTAGTGTGGTTCTTTGCGGTCCGTTGATGAAATCAAGACTGGTTTTGTGGCTCCTGTCAAGAAGGCTGGGGCTAGTAAGTAATGGTTCTCTAAATTGACCCATCTACTAATGTTACAGAGGCGGTAGTTACTATGTTTTTCAAGAGTTTATCAGTTAGGAATTAGGAAGTAATTTTTTTTAGGTCTGCAATAAGTTTGCTACAAGTTTCCTCAACTCTGCAATTAGTTTGCTTTAAGTTTCCAACTTTCAGTTATGTTTTTATAATTTTGCCATTCATACTTTTCATAATTTTGCCAACAGAGGGACATAAGGCTCTATAAGCACTGAATTTGAGAAAGCCAGATAGATTTTGTTACATGTTTTTTTTGTTTAATGGTTTGTTTTAGAATGTGCAATCACGCCATGGTACCAGCTGATTTTGAATCACGTCCGATAGTGAAGTTTTGATTTCAAATTTTCCTTTACAACAAGTTTTTGATCTCTTAGTTAAAGTGCTTATAGAATGTGCAATCATGATCTCTTAATTCAAGTGCTTCAGGATTTGCATTCTTAGCGGTTAAATACATTTGGTCGTGTTCTTTACTTTAATGAAGCAACGTTTCATTTGGAATAAGGCTTAAATATTTTCCCGGGATCGAGACACTGAGTTTGGTTCTTGTAACTGTTAGATATTAGTAGTAAACTTAAACATATATTAGGGACTTAAGTGTACTTTGTAATTAGATTAGGTGTTAGACATAAACAAGGATTAGTTAGCTTGGAGTGCAAGGCAAGTTAATGTTTCTACCCCCTCATCTCTATAAATAGAGATGAGGGGGGATGCTAGTTATTCATTCTTCTTCCTCGTTGTAATAGCTTTATTAGGTTTTTAATAAAGGTTTGGTACGAGGGTATAACGTGTGCATATTCTTGTCATTTCTTTTTAGTATATTGTGCCTCTCGTGTTTGCTACGTGTGCTTGATACAACTAGCGATCTAGCGTTACGCGATCGAGCTTCGAGTTGTTGGTGGTTTTGTCCAACAAGTGGTATCAAGAGCCGAGGTTATTGTGGTCTTAAAGTTCGAGTGCTAGATCGAAGTGCCGAGTTGGTTTCGTGGTTAGAGCAAAGAAAACGGTTTCGTATTTCGAATCAGTTTTGAAGTTGCAGGTGATCGAGAGGTTGAAGACAAAGGTTTATAATAGTAATTATTATTATTATTATTATTGACGTAAAGGAAAAAAAAAAGGTGACCAGTGATTGGTTGGTTTTCTCTTATAGCACGTGATATATATACACTACAAGTTGACAAGATTTTTATGTCTTTGATTTTCAAAAGGCAAGTTTAATATTCGTTTTTGTTTCATAAAAACGACTTCATGGTTCGTTGAGATTTTTTTTTCTAAGTCGATAATTTGAAGGGTATTCTTGTTGCGTATATAATTTATTCTTGTGGTTAGCTTGGGTTTCAAGTTCACGATCGGCTTGTTCGAAATCGAGGGTTTAGGGTTATTCTAATTAATTCGATTTGCAAGAAGGGTTTATAGCAACAAGGGGAATATTGCACACGGCTTGTGAGGCTTGTCGGTAAAGTTGGTTAAGAAACAACTTGACAAGGATTTTAGCAAGGTTAAAGAAGAATGGCTAGTTCGATAACTAGGTTTAACGTCGAAAAATTCGACGGGAAGAATGACTTCGGGTTATGGCAAATAAAGACGCGTGCTTTAATGGTACAGTTGGGATGTGATGCTGCATTAGAGACATTACCCGAGGACATGGAAGCAGGTGAAAAGGCTGCTTTGATGAAGAAGGCATACAGTACTTTGATTCTATGCTTGGGAGACCGGGTTTTACGGGAAGTTACCAAGGAAACAACTGCTGCAGGAATTTGGAAGAAGTTGACTAGTCTGTATATGACTAAGTCCTTAGCAAATAGACTGTACCTGAAGAAGAAGCTGTACATTACTATATGAGTCCAGTAAACGGCGGGTGATCATATAGATGAGTTTAATAAGTTGATACTTGATTTGGCGAATATTGATATCGAGATTGAGGATGAGGATCGGGCACTTATGTTACTTACGTCGTTGCCATCGTCTTACGAAAACTTTGTGGAGACATTGTTGTATGGGAGGGAATCCTTAACAATGGAAGATGTTCTTGCGACTCGAATTCAAGGAGTTGAAGAAAAGAACTGAAGGCACAAAGGAAGAAACGGTGACGGGTTATATGTAAGGGAGGGTCGATCATTCAAGGAAAGCTCATTCTGGTGAAAGTTCGCGGTTTAAGTCAAGAGGTGGAACTGGTAAACTCAAGTGCTTCATATGTCATTCAGAGGGTCATCTAAAGAGATACTGTCCAATGAAGAAGTCAAGTGGGTTCGTCAAGAAAGGTAAGCATGATCAGGATTCTGATTCTTCTGATGACGAGGGTAACGCCTACTTTGGAGAAGCCTTGGTGGTAGTCGGTAATGATGAGATGGCTGAATTGGTAATGGATTCAGGTAGGTCTTATCATATGACACCTAGGAGGGAGTTCTTGTATGACTTCAAGGATATTGATGGTGGTTCGGTTCGGTTAGGTGATAACAGGACATGCACTATCATAGGGACAGGAAAAGTGAAGATACAGTTGCATGATGGTTCAAGCTTTATCTTGGAAGATGTTAGGTATGTTCCAGGGTTAAGAATGAGCTTGATTTCATTGGGTACTCTTGAAAAACAGGGTTATACTGTGAAGATGCAGTTGGGTAAAGTCAAGGTGATCAAAGGTTGTCGGGTTATGATGACCGGGATCAGGGGAAAGAAATGTGTGTATACTCTTGAAGCAAAAGTGAAGACTTTTGGTGTACAAAAGCATGGAGGTTCAAAACAAGTTAGATTCAAACAACTTGGTCAAAAACAAGTTGGGTTCAAACAACTTGGTCACAAGCAAGTTGGGTTCAAACAACTTGGTCCTGGTGTTAAAACAGGAGTCCATGGAGTACAGGTTAATGAACGTGTTTGGTTTGAGGTGGAACTGCAAGGAGCTCAGGAAAATCGTGAAGCTGAGGTTGTTCAGGATAGTAACGATGATGCTGCAGTGGCTCAAAGAAAGTTGGAGGACAAGCAACTTGAAGAAAAGACAAACACGGACTGCTTGGTAAAGGAGCAGGAAATGGTACACCTTGGTATAAAGGTGGGGGCAGACATTATGGTAACCGGAGTGCCTGGTCAAGAGGGTGCAGAGGATAATGTTGCTGAAAAGAAGAAAGTGAAGGAGTCTACGGAAGCTAATCTTGGAAAATTACTGAAGTACAATGCCTGGTCGACAAGGTGGTCCCCGGTCCGAGGTTCCGGTACAAGGAAAAGGTGCTGAGTATCGGTTATGTTTAAGTGTTACTCCTAAGGTGGAAATTGTTAGATATTAGTAGTAAACTTAAACATATATTAGGGGCTTAAGTGTACTTTGTAATTAGATTAGGTGTTAGACATAAACAAGGATTAGTTAGCTTGGAGTGCAAGGCAAGTTAATGTTTCTACCCCCTCATCTCTAAAAATAGAGATGAGGGGGGATGCTAGTTATTCATTCTTCTTCCTCGTTTTAATAGCTTTATTAGGTTTTTAATAAAGGTTTGGTACGAGGATATAACGTGTGCATATTCTTGTCATTTCTTTGTAGTATATTGTGCCTCTCGTGTTTGCTACGTGTGCTCGATACAACTAGCGATCTAGCGTTCCGCGATCGAGCTTCGGGTTGTTGGTGGTTTTGTCCAACAGTAACAATTTGGAATCGAACATTGTACTTGCGGGATGTATAGAAGGCAAGTAGGGAAAAGAACTGTTTTATACTAAAACAAACATAATTAAAGAAGAAAAAAACAACCAATTAATCCTACTAAAATTGTGATAGAAGTAGATTCCCTTTTGCAAAGAGAATCATTTTTGACAAAGTATCTGTGCTCCCAAGAGCGTAGTTATAGAAGGTCACATCTCCCACTATTTTCATCATTAATTTCATACATTGCTTATACATTGCTTTTAAAGCATGATTAAAGTAAATATGGTAAATATGAAATTTTTAAATTTTTGTTGGAGAGAAATATTTGTTTTGCTACAAAGGATGTCACCAGAATATAAATAGGATTCCTTCTTTTTTCTTTTATGTATTTTTTAGTGTTAAAGCTTATAAGATATGTATTGTATATAATCTAATATAACTCTACTCGAGAAGTGTTATATCCTCCTCCACGTCTAAATAATTATCCTCCTACCACTTAGGTGTCAATCATCCATAAACTTACAAACTTGACCCACTTTCTCTTCACGTTAGATGATTGACACATAAGCTGTAGGAAGATATAGTATTTCTCAACTCAAAAAGTTTCTCACTAATGGTAAAGAGCTTCTCACCACAAATGTGTGCCCACTTTGACCCTATCAGAGAATGACACATGTAACTATGTAAGTAAGGTAATTCTACTTCTTCTTTTGATTTTCCTAAAATAGTGGTACACTAAAAGAAAAAGGGGCAACACTCACAAAAATTTCCTATGGAAAATTTTCGAAGGAAATTACCTAGGCAATTCCTACAATTTTCCCACGGATTATGTGCAAAATTATTAGTGACGGTTTTCATGGTGATTTCCAAGGAATAAGTGACTGAAAGTTCGGCCTAGCTAATCTGTCAGAACTTCTTGTGTTTTCCGAGGGATTTCTTATGAATAATAATTAATAGGAAATCTTTAGGTGAATTATAGCTATCGCATAGGGATTTCCAAGAGACGTTGATGGCAATACTGGAATTGGAAAGGCAACCGGAGGACCACGCATGTCAGTCAGCTGCAATACTTCATGAGATTATAAATGACGTGGAAAATCTTCATATGTTGTAGTAATTCGTATATTTATTATTTTAATGTGTAATGTCTAAACATTTATCAATTTGCGTTGTAATTTGTATGCATTAGTTATCTATATGTTTATTTTAATGTGTTAAACCGTATGTTTATTTTTATTGTGGTAATCCCTATGTGTATTTTAATGTGTTATTGATATTCATGAGATATTGATGATATTGATATACCTGATATGTTAAACGAATGAGTTGAGATAATATTGATATACATGATATGTTAAATGGATGAATCGAGATGATATTGATATACATGAGATGTTATACGGATAAGTCGAGATGATATTGATATACACAGGGCCATCCCGTTGATTTCGGGGGACCTGTGCCACGTTTAAAAATAGAATATTAGAAATGTAGGCGTAAAAAGGTTGTAAATATCGCCAAAGATACAAATAGCTAAACCAAAGTGTACATGATGAAAAAAAAAAAAAAAAAAAAATTGCCATCAAATTTTTGGTAGGGGTGTCAATCGAGTCGTGTTAGTGTTAACCTATTCGGGTTCGCGTGTTGGCGGGTTAGGATAGCCTTTACCCAAACACGACCCATTTATTAATCGTGTCAAGAAACTATACCCTAACCCACACCTACATAACACGTGTAACCCATTTGTGACCCGTTTAACCCATTTAAGTAAATAGGTCAAGCAATAATAAAGCTGGTGGTTGGTCGATTTAACTAGTTTAATTGCAAAAAATGATATAAGGATCTTAAATGTGATAAGAATTACATACAAATAACTATGCGATAATTTTCTGAATTATAATCATCAATTTTCATGATATCTAAGGTATAAAATTATAATTCACTCATACTAAGTAAATAACAAAATTCATTTAATCCACATCCAACATAAAAACAATGTTATATATTTTATTTTTAAGATCTTATATACTTAAACGGGTTCACGGGTTGACCTGTTTAATACTTACTCTGTAACACCCCAACCCGACAAGGGTAAAGATATCACAAATACGGTTTCATATCAGAACCTTAAGTACTATACAAAAGCGGAAGCCTTTACAAAACTTACAAAAGAAAAATATAAATAACTTAATAATCAAAATAAATCTAAGATCCCTATTTCAAATCTTGCTCTCATCTCTACTCTCAACCCAGATCAGCTATCCCATAAGCTCATCTTGAATGCTTAATACCTGCCGCAGGAAAAGAAAATGCGGTTGAGCTTACAAAGCCCAGTGAACAGATATAACATAAACGAATACTAAACAAAATGGAAAATACGAAATAAAACAAAGAAACGAATAACGAAGTCACAACGGAATAAGATCAATGAATCATTGAAGATTTTTCAGACACACAATCATACAGGAATCCGGAAGAACAAATAGCAATTAAGAACAAACACATATCATATTGATGGCACCAATGCAAACGCATCAAGATAACCAAACATTAACTAAAGCAGGAAATTCGAGTACATATGAGCCAAACGAAATATCAAAAGGCTAACGGAAACAATTTCTAGAAAGTAAACATGACATTCATACAAGTCAATTAATCTTCATTTAACACACTTAATCCAATATTTAGCAGCGGAAATAGCAGTCAAATCATGGCAGTCACACATGCAAATAGAAACATAGTAGGAAAACTATAACTAAATAAGCAAAAGACATAACATAGCAATTAGCAAATTATCAAAACAGATATCATAATTAAACCTTTTTCCAAACCAAAACTTAATATAAGCAAAGTCTAAACATAGCAGATCAAATATAAACAGATAGATACCCTAACGGATAGGCAAAGTTCACCAGATTAACTGAACAATCATACTTAATAAACTTTCAGGATACTCACTTTCACACTAGCACATTCATCTCACAGATCAATGAATTCACATAACGATAAACTAACATAATATCAGATGACAGCCTGCGAATCATATTGGAAACATATTAATCATATCCTAGCATAGTAGACGGTAGTCACTTAAACATACAAAAGCATAACCACATATAATAACATATAATAAGCCTAGCACATAATTATAAACACTTGAACATACCGAATCAACATCAGAATACTTAATACAGAAATAACAGATAAAGATTTAGTTAACTACCACGAGCTCAGAACATATCATATATCGAAATATCTTTCTTATTCCGAAGGTAACCTCATAAACTAATTGGAGTAGCTAGCTCCCAGAATTTTGTGAAGACGCGTATGGCATACGACATCATTCACCGAGAAACATATCGATAACATATCGGATCTAGGATGCATCCATACGCCCCACAGACAGATAGTGGCCATACAATATATAGCGAGCTCATAATCAAATAACAGAAAGGGACGTGGCAGAACATCACTCTACTGCCCTAGAGTCATGTCAGAGGTGCATCACTGACACAGACATGGAACCCCCATGACTAGTGAAATATTTGGCTCGGGTGTCAAACTAACTTAGGTCAAACAGATTGTCATAAATGACACAGATCATAATCAAACACAAAGTTCAACAGATAACATATCAGATAATTTATATCATAAGGTTCATGTTCAAAAGTTCAGAAGTCAGAAGTTAATGTCGTAGTCACATATCATACTTTCATAATCAGACTTTCTTAACCAAATGTTCACAATTCAGAAGTTCATACTCAAATATAGCAAGGTTCAACAAATGTGCATATCAAAGTCTTTCTAACATATCGTTCAAATCAGATATTGCATGATTCAACAAAACAGGTGGTTCAAACAAGCAACAGATCAAACAATCAGAAAGGGTTCATAGCAACGGCATAGGAAACCCTAATAATCGAAATAGAAAAGCTGACGAAAAGAAAACGTCATAAGAAACCTTTACTGAAAAGGTCAGAATATCTGTACCTTAGCAACGTAATGAAAACAACGGAAAAGTAACACCGGAAAGCAACGTCGTATCTTCGTCAACGAATCTACACAAATTGATATCATATATTATTTATATACTCCTTTTATAAGCTTCTTATGCATGTATAAGTGTTTTACTTATTGATATAATCTTTTTATCTTTTATTTTCTTAACTTCATATCTGGACCAGAATTTAGCGATTTTTATAAAATACTTACTTAGCTCAAATAAAATCAAGGAAATTCCCAGAGGTTCCCATATGAGTTAAAAGACTCTCCAAAAATTGGGGGGTTCTATTTCCTGGTCAAATGGACTATGGAAAATCACAAGTCCAGACCTGTCCGAAAGTGAACGAAAATACACCTTAAAAGTTTACAATTATTTGACATGTTTAGACACCTTGGAAAAATTCCCAAAACTCCCAGAAATTCATTTATATCCTAAATGTCACTCCTGTAAAAGGAGAGCTCCTACTAACTTATGGTTTGAAAATGAAAAATCAAACAATCCAACTAAATTTCAGACCCGTTTTCTCAGCTTTGACACTTGATCTTGTAAAATTCAAAAATACGACTTAGACAACTCCAAATTCAACCAAACCACTTGGAAAACTTAACTAAGACATAAAATAAACTTTTCCCACAAAAACCCAGATTATTGAACTTATAAAATTGGATCTATAACACACACAAATTCGACATATGATGCTGTCCAGTTTTAGGGTTTATTAAAATCAATATAAGCACATGTTTAACCTACCCAAACGCACCCATGACCCATGTAAGCCACACAACCTGATTTAATATCATCATATCAAGTTTACCCTTCCATATTTTCAGTCTTACAATAATTATATACACCATTTAACAAACCAATAACCATTTATACGCCCCATAAATTAATCAAACGAACCCTAGTCCCATGATTTCTTGTGACAAGTATAACATATAATTATGTGTAACGTTTTAATTCATATAATTTCATGCGCAAGGAGGACCAAAGCCACGACCCAAAATTCATGAAACCAGAAAAAAAGAGACGAGATTGTAGATGTTATAAGATACCTTGAAGCATGTAAACGAGGAAGAAAAATAAGGATCGAAACAAGGCAAACAAAGCCTCCTTTGGCCCTAGAAAGCCACGACCAGCATCCTCCTTCAATGTACCACGTCCACAGCAGCCTTGATATCACTTTGCGAATCCATTTTTGTTGGTTGATCGAACGGAAAAGATGGAACCACTGCTTGCCGTCATTTTTGGTGGCTAGGGTTTTCATGAATATGTTTTCTTTTCTTTTATGTGAAGCGTATTACAAAAAAAAGGATGGGGAATACCGGTTTTTGATGAGCCAAGGGAAAACAAAGGCCAAGCCCAAGTCCAAATCTAATTTACAAGTTAAATGGGCTCTAAGTATTATGTGCAAGCAAATGTGTATTTAGTAGAATTTCGGCCCATGCACAAATATCAAACGTGTGATTCATATTTGTAACGATCTCATTTATCTTGTACGTATTACACCTTTATGAGTTAGGTTAGGAACGTATTTGACAGTTGACGTATTTTATAAGTTTTAATTTGAGGGGCAAAATAGTCTTTTAACAAGTTTATGGTTTTTAGGGTTTTACAACTCTTCCCTTCTAAAAAGAAAATTTCGTCCTCGAAATTGAACAAGACGGAACAGAACAGAAAACAAATCGGATTTTAGAATTTCAAGGAAAAATAAAGCAAACGCGAATCTTATCTCAGAACAAACGGATTCTTATCAGAATCTTCAAACTCATACTTTTCAGAAATCAAATCAATAAGCAAATACTTATAACGGATAACCATGCACTTATCAAGGTAATGACAGAAAACAGATGAGATGCAGAAAGTCAAACAACACGCTCTAAATCATTCAGATATCTAATGATGAGAACAACCATATGCATAGACAGAACGAATCCTAACGGTCTTACTAGTCGCAGATAACCAAACTAAAAGGATCTAATGTTCCTCAAAACTTCCTGAAATATCCTATGACCACAATAAGGGTACACGGAGACGTACACATTTAGAGCAAACATAGCAATCCATAGTTCACACAAATCATAACAATTTCGGATTCCAAGCGTACAAAACTTATACGTAAGAGATATCGACAAAAATCTCACAATTAGGTACAGAATTTCAAACGAACATGAGGAGTGCCAAATAACGGATACAAGTCATATTCTTTTCACTTATCAACCACAGGCATTTCCCCGGACGTCATATGATTTCAATAAGTTCAAATTATATGATCTCGGTATTATCACGTTGATCAGGCGTCATAATACTTGCATCACATAACAAGTCCTCATTATCATCATATTCTGTCTCGGGCCATGACAAAACCACATAACTAATATCAGAACAAAACGGATAACATATAGGTAACCAGTAACATACCAAAAGCACCGGATACACATTCATGCAGCATATAACACATCAGACAACTTACCATATTACCAAACAAACGAGGCCACCAACTTGCATAAAACAGCTCCTCATGACTCATTACTGACGATCAAGAAAGAAAAGCTGAGATATACCAGAATGCTAAACGATAAAACTTCACGACTCGAACCGAGTTCTGAACGAATCAAAGAAAAATAATGCCGATCAAAATCACGTAGCAAGGTATCAAACCGCCTCAAAACGCGTGACAAACGAATCAGAGTAACACAAGTCGCGCCTAAATCATATGAAGTAGATGAACCTTCCCAGCCACCCGTTGAATCATGTCTTCGTCGTTGCGTCTTTGGTTGATTCGTCCAGCTCCCTCCAGCAGCATCCTGATGTCTCCAGCAGCACGGCAGTCGGGTGTGGATTCTGCTTCACGAGTCTCTCCAGCACAGGAACTACTGCAGCAACGCAGGGTCGGTACCATCTTCTTCGGCTCTGCGGGTAGTCTCCATCTAACGATCGACAAACGGACGAGCGAAAACAAAATAACAAAATTCGATGTGAAAAGAGGAGGGCCAATTCAGTAAAGGCAAAAGGATATCAAAGTCAAATCTGAACGACCATCAAAAGGAATCGAAAGATATCTGAACAGACGGAAACCTAATGTCTACCCAATCCTCACAGGTCATAGCCTAAGCTCTAAGGGTCCTAAAACCTGGCTCTAATACCATAAATTGTAACACCCCAACCCGACAAGGGTAAAGATATCACAAATACGGTTTCATATCAGAACCTTAAGTACTATACAAAAGCGGAAGCCTTTACAAAACTTACAAAAGAAAAATATAAATAACTTAATAATCAAAATAAATCTAAGATCCCTATTTCAAATCTTGCTCTCATCTCTACTCTCAACCCAGATCAGCTATCCCATAAGCTCATCTTGAATGCTTAATACCTGCCGCAAGAAAAGAAAATGCGGTTGAGCTTAAAAAGCCCAGTGAACAGATATAACAAAACGAAAACTAAACAAAATGGAAAATACGAAATAAAACAAAGAAACGAATAACGAAGTCACAACGGAATAAGATCAATGAATCATTGAAGATTTTTCGGACACACAATCATACAGGAATCCGGAAGAACAAATAGCAATTAAGAACAAACACATATCATATTGATGGCACCAACGCAAACGCATCAAGATAACCAAACATTAACTAAAGCAGGAAATTCGAGTACATATGAGCCAAACGAAATATCAAAAGGCTAACGGAAACAATTTCTAGAAAGTAAACATGGCATTCATACAAGTCAATTAATCTTCATTTAACACACTTAATCCAATATTGCAGCAGCGGAAATAGCAGTCAAATCATGGCAGTCACACATGCAAATAGAAACATAGTAGGAAAACTATAACTAAATAAGCAAAAGACATAGCATAGCAATTAGCAAATTATCAAAACAGATATCATAATTAAACCTTTTTCCAAACCAAAACTTAATATAAGCAAAGTCTAAACATAGCAGATCAAATATAAACAGATAGATACCCTAACGGATAGGCAAAGTTCACCAGATTAACTGAACAATCATACTTAATAAACTTTCAGGATACTCACTTTCACACTAGCACATTCATCTCACAGATCAATGAATTCACATAACGATAAACTAACATAATATCAGATGACAGCCTGCGAATCATATTGGAAACATATTAATCATATCCTAGCATAGTAGACGGTAGTCACTTAAACATACAAAAGCATAACCACATATAATAACATATAATAAGCCTAGCACATAATTATAAACACTTGACCATACCGAATCAACATCGAATACTTAATACGAAATAATGAGATAAAGATTTAGTTAACTACCACGAGCCCAGAACATATCATATCCGAAATATCTTTCTTATTCAGAAGGTAACCTCATAAACTAATTGGAGTAGCTAGCTCCCCGAATTTTGTGAAGACGCGTATTGCACACGACATCATTCACCAGAAAAAACATATCGGATAACATATCAGATCTAGGATGCATCCATACGCCCCAACAGACAGATAGTGGCCATACAATATATAGCGAGCTCATAATCAAATAACAGAAAGGGACGTGGCAGAACATCACTCTACTGCCCTAGAGTCATGTCGAGGTGCATCACGACACGGACATGGAACCCCCATGACTAGTGAAATATTTGGCTCGGGTGTCAAACTAACTTAGGTCAAACAGATTGTCATAAATGACACAGATCATAATCAAACACAAAGTTCAACAGATAACATATCAGATAATTTATATCATAAGGTTCATGTTCAAAAGTTCAGAAGTCAGAAGTTAATGTCGTAGTCACATATCATACTTTCATAATCAGACTTTCTTAACCAAATGTTCACAATTCAGAAGTTCATACTCAAATATAGCAAGGTTCAACAAATGTGCATATCAAAGTCTTTCTAACATATCGTTCAAATCAGATATTGCATGATTCAACAAAACAGGTGGTTCAAACAAGCAACAGATCAAAAAATCAGAAAGGGTTCATAGCAACGGCATAGGAAACCCTAATAATCGAAATAGAAAAGCTGACGAAAAGAAAACGTCATAAGAAACCTTTACTGAAAAGGTCAGAATATCTGTACCTTAGCAACGTAATGAAAACAACGGAAAAGTAACACCGGAAAGCAACGTCGTATCTTCGTCAACGAATCTACACAAATTGATATCATATATTACTTATATACTCCTTTTATAAGCTTCTTATGCATGTATAAGTGTTTTACTTATTGATATAATCTTTTTATCTTTTATTTTCTTAACTTCATATCTGGACCAGAATTTAGCGATTTTTATAAAATACTTACTTAGCTCAAATAAAATCAAGGAAATTCCCAGAGGTTCCCATATGAGTTAAAAGACTCTCCAAAAATTGGGGGGTTCTATTTCCTGGTCAAATGGACTATGGAAAATCACAAGTCCAGACCTGTCCAGAAAGTGATCAGAAAATACACCTTAAAAGTTTACAATTATTTGACATGTTTAGACACCTTGGAAAAATTCCCAAAACTCCCAGAAATTCATTTATATCCTAAATGTCACTCCTGTAAAAGGAGAGCTCCTACTAACTTATGGTTTGAAAATGAAAAATCAAACAATCCAACTAAATTTCAGACCCGTTTTCTCAGCTTTGACACTTGATCTTGTAAAATTCAAAAATACGACTTAGACAACTCCAAATTCGACCAAACCACTTGGAAAACTTAACTAAGACATAAAATAAACTTTTCCCACAAAAACCCAGATTATTGCACTTATAAAATTGGATCTATAACACACACAAATTCGACATATGATGCTGTCCAGTTTTAGGGTTTATTAAAATCAATATAAGCACATGTTTAACCTACCCAAACGCACCCATGACCCATGTAAGCCACACAACCTAATTTAATATCATCATATCAAGTTTACCCTTCCATATTTTCAGTCTTACAATAATTATATACACCATTTAACAAACCAATAACCATTTATACGCCCCATAAATTAATCAAACGAACCCTAGTCCCATGATTTCATGTGACAAGTATAACATATAATTATGTGTAACGTTTTAATTCATATAATTTCATGCGCAAGGAGGACCAAAACCACGACCCAAAATTCATGAAACCAGAAAACAAGAGACGAGATTGTAGATGTTATAAGATACCTTGAAGCATGTAAACGAGGAAGAAAAATAAGGATCGAAACAAGGCAAACAAAGCCTCCTTTGGCCCTAGAAAGCCACGACCAGCATCCTCCTTCAATGTACCACGTCCACAGCAGCCTTGATATCACTTTGCGAATCCCTTTTTGTTGGTTGATCGAACGGAAAAGATGGAACCACTGCTTGCCGTCATTTTTGGTGGCTAGGGTTTTCATGAATATGTTTTATTTTCTTTTATGTGAAGCGTATTACAAAAAAAAGGATGGGGAATACTGGTTTTTGATGAGCCAAGGGAAACAAAGGCCAAGCCCAAGTCCAAATCTAATTTACAAGTTAAATGGGCAAGTTAAATGGGCTCTAAGTATTATGTGCAAGTAAATGTGTATTTAGTAGAATTTCGGCCCATGCACAAATATCAAACGTGTGATTCATATTTGTAACGATCTCATTTATCTTGTACGTATTACACCTTTATGAGTTAGGTTAGGAACGTATTTGACAGTTGACGTATTTTATAAGTTTTAATTTGAGGGGCAAAATAGTCTTTTAACAAGTTTACGGTTTTTAGGGTTTTACATACTCAACCCAAACACGACCCGTTTATTAAACGGGTTAGACGGGTTGACCCGTTTTTGACCCAAACCTGTTTATCCTCAACCCAAATCTGTTTAACCTCGTGTCGGGTTCGTGTCGTTTATCGTGTCGTGTCAAAAATTGCCACCCCTAATTTTTGGTAGTGATTGTATTTTTAAAAACTTTCTACTGGTAACATATGTAAATACATGACTTATAGCCTTTCATAATAATTATCTCAAACAAAGGTTAAATTTGTTAAGTTTGTTAACCTTTACACTTTTTTGAAAATAAGATTTAAAATATATGACCAAGTTTGTTAAAGCTTTCAACTCTAAGGGCCAAACATGTACGAGAGTCAAAAACGTTATCTCAAACAAAGGTTAAAGTTGTTAAGTTTGTTAATCTTTACACTTTTCAAAAAACGTTATCTCAAATAAAGGTTAAAGGTTAAAGTTTGTTAAGTTTGGTCATATATTTTAAATCTTATTTTCAAAAAAGTGTAAAGGTTAACAAACTTAACAACTTTAACCTTTGCTTGAGATAATTATTATGAAAGGCTATAAGTAATGTATTTACATATGTTACCAGTAGAAAGTTTTAAAAATACAATCACTACCAAAAATTTGATGGCAATTTTTTTATTTTTATTATTATTATTATTTTTTTTTTCATCATGTACACTTTGGTTTAGCTATTTGTATCTTTGGCGATATTTACAACCTTTTTACGCCTACATTTCTAATATTCTATTTTTATAATATCTTCATGCAAATCGATTTTAAACTTATTCTTTCGGTATAATCAACTAGTTCTCCATTTCGAACTCATGGTTATCGGTTTTATGCCCTGAAATCGAAATAAACCACTCACCGTGTCTAAAATCATGGAACCTGATTCGGTCGTAGGTATATAGCAGTTTTAAATTAAGTTTCCCGTCAGATGTAAGAATCACTTGAGGACAAGTGATAACTAATCTTCTGGAGTTGTATTTTACGGCGAGATATGAATTGAAATTTACGTTTGTATCTTTTATTTTATGCTTGATTATCAAATATTTTTTTGGTTTGGATTATAAAAAAGATTTTAAAAACTATTTTAACTAATTAAAATGAACTATTTTAACTAATTAAAAGTAGACTACAACTAATGACGATAAAAAAACAAGCTAAGAATATGATAATAATAAAAGATATGCTTGTCAAGTGAGGTGTAAAGATCATTAAGTGTGAATAATCGTTTAAGAGCGTTGAATTAACACCCGTCAAATAAAACTATTTTCTCACAACGTTGGCTTATTTTGAAAACAAATCTTTTTCTTGGTAATAATCACTAGATTTAAATAATTAATTATCCTAACGGCTTTTGCCCTTCTAAACAATCAACTAAATAGATCTAAAAATAATCCGGAAATTATTAATTAACAATCTTCGATACCCGTTTAAAAAACTATTTTCTCACAACGTTGATTTATTTTGAAAAAAAATCTTTATCTTGGTAATAATTACTAGATTTAGATAATTAATTACCCCAACGGCTTTTGCCCATTTAAAATAACCAAAAATCAATCTAAGTAACCCAAGATTACTAATCAACAATTTTTAAGTTTTTACACCTAAATCTCAAATCACTACTCACTTAACAAGTATATAAACATCAACTCACTACTCATAACTATCAAGCTAACAATAGCAAATCCAACATTAATAAGCATATTTCTAAACTAAATATTTAAACTAAATAACTAAATAGGTAAGAGATTAGAACCCGGTGAATGAGACGAGACTAATAAACCATCCAATCTTATAAACTAAGACAAACACTAAAGAGATCCTACCTAGGATCGTTTTCGGCTTTGCAAGATCGTAATCGTAGGATCGGATCGGATCGGATCGGGATCGTAAGATCCTATGAAAATGTATATATTTTTGTATAGGGGTTGTAGTTTTATATTTCTATATAATATTTCATTTGATAAACGAATCTAAATAGATGATAAAAGAAAAAGTTATATGTTCAAGTACCGTAGTAGTAGAATGTTAGATATATTGCAATGCATACTTGCATAAAGTAACTACATACGTGCACGGTGCACCTACTTTTCGTTTTAATGTTTTTCGTATAGGTTTTTCGTGATAACATTTATGCAAAAAGATAATGTTAATTTATTAGCACGTGATTCTGTAACTTTTTTGTTACAATATATATATTAATGCAAAAAGATAAAAGGATTGTATTCGAAAATGAAACGACATAATTTATAATAGAGGGCAACATAATTTTTTTTTCTTGATGACCAAATAAATTAAATTAGAATATTCTGATAATACTACTGAATTTTTTTCTTGATGACCCAATAAATTATATTAGAATATTCATGCTTTTATATGTAACATAAAATAAAATATGAACAAAATTGGGTCAAGTATGTAGATAGTTTATTTCAAAAACAAGCTTATGACATTTTACAAAGCACGAAATCGTTTTTTATAATAAAGCCAAAAAGACACATCTAAACTATTTCTAAATAGTCTATAAAAACATAATGATTGTACACTCATTAATCTTGCAAGAGACAATTAACTAACAGCACCAAAATAATAATTCTTTTGAAAAATTCTTAGTCATTGGGCTTCAAGACATGAGCTTATACTTAATGAGTTAAAAAAAAAGAAAAAAAAAAAGGCGATCATATGCGATCCGATCCGATCCTACGATCCTACGCGCGATCCTACGATCCTACTGCAATCCTACCTGGATTACGATCTTGTTAAGATCCTGATCGTTTTCTGTGTATAGGATCGTAGGATCGTACGATCCTACGAGCATGATCGCGATTTTGACAACCTTGCTAAAGATTACTTCTTTATTAGCTTCTATTTCACTAATTAGCTGCTAAATTGCTTATTAGAAACTAGAAAAGCTATAAACTTTAGTAAATAAGCTAGCTTATAAAACCTTTAAGCTCCACGCCTTAGGATGATAGAATGGATAAAAAAAATCAAAACTTGATAAGAGTTAGTACAAATAAGCTAATGAATAAGCTTTAAGCTAATAGCTTAAATCCAAAATATGAAGTATATTGGAAAGGAAAAGCTAAAAGCTACTAGATCTAAAGCTAGAAATAAAGAGTAAATAATCTAAATTAAAATAAGCTAAGAATAAGCTAAAAGATTAAAACTTTAAGACAAAAATTAATAGATCTAAAGAGTAAGCTAGTGTATAGCTTATTAGAGAAGAAAAACTAAGGTAAAAGCTTTTTGATTTTTTTGAAATAAGTTGTAAAAAACTAAGTAGATATAAAGTAAATAAATAGGTTTTGAAAAGAAAGTAAATTAAAAAAAAGTACTTATTTGAATAAGCTATAAGAGAACTTATCCAAAATAAGCAAATCTAAGTAAACTCCTAATAAGCTATATAGATGAGCTTATTTGGCTTATTAGATTAAAAAGAGAAAAAGAAAATAGAGGATAAGAGAAAGAAAGAAACAAGCTAAGTTGGAAACATAATCATCATCAGCCAAAATGTTATTACAATAAGCACTTAAAAATAAGCTAATAAGCTATTACCTCTCTACTATAAATACTACTCCTAATAATCTAAACTAATCCTACACCTATACTACTCCTACTATAATGTACAACTGCATCCATCCGTCCCTTTGTATAACCCAATTGGTTCAGGGGCATTTTGGTAATTTTGCAGCTTCAGATATAGCCAGGGCATTGGATCATTCTCAGCCAATCATTATGCCACATATCACCACGCCATTGGTCAGCCGCACTGCACAACTGCCACCTCGTACATGCCATGTCAGCCCGCCACCTTGTACTAATAGCGTCATATCTGCCACGTGTCACTTCTTCATTGGTCAGCTGCCCTGCAATCTCGTACCTGCAATTAGTAACCGTCAGCGCCGCCGCCACATGTTAGCATATGATTGGTCAGCCGCTACAACGTGTCACTTGTGGGTTCCAACTACCACGTATCCTAGGTGGGGTCGAGTTGCCACGTGTCACCACCTGAGTGGTGTCACGTGGTGCTGACTTGGTAACGCTTATATAACCAAAATCACCCCCAAGCCCGATCAAACTTGAGACCTCTTGTTTGATAAGAGGGTCTGCTACCAGCTGTGTTGGGCATACCCTCAGTTATATAATACACATTTAATTCCTTTATGGTCTTCTTGCTTGCAGTCCATTTAGTATTAATAAAAGGGTCAAAAATAGATTTTGACTGGTTCATTTCAAGAGTTTTGGACCGGGTCAAAGAGTGAGGATAGTAGCGTTGGAATCGTAATTTTGTGCTCTTTCCAATGGAGTGTTTGAGAAATTTTTCTGACTTCGTTTGAATCTCGATAAATGAAAAAACGTCATCAAAACTCACCCGTAAATCACTGTTTTTTCTCTGTTTTCAAACCCTTGTACCTGCAAGACATAATAACACATACCAAATATATTTGCAATATAATTTTGCATATATAATGGTTATTAGTCCATTTTAGTGTGTCTTTCGGTACAAAAATGATGTGTGTTTAAGCACATATCAAAAAATTTCCCACACTAAGCCATTGCTGGTCTCACACGCAATGTTATCACACACATTGGAAAATCTTTTAACACCCCTTAACTAATAATCTCTCACTTCAAACAAGAACAAAAAGATGTTCATCAAGGGGTATAATAATTATTTGTTTTCGAAAACGCCCCGTTTTAACCATAAAATAAATAGTAGATAATAAAGGTTTTATTCAAAATATATAAATGATTTAAGAACGGGAAACACACAAACTGGGTGTTTCCAGGAGATAAAGATCGTCATCCTTGATTTTCACAGTCCCCAAACCAATCTTAAAACGAAATCACAGCTAAATATAAAATTAGATGCTAACACTGCTCATAGATGCTAATTGTCTACACGCAGCTACTCCTTGCTTCCTTATTCCTAGTTCCTTTAAGGGTTTTATTTTGAAAAACGAGTTTTTCTTATTTCGATAGACTATAGTCCTATAAAGGCACACGATTTAGACAATAATTAGTTTAAAATCCTTCCCTAGAAAATTGTTGCAGATATAAATGAGGTCCACACCGAGGTCCTAATTTATCACGATTTAGGGGATATCCTCTTTATTTCATCCGAAATAACTCATCTATAGTCCAGACCAGAAGCTTTATTTAGATATCCTCAGAGTCGAAATTTGGCATTATTAACATTATTATTAAGCAGTATTAGCACTCGGCCCTTTAAACATTTGAGTCAACAGGAAAGAACCGGCAGGAAACAATATTCTTATTTTGACCTTGGGAATTTCCTTCACCTTTTTGAAGTCTGAGTCAACGGGAACGAACAATCACGAAACACAAAACTTTTATGGCTTTGGATTATTAAATTTATTACTTCTACTCTTTGTACAACTGAGTCAAAGGGAACGAACCGTCAGGAAACGTTAGTCTATCACAACTTCGGTTTATTACATATTTATTAGGCGCCAAACCCCGAGTACTGCGGTCTTTCAACATCTGAATCAATAGCAGCTAACTATCAGGAATCAGTTGTATTATTTTCCCGCAACACTGACAGTACAATGATGTGTACCCAACATCTATAAGCAGGAATTCCATCAAAAAATGAGTAAAAACTAACAATCGTAAAAACCGTGCATCTTTAGTTATTGAAAACATTATTTTTGATGTGTTATTTAGCTGGTGGGAGCAAAAAGCCACAATTAACTTCTATGAGCTCTAAAGAGATCCAACTACTCCACACTTGGCATCTAACTTATATTCCACTCTATCATTTTTCGTTCTTTGCAAAACAATTTAAGTTTTGATAAGTCTTGAAAGCTAAGGAAAAAACTAGAGTGCAATGCTCAGTCAAGTCATAATCTCCCTTGTTCTAGCCTACAGGCCTACTTATTTATACATATATTATAATTATCATGTTTTTTTCCTTTTATTTTCCAAAAATAATCAAAAAAATATATAGGTTAAAACGGGGTTGTGTAAGGCACAAACAAGCACATGTATAGTCATATTCGATAAAATCCCTCCCTCCCCCTCCACACACACTTAAAACTGAACATTGGCCTTTATGTTTAAAAATAACGGGTGTTACCCCCACACTTAGAAACGAAAAAGACATATGTTTAAAAATTCCAACTGTGATAGGGGAAAAAGACATTTATATTTATGACAAGGGCTATCCCTAGATATAAACATGTAAATGATCGGAGACTAAGTTTGGAGGGTGTGAAAACAAGCATAGAGGTCTTCTCGTCATAGGGAATCCTGCAAGCAAAAATGGATACCCACAAAACACAACATGGAGAGAAGCAATCCCCCACACTAATCTGAATACTACATCACACTTATTAAAAATAAAAATAAAATTAAAGAAAGATAGATAACACAGGTTGACTCCCGAGAAGCGCTTGTTTTTGTTCGAGTCTCTAGCTTGACTCAAGCGTTATTTAGGTTTATTCATAAAGTCAGACCCAACACTTAGTATTAAGTGCGGATGGAAATAGCGATACATACTCACCGAAAGAATGTATGCTATAGGATGAGATGATGGTATCATCATATATTGATGTGTAAGACGAACCATCACCCAAGTAATCTCACCAGAATGTGTTTGAGGGGAGAAAGGATCGAATCGCTCCACTTCCAATAAAGGAATATCTAGTGGTTTAAATATGAGAAGCGGTGTAACATTTTGGCAGGAACTTGATTTTGATGCAAAAGGATTACCAAAAGTTGAATTGTAATCAAAATCAATATCGGAAAGAGAATAAACGATAATTTTGTCAAATGTAGCAAAACATTTAGGCTCATTGTTGGGATTTAGAAAATCCGATAATTAAAGACTCGGTCACCTCAAGTATATGTATTAGTTAGAAAGCTCGTTGTCGTAGTCATTTAGTAATAGTTAGTAGTTAGTTAAGTAACACCGTGCAGGACAAACGGGTCTTTACCCACTGTAGGCCTGATCCACAGCCCGTAGGTGGCGTTTCATGTAAGACACTATAAATACCCTTTTCCTAGCAAGGCAAAGGGTTAGAGCTTCATAATATAGTTTTTCTTTCTCTTTATAAAAGCTCCCATTTCTCTCCATTTTCTCTCTCTAAACTCAAACCTCATTTGAACTGGTGTGTTATGATTATGTGTTTATGAAAACCAATATGCTACAAATGGTATCAAGAGCCATGGTTTGATCATCTACTTTACATATTCTTGGATTCTTAGTGGTTTTCATAAGGATTTTAGGTTTGAATGAGTTTAGAGACATTTTCATCATTTTGATCTTAATTAGTGTTAAGGTTTGGATTTTGATTGTACTTTTGTGTTTAGGATCATCATAAGTATTTAGTTTTTGGTTTGGAAGGCTAGATTCATCTTGGTTGTGGTGTTTTTGATTTGAAAAGTTTGGTTTTTGAAGTGGTTCTATGAAGCGGTTTGACTCTCGGATAAAATTTCTTGTATGCGATTTAACAGTTATTTTGTGCGAGTTGATCAATTTTGTATGCGATTTGTTCTGAAGTTGTTGCGGTTTGAGTTATAATAGCTGCGGTTTGTGTATTATTGTATGCGATTTGATACGGTTGTGCAGTTTGAGTGATAAGATAAAGAGCAAAAGTACAAGTAGTGGGAGTACTATTGTCTCTTTTAGGTTTGTCAAAATTGTGCGATTTGTATTAAGCAGTTTGATAGTCTGCGATTTGTTCATTGCGGTTTGATTAAAGAGGTTTGTCCGTTGCGATAGTCTGCGGTTTGATTAAAGCGACTTGGTCACACTGCAATTTGACCAAAGCGGTTTGTTAGCTATGAGACTTGTCTTCTGCGAATTGTTAAATCTAAGCGATTTGACACAGTGTGTTTTGACCTTTGTGCGATTTGTCAATTCAGCAACTTGTCTTTTGAGATTTGTCATTTCTTCGTGTTAAGTTTTATGGTTTCTCTTGATTTAGTAAAATCCCGTGAAATAATCTATTTCCCGGTTTAATCAAAGAGTAGTAAAATCCCGTGTACTTAGGAATCATGACTACAATCATTTCTTCCATTGCTGATGACGTTCAAGCTTCACGGTCTGATAATCGTCCTTCCATGCTTGACAGAACCGATTATGACTCTTGGGCGCAAAGAATCAGGCTGTATTGCTTGGGCAAAGAGAATGGTGTTGACATCCTTAAGTCAATTGATGAAGGACCATTTCAAATTGGAACCACCAGGGATATTCTTGAATCTGCAGCTGATGGAACTGTTGCTTTGGGGTTGGATAGACCAAGAACGTATGATGAGCTTGATGATAAGGAGAAGAAGAGATAGGATGCCGGCATTAGAGCTTCAAACATCATACTTCAAGGTTTACCAAAAGACATCTACAAGCTGATCAATCACAATACTGAAGCCAAGGCAGTCTGGGATAATGTCAAGATGCTTTTCTCTGGTTCAGAACTGACTAAGAAAGATATAGAGTCACTGTTGTATGATGACTTTGAGAACTTTAAGATGAACCCAGGGGAAAGTGTCACTGAATATCATGTGAGGTATCACAAACTTGTGAATGATATGAGGAACATCAAAATGACAATGCCAAATATCCAACTGAATTCCAAGTTCGTAAACAACATGAACCCTGAATGGCACAAATTTGTTACTGCAGTCAAATTGAACAAAGGATTGAGGAACACCAATTATGAAAAACTGTATGCTTACTTACTCCAACATGAGAAACATGCTGCATTTGAACATATGATCATGGAAAAGTTCAACTCTAACTCTAATGCTGCTGCTGCAAGTTCTTCAAATGATTCAACTCCATTTCTCTCAAATGTGAGGATAAGTACCAAAGCATCACAAGTCATACGTACTGAGGATTAGAATCACAAACTTATTCCTGACCCAGGATATAAGCCATCTGATATGTTCATTGAAAACCTTGCTAATCAACTGGCCCTAATGGTTCAACAAAACAAATACTTCATTCCCCACACCAACAACCATCTCAGAACCGCATCTAATCTACATAATCATGCTACTGTTAAAGAAGAAGGGGTTGTGGTTCAAAACATGCAAGGCAGGGAGAATGCATATCTACCACATAATGTACAAGGGAATGTTGGAACTGGAACTGGTTATGTGGGTGTCCAGAACCAAGGAAGGAACATAGGTCAGGGTCAAGGGAAACCAGTTAAGTGCTACAACTGTAGAGGGGAAGGACACATTGCTAGGAACTGCACTTAGCCAAAACGTCCACAGAATGCATAGTACTTTAGGGATAAGATGCTGCTGGTGCAAGCTCAAGATAATGGAGCTGTGTTGGATGAGGAAGAGTTGTTGTTTCTTGCTGAGGGGAATGCCAAAACATATGATGCAGATGTGGATGAACAACCGGTGCATGGTGTGGCTCAGAACAATCCCAATGTATTTCAAGTTGCAGATTGTGATGCATTTGACTCTGATGTTGATGATGAACCAATGACACAAACCATCTTTATGGCTAACATCTCTCCAATGGTCCCTTCACCTTAACAAGCCGGTCCCTCCAAGGAATCTATCACATCAGAGGTACTAAAACTATATGATGTGGTTGATGTGCAAAATATTCACAACAAAGTATAATCAAAAATTGAAAATATGGGTAATAGCAATGTTGTCCCATATGATCAATATGTGAAGCAAGATGAAAGTTTAATTGTACCAAGTGATGCATCTTCTGCCATCAATGATGAATGTGAGTATGATGAATACACTGATTATGTGCCTGATGATTCCATAATCACTAAGCTAAACATCTATAAGGATAAAGTTGCCATCTATGAACAGCGTACTAAGTTTGAGCTGACTACCCGTGAGCAGGAGATGGATAGCCAAATGCGTACACTTATCAGACAAAGTAATTTAAGGGAAGAAACATTAAAACAAGAGTTAAATTCCTTACAAGAGAAACTTAATAAAACTGTTAAGTAAAAGCAAGAACTTCAAGAAAATGTAAATGTGCTTAAGTAGGAATTCAATGCTAAGAAATCAAAACTTTTAACTGATTTTTCCAACCTTAAAACTTTGAAGAACAAACTTGAAAACAAGTTGTACGTACAAGGAAACACCATTCAAACTGACCAGGTTTTAATATTTATAATGTCTCGTTATACCTATGGTCTACCCTAATGCACTAACGGGCAGTGTACCCGGTCGTGTGTAGTGTAGTATTCGGTAAAACCGAGGTCGTCCCAAGAGCTATATGTGTGGATTAATACTAAGTCTAGGTGTCATAGATTTTAATATGATTTAATTAATTAATTACTAAAGCAAATAAAGGTAAAGGACGTGATCAATAGAGGAGAGTGATGCTAACCTAGTTATTCATCCTAGCTAGTAATGTCTACGTCTAATTACTTCCAATTACTTTAGGTGGGGTCAAAGTCGAGAGGACAACATTTGGTCAGTTCGCCCTAACCTATCAGCAAAGATGCCACCACGGGAGAAGTCAGGTGTCCCCTCATAAGTCTAGTTGTTCCTGGTCCCCTAAGCAGAGTCATTAAGTTCCGATACATGCTAGACTTATAATAGTGAGTGCCCAGGCGCTAGCATCTTAGACACTCACCCCCTAATTCTTAAGTTCATCCAAACGGTAGGTGATCAGTTGGTCAAATCGCGCAAGTAGAAAGGGTCGTCAATTGGTCATATCTTACCCTTCTCGTCTCAGTCTACTCACTTAGGGTTAGTTGGTCATATCTCCTAAGAAACTAGCCTCTACCGCAATTCAAAACTATCGAAACAAGGGTAGCTACCAATAAACTATGCATGCATACACTTAGAAATAATTATACGGAAGTAAAGTAAACGCAAACAAAACAATTAAGTGTAGGATCGTGAATATTATGTTGTTTGATGATTCGGGTGGTCTAGGACAATGATTAAATAAGAAAGCCATTTTAAATAGATGAAGAGAGTTGAGAGGAGGTTCCTTGAAAGAGAGTTTCTTTACAAAAGAAATGTTAGATTCAAAGAAGCCACACCCCTTCCATGGATGGAAGGGGTATTTATAGTTACAATGAATACGTCCTCCAAACGGACTGTGGATCAGGCATACAGTGGGTAAAGACCCGTCCTTCCTCCACGGTGTTACACTAAACTATTCTACGCTACTGACTAACTAATTAACTATTAAATAACGTAAACAACGACAAATCTACGAGCTAACATATGCTAGACCATTATTGGGGTGACCGACACTTTAACATGGAATTTCCAATTCCTAACAATCTCCCCCTAAGGGAGGTCACCCCATGAAATGCATTTTGCTTCCTAGCATTCTATCTTTGACTTTAGTTCTTGAGCTCGTAGACTTGAATTCTTCATTTCCGCAAACTTTGTGCATTAGTAGCGAATCTTCAAAGTCCGTATAGTTTTGTACTTTTAGTGGAGGCCTTTAACTGATCCACATCTTTGATGATCTTTGAGCTTTCATTGAGATCATCAGCCACAGTAAATCTCTGGATCACCCTTTTGTTGTGTTGCCATCATGTGAAGTTGTGACTTTTGGACCGACATGCTCACACTTTTGAATCATGACATCTTTCCATCAGAGTAGCGGAAGCCTTACTGGTTCATGATATTTACAGCAGCGAAGCAGAAGCATAGTATGAAATATCCGAGCCAGGTTATGTAGATATGCACCAGTCATGATTTCTTCAAATTAAGTGTGGATGCTGTGAGCATGCGGCTTTGGATTGACTCCTCAATTCTGATCAGCTGCAACCGTCCAAATGTACCTGCAAACAACAGTTAGCAATAAAACACATGAAAATGTCTTTGATCACTTTCGTTGAATTGAGGTACACGGCCCACGGTTCCCCGTTGATCAATACAAGTACTGCCTGTGATCAGGTAGGATTCCTAAGAATCTCCTTGATAGGGTTTCGCAGCTGTTCTAGCCGTTCTCAAACCGGAACGTCTCAAAATGAGTACACATTCGATGTGCTAGAGAAAAGAAGTTTTGCACATCGAACGGTTTTTCCAAAAGTACTCGTTAATTCCAATCCTGGACCATGGTTGATTCAAGAGTGAATCGCCCCATTGTTTCTATCCAGTTGTCACAAGCTTGATCTTTAGAAAAGATCTCACATGTCACCCACCAAGAGCTTGTTTGATGTTGGCTCTAGAAGGATTTCCATCTTCATTGTGAATATTTTTACATATCACTCGGATGTTCTGGCAATACCACAAGGATAATGTGTAGGACTCTTAATATATTCTTACTTTCCACATTGTGTGAAACAGCAAGTCTTCATTAATTTTGTGTCCTAATGAGATATTGTAGATCTCGTGGCTCTAGACTCAATTGTGCATATTTGGTTCCTATGCCGGAGACTAGGGAGAGGGTCTCCTTCTTCAATATCAACAATCTCTAGGAGAAAGTCGATAGATTATGTAGGTTCCCCGTGAGAATGAAACAAGCCCTTTTAAGAGGAACTTGAGTAGCTTCGGAAGTTAGTGCAGTGCGTCACTGGGTCCATGACGTCTTGTCTTCAATACTAGTGTTACCTTAGTAAAAACCAGTAGCATATGTATTGAACCCGGTTTCTGCCCTAAGGTTGAATTAATGGAGGGCTATTTCTTTTCACCCTTTTTCACATTCAATTCTTTTTCATTCTTCAACCCCTTCAGTGCTTACCGAGACTTCATAACTAGAACCTTGTTGGGTTAATTCCAGTACTATCTCAGTCTCAGTCGGCACTCTTCCCAAATTCTCATTTTTCTCCTTTTTTCAATATACCTAAGGACTCTACACTATCTAGTGGATTGTCCCTGGGTAGATCCCTCCGGTTCTAGCGGATCGTGGGAACTAATACCTAACCTAACCATCCTTATAACTTCATGCATAAAGTAAAATGGTCGGTCTTTTGGTACAGTTCATTCTTCCTTGAAACCAACTGAAAAATCATTTGGAAAAACAATCAAGGTACTTGTGATACGAGATCAAAGCATTTTGCACCTTAATAGTTTTGATCATTTAGAAAACCTCCCCCTCAACATGTGCATATGATTTAGAAATTGTTTAGCACATGGAGGCAAGAGGACTTTGAAATATTTTCTTTGATCACAATTTTCATAGAAAAAGCCATTTGATTTTCTTTGGTAAATTCTCCCCCTCAATATGTGCATAGGATATTTGAAAACATTTTTATCACATAGAGGAATGAGTTCTTTTGAAGCACATTCACAATCACACAAGCCATTAAGAAACCATTTGCTCCCCCTCAATATGTGCTTCGAGATTCGAAAGTGTTTAGCACATATGAGTGAGCAGCCTGCACATTTGAATCAAAATCGATCACCTTTTATCAAATCACAAATTCTCCCCCGATAAAAAATATCAAACCCTTTAAGATTTTGGATCCCAAGTGATTTAATAAGGTTTAGAAAAATGACAGATAAGGACCAATTATAGACATTAAAGATTGTTAGTGTCAGGTATGATAGTTTTAAGAGATCTTTAAGTAAAATAAAATAATTTCACAATCAAACAAGAACAGAAAAAATTTCATTTTGAAAGATCTTGATTCTAAAGAAAAATAATACCATGACATAACATTAAATCTTTAGATCACCACATTTTTTAACGTACAAACCGGACTTGTTTTGATGATATATTGTTTGAAAATACTTAATTTGAAATCACTCTCCCCCTCAATCCATGACATTAGTCGTTGATTGAGTGACTTTAGTTTAAAATGAAGTCCGGTTGATTTCCAAAATTTGAGTTCAATTTATTTTCAAAAACAATATTTTTCCATTTTCTAAATTGTTTTAAGAAAAATGGTATCATCCACTACATTCCTGCACAAAGATACGTTAGGTGGTTGAGAATATGCTTCTGTTGTTGCTGTAGGGCTTGGAAGAAAAACCGTCTGCTGATGCAGTGAGACTTCTTACGTTGCATTTTAATGCCAACTGAGGTTAAATTAAGCTCCGTTTCTTCATTTGTTGATGAAGAAAACCATCTGCTGATACAGTGAGACCTCTTACGTTGCATTTATGCCAACTATCCATAGAAGTCCAATTAAGCTCCGTTTCTTCATTTGTCAACCCAAGATATAGTTACCCTTTCCTTTCGGCATCCAATCATCTTCATCTGTGGGATCCGGATCGGGAACTTTCTTATATACCAATATACCTGCATACGTTAGTGAACACACATACAGATATATGGTGGTCGACATCACCCAAACAGCAATCGACTAATAAAAGTCAATTCAACATATCAATCAGATCATGTAAAGCATGGGAATAATGTGTTTATCCAACTCTAATCATCTAATCCTAGCAATCATATCCTAGGCACCTAGTCCTTCAACATAGGTTAACATCATTTTTAATTAAGCATATTAGGATAATTAAGAAAGCTCGTTAGATGATATAGATTTGAAAACATTCTCCCCCTCAATCAATGACTCATTTTTATAAAAAGTTTAAAAGCACTGAAGACATTGATTGAGTTTTCAATTTTTATAAAAACTCTGAAACTGATTGTTTTTAAAGCAACTCATTTACCACCATTTTGTTAAAACAAATATTTTTCTGAAGAATTTTTGAAGGAAAAATATTTGAGTAGGAACAGCAGTCCTTCGACATACTTTCCTCATTTTGTTTTAGGATAAGTGCACGAAATATTAGAAAATTGATTTAGCGCAGCACTTTCCTTTCTTGAAGAGCGGGTTGCTATCAGAAATAGTAGCAAGCCATCGTTTTAAGCACGGGTCACAGTCTGAAATAACTGCAAGCCATATTTTTAGACATGTTTTGGAAAAGAATATTTACACCTCCTGCTCGAACTTCATCTATGATCCCGTGCCATTATTGAATGACATTTCTAAGACCGCAGATGTTATCGATACCAGAAGACATGTCTTGAGAAAACAATATTTTTGGTATTTTTCAAATTTTTTGATTTTTATGGGTTTTTGTAGATTTTATGATTTTCTATTTTCTTTTGTTGGTTTTATATTTTTGTATTTGGTTTTTGATAGATATATACAAAGATAGAGTAGATGATATAGTTTAAGAAGATGATGATACGAGTACCGAGAGAAGGATATCGAGCAGCCCCGTTGTAGAAGATAGAAGTCATCATCCCTAAAACTTTCACCACCAAAGCTTCCAAGGCTCTTGAATCGAAGAAAGAAATAGAACCATCTGAAAGTGAGACTTTGGTAGCTTCCCCCCAAAGCGAAAATCCATTAGATGAGCAGATTCGAAGCTCTATTTCAAGCTTGCCTTACCCAGGTGCACAGAGAAGCACACCATTATCATAAATCCCGCTGCTCCTTTTAAGAATGAAAATCGAGATTCTTCGTTCGGGGTTATATCATCCAAATGAACAACAGCAAAGTATCATCCCACATTTAAATAATCTTCTCAAGTTTCCTTTCAACTGAAGTCTGAAGCGGTCCATTCCAAAAAGGTGTCACGAGACAACTTCCCCCACGTAGTTGAATTGATGCAGTCAGTCTCTTAGAGTAGAGCTCACGAACCCGAATACACATACCCGAAGACAAAGAAACTTATACCATCGAAGTAGCAGATTAAGTCCAATAGCCAAAGAATAACCCTGATGTATACTTTTCTCTCCCCCTGAAGAAAGTGTATTAAGCTCAAGAACCCGAAGTACCGAATGCCCAAAGAGAGAATAACCGATAACATTGAAGAAGCAGGCCGAATCACTGATTATCTCTGCGGAGGACTATCTCTGCGGATTTCAACTCCGGAATAAGTGATTATATCTCTAAATCACTGATTAAGCACTCAAGTGAAAGAGCTGAGCGTCCCCAATGTACACAATCTCTCTCCCCTGATGATTGCGATAACATCGAAATCATCACACACTTGTGTACCTCTTTTTATCTTCAAAAACTTTCTCTTACATCTCTTCCCCCATATAGTTGGAATAAAAACACTAAACGCCTTGATGAGTAAAACCTTGAGTTTCTTTGCGGTCATGACATTTTTTTTCCCGGGATATCTTCAATCACTTAGAAGAATTAAGTTCATCAAGTTTACTCGCCATTAGTCAAACCTTGAGTTTCTCTGCGTTAATAAAATTTGTCTTCCCGGGATATCTTCAATTACTTAGAAGTATTAAGTTCATCAAGTTTACTCGCGTTTAGATGCGTGTCTCCTTCCCCCTTGCTGGTTTTGATACTTCAGAATCATCAACTCTTTGAAAGCCCAAATACTAGAAATTTGTTGAGAAGAACGCTTGAAGTCTTTGTGAGAATCAACATGCTAAATAATGTGAGCAAGTCTAATTGGGGATTCAATTTGACATTTCACCCTCCCCCAATTAGTGCTCTCCCCTAAACTGACAATGCCCAAAATATGAAGAAGTCTTTGGATAATCAAATGTAACTCGTCTTTAGTCTTCTAACATGCAGCAGAAAATGTAGAACAGACTGTAGACTCGACCTTCTTCAAGATTGTGCAGTTGGGGAATAGATAGTTAACATCTTCAACTCACCAAAAAATAAGAACATCACCAAAAAGCATCCCAATTAACTTACATCTTGCAAGTCCCCTTAACTAAAATTTCTCCCAATCAAACAAGAACAGAAAGATGTTCATCAAGAAAATCAGCAATCAGGCCACAGCGAACACACGAGATGGTAACACCAAACTACCAATCACATCAAACAAGAACAGAGAGATTGTTCGGAATCATCATGTTGATGTATATGTGAAGCATTAACCGGAAGCACTTTGTTGATAATCTCATCAGTCCGAGTGAAGATGTCAACCAACAGCTCTTAGAAGAAACTCCATGTAAAGATGACCCGATAAGAAGCTCGGTTCTTACATGAGTTTGGAGCCGTTTGACCATATAGTCTCATAAATCAATCAACCATGCAGAATTTTCAAACTCCTTCTCCCCCTCAAGAATTGCAGACGGAGTTGCAATTCTTGATTAAACAAGTGATTATCATCTAAATGTATTCTATTCACACTTCTCCCCTGCAAAATTAGCACATGATGTCGCCATCGTCATTATAGTTGAGCAAGTTGAATAAGAAAACAATTAACAGTAGCCCGGTTCACTTGATAATTGAAAGTGCATGGAAAAAGCATGAAGCATGTTGATGAGACTGGTCATATAAGAAGATTTCTCTTCTTTCGAATATAATGCACACTTAAGCGTACACACTTATTTTCTTTAGAGAACGAGGCATGAACTGTTGTGTTCATACGTCATAAATCTCTCTCTTTTCATCAACTCTTGGAAAACTTATAATCAACCCCATTATCATTCAGTAGGCTCTTTGTTGTGACAGCTGATGGAGAAAACCCAATATGATGAATTTGACCCTGAAGTAAACTACCCCGAACTCGTGACTTAAACTTGCACATATGTAGCAAAGAGCGGTGTCGAGACTTCATGCCCATTTGAATCTCTAAGTACTCTATACTCTTCAACCAACCAACCATCAAGTATAAGACGTACATCACCTCTTGAAAATCCACAATTAAATTTGACACTGAGCACTACAACGTAACTCCTTAAAGTGATAGTTATTTTTGTGGCAAAAAGAGCCCAATTTCCCCTCGTGGTAAAAGAAAAAAGACTCCCAAGAATAACTAGATTTCCAAGTCTTCGTTTTTGATAATAAGCTCGAACAAGGATCATGAAGAATCTTCATCCAACCATCCCCGATACCTTCAGATACTAAGTACACTTGCCCGTGATATTTCACTTCAACCTCAAATAAATAATAGTGAATTAACCTCGTTGTCACATCTTCTGATTAAAAGCTCAAATCTAGCCTTCTTTGACGTTTTAAGTGAACTATGATAATGGTTTTCATCCCGACCATGGTTAAAAGCACATCACCCCGTAAAACCATGTAATAACCAAACTGCCATGACGAATATCCAAACACACATCCAATTCATGAAGTACACTCTTTTATCCCTTCTTCGAAACAGAAAATGTAGCACCAACATCAAATAAGAGATCTCGAAATACAATTTCCTTTCTCTAAGATGGTTCTATCAATACGGGATTTTACAACTCTATGGTTTAAACCGAGAAATAGTTTCTTTCCCGGGATTTTACAAAACCAAGAATAAACCGTAAGATATATCCGGAAATGCACTTTACTATTACCAGGATGTTTCCATTGTCACGGGATTTTACAAGTCTATGATTTAAACCGAGAAATAGATTCTTTCGCGGGATTTTACAAAGTCAAGACAAAACCGTAAACAATGTCAGCTTGAATGTGTTATGACAAATTTGGTTTCGGTGAATATCTGTTTTAGGGGAACATGCAGCGGTTCATCAGCGGTTCAATATCCAATATCATCAACATCATCAACCATCCAAAAAACACTTTGGTAAACACATCATTCACGCATTCTGATGGCTATTGTAGTGACCACATTGAGAAGTAAACCCGATCTGCCAAACTTGAGCATGAAGTAAAATTCCCCAGATTTTTTACTTAAACTTGTACTAATCCTTGTGAAGAAGAAACGGTGTACCCAATGTACAAAACCTCTTGACGTATCCTCAACTACGTGAGACACCGAAGTGATAGCTACGTTGTGGGTTAAGCGAGAAAGAATCACAACCGTAACTAAATAGCCAAGTCTTTATCACACTCAGTAAACGCCCAAACAAGTCATCTTTGTGGAAGGGTAGAAAGAAAGAAAACGAAATAAGTAAACGCGCCCGGAAAACCTCACTTCAGATCCAAATAAGAAATATCGAAAACAACCCCGTAGTCAACCTAGTTCCAATAACAATTCAAGCTGTGACAAAAATTATTTTCCGTGAAAATGTATACACCAAAGTACCAATCCGCATACCACAATAACAATCATCATCATACCAAATTTCCAAACATCATAACGAATCTCATCATTTCATCAATTCACATCATCAAATCTTTTCAACACATTCTCATTTTAATCAAGTCTCATAAAATTGAATTTCGAAAAGCTCATCTGACCATCATCCAAACCCAATTAATATATTATACGATCCACAACAAATCGACAATCATAATTCAAATTCCACGGTTTATAACATCCTTGGGCCCAAAACAACTATTATGCTTGACCAATTCATCGTTAATCGTTGGCCCATTTGAACAGCTCACTTATCAAAACGACAATAAATCCATTTAAGCCCTTGTAAAAATCAATCAACCCTATAATCAAGGTCCGGCCCACTAAGCATAATACCCATTTTATAATAACCACATACATTCATCTCGACAAAATTGATAACAATTTCCATAAAGATATTGCCCATACAAAAATCACATCCAAGGACATTATCCCACTTAAAATTGATAAATCGTTTATATTATCACCTTAAAGCTTAACTCAATATCAACTGATAATATCCGTCCAAGCTCAATCAGTATCACGGAATTAATCATGGAGAAATACTAGGCTCATGTCATACGTTAAGACCAAGGCCTAAATTATCATGGAATGAGGCCCAACAGAAATCTTACCCATTCATCCACTCGTTTAACAAGCCCATGTCGTGTACCAATGTCCAATCCAAATCGAGGCCCATTTACAATCATTTACAAACCCGGTGCCCTAATACTTATGTGTATAGAACGCTTATTTACACCAACACAACCCTAATATTTCTCATATATTAGAATCCTCCGCCCCCATCAGTCAATTGTATTCCACAAACCCTAAATAATCACATCATCAAATATTGTACGCCTCCTTCTCCCTTATTCACAAAAATGACTCATCAGAAAACAAAACGCCAAATCATATGATGTATTCTTATCTTAGTCTCATCTCATTAGCACAACATCATGTACAATCTGAATGAATAAGCCACAGGGATGGCATACGCGTTTTGTGACTGCCACAGGGATGGCATGAGCAACAATGGTTCGGCATCAATATCTTTCAATAAAGGATCTCAGGTAAGTGATACTTTGTGGCTGTGTCTTGTATTTGGTTATGAACGAACATAGGTAAGGAAATAACATACATGTTATCTGTTGGATCGATGTACTCTAACCAAACTAACTTAAATAGCTTGTTAAGGTTTAATAACCTCGGATAAATCCTAAGTTATTAACAAAGAAACACTGAGCAAACTCTATTAAGTATGCGGAATTTACTTAACAAAGCTAAGAAGAATAACTTAAACTTTAAACGATTATATTAATAAATCTAACTCTGCTTTATTATGCAGATACTTCAACAACTCAAAATATCGAACTTTTCTCTAAAACTCTAATAATGTCACTTGTAAGCAATCGTACCTCTAATGCCAATCTAGGGGTCCTTTTATAGGCTCAAGGATATCCCTAGTCGGTTTACAAATTGTATCCTTGTACGCCAAGTAATCTAATACAGAATATTCTAGAGTTACAATACTTTCCATAAACGAATATAACAGTTCTTTGTTCTTGCAGTACTTTGACTTCAATCAACAGTACTTTGACTTTATCTTTAGCAGTACTTTGACTCTTTGACTTTTTCCAGTACTTGTAGTTTACAGTACTTTATCAATCTTCAGTACTTTGTCAATCTTCAGCACTTTCATATCCCAACAATCCTCCCCTAACTTGAATTCTACTAGCTTGACTTCAAGTTCCTTCGTGAATTTATCTTTAACAGCTTCATCTTTAAGGACAGATTGTTTCTATGTCTTTCAATTATATCTCTGTAGTTTCTGTGCTTGTCAAAGTATCTTTAGAATTATTCTTTTACAGCAGCATCCAACAAACTCCATCTTTTCAGCAACACAGCAACATATGACAATTTGTACATTAATTCAGTTTAAATTGCAATCTATTCTCATCACTTCCAAGTGTATTAACTCCTGTGAGAGGTGAATCATTGAAAATTTAATGGATTTAGATCTCTTTACCAAAGCCATTAACTCTGGAGTAGCCGAATGTTTTGGTGTGTAAGACCATGGTACATTGATAACCATATGATTTTTAGCAAATCATCAGCTATCAACAGATTTGAGTTGTCTTTACCAAAAGTTGTACCCTTCTGGACTAGTTAGTTCTTTCATCATGGTGAACTAATTACCATATAATGGTTTTTCCACAACCTTTACGACAAGCCATTTTCTTGTGGGCTAGCCAACTCTTCACATTAACTGATATGGTGAGTTGATTACCATACAACTTATTAGCAAGTTGTTAACTAAAAACGGATTTGTCATATCTTTACCAGAGCCGTTTGCTCATGGATTAGCCAATCCTTTTGTAACCATGGTGGATTGATAACCTATTGATGTTACCATCTCAAAAACCATTTATATTATCCAACCTTTGTTCCAAAATATTTGTTACTTAACAAAAAGGTTTCTTTCAAAAATCGCTTAACTGGTTAAAAAGCTGCAAGCAGTACTTTGATGAAAGTACTGTTTGATCAGCAGTACTTTGAATAAAGTACTGATTTATCAAAAATAATTTATTCAAATAAGATTCATACCAGTCATTCATCCTCATCAGCAATAGTAGTCCAGTTGATAAACAAATTGATGACCATGCAAGCAATTTCATTATCCTCTTCAACTTCCATTCCATGCTCTAGCATCCTCCTCATAAGATCTACTGTTAGAGGATATCTTCTATTTGCAAACATGTGTATCATTGTACCATTTTCCAGCTCTAAAACATGAACTCCAGATTCTTCAAAGAATCTCCAACAAACAATTTCCCAATTCTCTTGATTCTTCCAAATATCATCAGTGCTCTGCTCTTCAGTTTCCCATACAGTTATGAGATCTCCAAGTAGAACTAAACCAATTCCTTCTAATGGATTATGTTTGAAGTAAGATCGTACCACATGATATAAATAGAATAGATTCACTCTATCTATGATGTGCAGTAAATCCCATAATCTGTTGAATACTCTGAAACTTTCATCTTCTTTATGAAACATCAGATAACTCCCTTCTTTGGATTCCACAACTTCAAAAGCACTAATCTGAGATCTGTTCATCTTCATGTCAGCATCTTCTTTGGAATATTCAAAATCTACTACTCTGAGATAATTTCTTAGTTCATCCCTAGTCTCAGATCTTAACTCAACTTTTTCTTTCTCTGCGAACTGAACATCTTTAACTTCAGTTTTTCTTTTTCTTTTTAAACTTTTCTTTCTTTCTTCTTCTTTCCAAGTAGCTTCATCTCTAAAGTCTTTGATGCTTTCAACATGTTTCTTATAAGCTTCCCTAGCAGCATCATACAATCATTTCATCTCAAAATAATTAAACCTTTGCAATCCTTTATACCCTTGACTTTTAAGATAAGCCATCATAGCATTTCTGTCTTTAGCTTTATTTGGCCTTCTTGGTAGAAATCTAATAGGAATAGGTGACTCTAATGGTTCATCAGCTTCAGCATTCAATTCCTCTTGCAACTTCTTAGCTGCTTCTCTACTGTGAGCTTCTTCAGCTTCCTGAGCTTCTCTATCTTTAGCATTTAATTCCTCTTGAAGCTTTCTAGCTGCTTGTTCATTCAATGCTTCTTGGGCAGCTCTTATCTGTGCTAAAGTTAGTTTCTTCTTCTTTACTTCTACCAAAACACCTTTCCCTTTATCCTTAGGATCAATTGTAGGTTGAGAAGTTCTTTGTTGTTCCTCTTCTTGCACTCCTGGAATATTAACACCACCTCTTGGTTGTGATAAACTTTGCAACATTACAGCAATAGTTTCATCATCACTTGCAGTATGGATGGGTTTGAGTGTAGCTTCCTCTTCTTGTATAACAATTGAGGGACCAACAACTTCTTCATGTACAGTTGTTGAAGGACCAGCTTCCTCTTCAAAGTCCAACAACCTTGGAGTTAACAATTCTTGCCTGTAGGATCCTTGTTGTTGAAAAGCAGTACTTTGATTTTCAGTACCTTGATCTTCAGTACTTTGAACTGGAACACCAATAACTTGTTCCTCAATTTCTTGAATAATATGTTCTTCAGTTTTTTCATGTTCTTCAGTACTTTCAGGTTCATTCTCCTTCACAACATCTTCTTTCAAATTCTCTTCTTCTAAATTCCTCCCCAATTGGACAGAAGATTGTTGGGGAACCTTTTGGCGTTTGATTTTCTTAGACTGCCTTTGCTCCTTCTTCTTTGATTTGACCCATATACGATGATGTTGAACCAAAGTCCAAACAAAATTCTTTAGCCTTCTAAACTTGAATTTCAATTTCTTAATCTGCTTAGCTTGAGCCTCAGTAGTCTTTTTCAACTTAACCAACTCCCTTGTCAAAACATAATTATCCAATGTTAATCCTTCAGGGGGTATAGTATGGGAATCATCTCCTTGAACAGGTGAATGTTCCTCTGGTTGAGAAGCAGGAACAGATCTTTGTGGAGATGGAGAAGGTGAGACTGCAACATCTTCTTGAACTTCAGTACTTGGGGAAGCAGTACCTTGTGAAGATGCAGTACCTTCTTGAGATGCAACACTTTGAGAAGCAGTACTTGCAGATGCAGTACTTGCAGATGCAGTTCTTGCAGATGCAGTACTTGCAGAGGTAGTACCTTCACTAGCTTCATCCTCTTCAGCATCAGCTCGAACAGCTTGAACAACTTCCATCATAGAAGTAGTTAAGGGAGTGTCCCTTCCAGTGAAAAGATC
>OU343221.1:113335392-113353257 GCA_910596185.1 Chrysanthemum makinoi
CAAAAACATGGCAAGTAAAGATTTGTTAAATGTTCATGTTTCTGTGAAAGTTATCGAGACTCCAATCACCAACAAAATAAGAACACCTTTTTGTCAAAATATATGTATCATGCATGTGTATAATCAAAGGAGGTGACCAACGTGCAAAACCCAAGCAAAAACACAATCCTTGGTCAAATTATCCCATGCACATGTATGTGTAAGAGGAGACAAAACACCTAGCAAGCCATCCTATTATTATTTTTAATATTAGTACAAGTAAAAGAAAGCTTGTTACTACTCTTTTCTTTCTATGTTAATGAGATAAACACAAGGCAAAGCAAAAATATAAAACTTGGTCCCCCCCCCCTATCATCTCTTTTCTTTTTTTCTGTCTTTCCTCAGAAAACCCACGCCCCACCTGCTACTCTTCTTCCCTCCAATATCGCCATTCTCTCGCTCTCCTCCTCCTCTACACACGCTTCATCCACCTCCAAAAATGATAAACCTTTCAAACAACCTTCTCACCTCCAAGGACAACCATAACCGGATATGAATCACTCTCTTGGCTTTTCCCATGAGGATGTCGACAAAACCAAGGCCCCCCTTTGTCTCCTTTGGACCACGACCTGAAGATAACGCCAAGAAAGCCACGTGAAGGCCTACACTTCATGGTGAAGATTACTCAAAAGAGGCTCCTTATCATCTTCGAGACCATAAGTGTAAAGACCATGGCTATTCTCCTCTATATAAACAATTCCTAGAACACATTGCTAAACTAACAAACCCATCTCTTGTTTTCACTCTCACAACACCAAGTAAAACTCTAACTCATTCTACTCTTTTGTTCATGTCGAAAGAAGAAGGACGAAACAAGGTTTCGGGTTTCATTTTATAAGTAAGCGTTCACTTCGGGTTAGTTTCTATCGAATAAGCTTTTGAAAGCTAGTTGCGGTCGGGTTTTTCTATCTCGAGTCTTTCTCACTCGACACTCATTCACTTCCAACCCACTGTGAGCTTCGATCCCTTCCTTATCTTATTGTCATTCCTCTCCTAATGCTCATGTTAAGTATTAATATGTAAAGATTAAAAACTTGAGTTTGTTAAAGTCTTCATAAAAGTTGAGGTACCAACTATTTTGAAACTGAAAATAAGAAAAGAACGTAAAACACTAACACACGCATGATGTAACACCCCCAAACCGATAAGGGCAGAAGTGTCACATTCTGGTGTCATATCAGAACATACAAATAAAATCCTTACAAACGGAAACCTTAAAAATGAGGTATCAAATCATATAAACAATTGACTGATGTGAACATACAATATCTAAAATGAAGTGAAATATCAAAATAAAAATTCTTCAAAGTAAGTCCAAATAATAAGGTAACTAGGGTTGGTCCACTCATATAATCCAACTCTCACCCATCACCATCTTTAATCTAAAACCTGCCGCAGAAAAGAAATGCGGCTGAGCTTAAAAGCCAAGGAACAGATATAACAAAACGAAAGCTAAATAAAAGCAGAAACAAAATGAAACAAAGGAAATAGATAACAAAGTCGCAGCGAAATGAGGACAATGAGTCAATGAGGATCCTGCAGAAACACAATTATACAGATATCCAAAACGAACTGAACAAGTGGAGAACGAAACAAAGCAAAGCATCAATGACATATAAACAAGCACATACAAACCAGACATACAAGAACTGAAACATAAGAAAGCATAGCAGGCCGTATCCATACAACATATATGTCATACAATCAATTCAGAAATCAAGACATACAAGCCACAGTATATCTACAGGAAAGCGGAAGCAATTAATTAATAAGTGAGCATGGCAATTCACACAGTCAAAACCCTAGTTGAAAACATAACCAGATCATAATAAGGAAGTACTAACAAGCATAACACATGGCAATCACACGTAATAAGTAGGAATACAATATAAACGATATAATTAAATGAATCAAAGACATAGCAGGGCAACAAAACAAATTAACAAGCCAGACGTCACAAGATGACCCATTTACCTAATCAAACCGTAGCATAGGCAGAAATGTAAACATGGCAGTCAACAATAAACAGATAAGAACACAACATAGTCATAGTCCGAGATACCAAAGCACACATAATAAAACCAAAAAACTATTGTTACACATTAGTATGGTCACCAGACAAATCAGAGAGTCACATAAATGTGAGATCACATATCATCGATGAAAATAGGAAACAGATAACCGCATAGTAATCACATCATAGCAGATAATCAAGAGTCCACAAAACATGAATAGCATAATCAAATTCAATAAGCATATAATAACCCGGTATGCGTGAATGGAACGAAGTCCAAGTAACGGAATGAGAGTGTGACAGATCAAATCAATGGAATATATATATCTTGGTAGTAGAGTGAGTCATATAAGGGTACTGAAAGTAATGAACAATTTATACAGAATATGGTGCTAGAAAAACAGTAGTACAAAGATAGGTCTATCAAAAGTGTAAGGGTTGTCGAATCTACCCCGAGCCCGAAACATATCATATCATATCATATCATATCCTATAACCGTTATTCTGAGGGTGACCTTTAATACCATATATAATAGGAGGGGAGACTCAAGAACCAATGGAGTAGCTAGCTCTGCATGTGAAGACGCGTATTGAACACGACATCATTCACGTGACAAATCATATCATATCTGATAACAGAAAAGATCTAGATGCATCCATACCCTACCACATATACAAATATGATCCACCACCAAGGGACGGCAACATCACTCTACTACCCTAGAGTCATGCTGTGAGGTGCATCATCGACACGCCATGTTACCTCTATGGCTAGGGAAACATATTTGGCTCGGGTATCAAACTAAAGGGTCAAAGCATAATCATATCATAAGGATTCATATCAAAGTTCCATAACATAAGTTCATAATCAAAAGTTCATATCAATGGCTCATAATCTTCGTAGTCATAAGGTTCACAATCGAAGGTTCATAATCGTAAAGGTTCATGTGAAACAGCAACAAAAAGGGCATAGCAGAAAGTCATAGGAAGCCCAAATAGAAGGCTTTTCAGAGCAAAGTATAACCGCTCAAAGCTAATATCGAAGATGTAAATCTAATCATGAGAAACCTAAGAGAAAAGGTCAATATCTCTACTTTAATGCCAATGAAACTTAAAGCAAACAAAATGAGAATAACACGTAAGACACAACGTCATCTCCTCCAACGCATCTACACCGACAATGCATTTGTTTAATACTATGAATAAGATATAACTTTTTACATGCACATCAAACCATAACACAAAGTAGCATATAGATGGAATTCTAGAGAGAGAAAGTTAGAGGTTTAGGGAACTTAGTGAGAGAAAGTGAAAGATATTATTATGAGCTCCAACTCTCTACCTTGGAGGTAGAGAGTATTTATAGTCTTACATAAATCGCCACACAACGGGTCGTGGATCGTGCATACAGATGGGTAAAGACCCGTTCGTCCTCCACGGTGTTACTTAACTAAATACTACTTAACTAAATATTACTATGACTACGAGCTTTCTAACGATTACATATACTTGAGGTGACCGACTCTTTAATACCCGAAATTTCTAATTCCTAACAATCTCCCCTTAAAGGAGGTCACCTCAAACATATACTAAAATGACATTGAATACAATCAGATATTACATTAACAATTGATCTTGCATTCTTGATGTAGTACTTTGCTCAAAAGCTCGTAGTCATTGATTCCACTCATTGCATGTTTGGTTAATCCAAGTGGAGGTCTTTTCTGAGATCCACGTGATAATAATTTGAGCCAACTTTTGAGATCATCAGCTAATAGAAAATCTCTGAAACATCCATTGTGGTGTTGGTATTATGTGATGTTGTGACATTCGGACCGACATGCTCACATTCGGGATCATGATATCTTCTCATCGAGTGCGGAAGCTTTGTTGATTCATGATATTGGCGCATAGAGCGTAAGCATGGAGTGAAATATCAGAGTCATTGATGCACTAATCATGATTTCTTTTGAGATGAATGTGTTAAGTGAGCATGCGGCTATGGATTGACCGCTTCATTACGACAAGAACGCTCGGGTGTACTAAGCATACAACAGCGAGTTAGCAATAAATCACATGAAAGTGTCTTTGACCACTTTCGTTGAATTGAGGTACACGGCCCACGGTTCCCGTTGATCGATACAAAGCACCGCTTCGTGATCGTATAATTCAAGAATTTCCTTGTGAGGGTTTTTACAAGCTCTAGTCGTTCTCAAACCGAACATCTCAAAGAAGACAACACGAGTGAGTGAACCAATAATTTGAGTCCATCGATTGATGAAAAGATTTTTGAAAAACAATCGAGTATTGCTCAATAGAAATTGTTTTTGCAATACAACGAAGGTTTTAATGAAAATCAATTATCAATCATAAAACACCTTTTGATTTGAAAAATTAGTACACGGTCGACGTGCTAATGAAAAGAGTTTTAAAGCACAAAGACCGGTTTTTCAAAGGTATCCGTCAATCCATAACTCGAACCGTGATTGATTCAAAAGATTGAATCGCCCCATTGTTTCGTTCAGCTTGTCACATGGTTGATCTGTATAATAGATCTCACATGCCACCTACCAAGAGCTTGTTAGATGTTGGCTCTAGAAGGCTTTCCATCTTCATTGTGAATATGTAAACACATCACTCGGATGTTCTGGCAATACCACAAGGATAATGCGTAGGACTCAAGATATAATCTCTCTTTCCACATTGTGTGAAACAGAGAGTCTTCATTGAAAGTGTCCTAATGAGATTTATTGATGATCTCGTGGCTCTAGACTCAATTTGTGCATATTTGGATCCTATATCGGAGACTAGGGAGAGGTCTCCTTCTTCAATATCAACAATCTCTAAGAGAAAGTCGATAGATAATGTCGGTTCCCGTGAGAATGAAACAAGTCCTTTTAAGAGGAACTTGAGTGGTTTGGAAAGTTGAAGTGCAAGGCGTCCACGGGTCCATGACGCCTTGTCTTCAATACCGATGTTACCATCAGTAGCATATGAATTGAACCGGTTTCGCCTCTAAGGTTGAATATATGAAGGGCTATTTGTTTTCACCCTTTTCTCATTCAATTCTTTTTAATTCTTCAACCCCTTCAGTGCTTACCGAGACTTCATAGCTAGAACCTTGTTGGGTTTATTCCAAAGACTAGCTCACTCTGATCCGCACTCTTCCCAATTTCTCATTTTTCTCCTTTTATCATCATACCTAAGAACTCTACACTAACTAGTGGATAGTTCCTGGGTAGATCCCTCCGGATTCGGCGGATCATGGAAACTAATACCTAACCTTATCATCCTTATATCACCATACATAAAGTAAAGTTGGTCGGTCTATTTGGTATTGTTCATCCGCCATTGGAACCAATTGAAAACCATTTGAAAATCAATCCGGATACTTGTGATATATTATCAAAGCATTTTGTACTTGAATTGTTTTTGATATTTTTAGAAGAAGAACTCCCCCTCAACATGTGCATCAAGTATTTGAAAATGTTTTGCACACGGAGGCAAGAGAAAGAATTAACTTCTTTGATTACCATTTTCTAAAAGATATCAACATCACTTCCCTAATCGAATCAAGTAGATAAAGCATTTTGGGGAAGGATGAGGTTTTCATGATTTTGCTCCCCTCAATATGTGCCTCGAGGTTTGAAAAGAGTTTTGCACATACTAGAGGGAACCCGCACATTGAGATAAATGATCACGTTTCAAATCATAGGTTTAAGATAGATGCTCCCCTCAACATGTGCATGGAAAATTTGAAATCGTTTGTCACATGTGGGAGGACATGTACATTCTTATAAAACCATTTACCGAATTATCGCTTAAATCCAATTTAAATCACACATTCTCCCCGATCACAATTATCAAATCATTTGAGATTTGTGATCTCTTATAGATTTAAATTGATTTTGAAAGCTTTAAGGAGAATTGTGACTTGATTATGAAAGCGCTTTAACTGATAAGGATCGGATTTTAAGACTTTAAACTCCATTGATAAAACATGCATGTACATCTTTTGAAAACAATTTAATGCCAAATAACTTTTAATTTAATTGAAATCATTCTCCCCCTCAATCAATGACATAGGTTGTTGATTGAGAGATGATTTTGACAAATAAGTCCAGATGATTATCAAAAAAATAGAGACCGAGTTATTTTTCAAAGCATTTAGTTTTCAGATAAATGTTTATAGAATCAGAGCATGGAATTTGAAAACATGGTAAACATGGCTCTGTTCTTTCTTTAAAACCGGTTATTGCACGAAATGACAATAAACCATTGTTTCTCTTTCTCTCAAAATATTTTTTTGATTTTTTGATTTTTTTTTTTTTTTTTTTTTTTCGAACAACATCTAAAGTCCCGTGTCATTCTTTGAATGACAGCACAAAGACCGTAGATATTATCGAACCGAAAAAACATGACAAATTGACAATATTTGAAGATTTTCAATTTTTTGATTTTTATGGATTTTGAAGGTTTTATAATTTTTCTATTTGATTTTTGAAGGTTTTATAATTTTGTATTTTGATTTTCGAATAAATATATACAAGAGATAGATGAAGATAGACCTTTACTCCTCGTTTCCTCCCCAAGACGCTTGAGAGTATCGGTTGAAGGCTTTTCAAGCCAAGGCGTGGAAGAATAAACTCAAAACGCTTCTTTGGAAGAGCTTTGGTGAAGATGTCTCGCTAACCGATATTCAGACCTCACAAAATATAGTTCCACCACACCTTTTTCCACTTGTTCCCCGATGAAATGATGTCGAATGTCGATATGCTTTGCTCTTGAGTGTTGAACGTTGTTGCATGAGAGAGCAATAGCACTTTTATTATCACAGACAGAGGGATTTTGTTGAATTCAAAGCCATAGTAAGATAATTGAGATCTCATCCATAAGATTTGAGCACAACAAGATGACATGGCTATGTATTCAGCCTCTCTAGAGGAAATAGAAGTACTCATTTGCTTCTTTGAAGACCAACTCACAAGCTTATCACCCAAAAACTGAGCACCTCCGCATGTACTTCGACGCGTATCTTGACAACGCATGATCGCATCTGCATAGGCGTTAGTGACATACCGGAGTCCTTCGGGTACCATAGTCCCATATTGATGGTTCCTTGGAGATACCGAAAGACCCGCTTAACCGCTTCAAGGTGCTTTTTAGTAGGCTTAGCCTGGTATCTAGCACACATGCAAACAGCGAACAAGATGTCGGTCTACTACTGTGAGGTACATCATGGATCCAATCATACTACGATATTTCGTTTGGTCAATCATGATCCCCGAGTGGTCCTCATCTAGTTTGGTTCGATCAATCATGGGGTGTCAACAGGGTCACTTGAATCAAATCCAAATTTCTTTAAAATCTCATTAGCATATTTAGATTGATTTATGAAAATGCCTCCGAGACTTTGTGAAATTTGTAATCCCAAGAAAATGACATTTGTCCCATCATTGACATTTGAAATTTTGAACTCATTTCATTTGAGAAAACGATCACATTCTATTGGGTCTGTCGAGGCAAAAATAATATCATCAACATAAATTTGAACATGAGTTAAATGTTTGCCCGACTTCCTGGTGAACAATGTAGGATCAACTGCTCCTTTACTGAATCCGGTTGATAGAAGAAACTTTGACAAGTGTATCATACCATGCCCTTGGAGCTTGCTTTAAACCGTAAAGAGCCTTCTTCAACGATAAACGTGAGTAGGATGCTCTTGATTCACAAATCCTTCAGGGTTGGGTGGACGTAGAAGCGACTTCTTTAAGATCTCCGTTCGGAAATGCCGCTTCACATCCATCCGATAGACTACCATGTTCTTACTAGCGGCATTAGCCAAAAGATTCGATTGCCTCGATTCGAGCAACTGGAGCAAAAGATTCTTCAAAGTCTATACCCTCCTCTTGACGGTATCCTTTAGCAACTAATCGGGCCTTGTTTTTCAACACATCACCATGCTCATCAAGTTTCACTTTGAAGATCCATTTAAGAGCAATAATCATAGCACATCTGAGCGGTACTAACTCCCATACATCAACTCGATCAAACTCATGAATTTCATCTTGCATGGCATTGAACCAGCTATCTTCATTCATGGCGGTTTTAACATCTTTTGGTTCGATCTTAGATAGTACGAAGTTGAAGAAACACCATAAGGCATCGGTTGCAAGTTGTTTCCGGGTTGATACGGGACGAGAGGGATTTCCAATGATGTTGTCTAATGGATGATCGTGAGTCCATTTTCTAAGGTGTTCATGTGGTAGTTGTTGAGGAACCAAGTAGCAGAGTCGATGTCTTCAAGAAGATGGTTCGATGATGATTCAGAGTAGCAAATATGTGTTCAAATGGAGCATCTTCAGGAGTAGCAAAGGGATTAACTTCATCATTGATGCCGAAACATTTCCATGATGTACATTTGAAGAATGATGATTTGTTGATGAGTCAAGGATCACAGCAGTGCTTCTTGACTTAAAGATATTGAGGCTGAAGGATTGACTTCATTCACGGGAATATGAGCATCTTCGTTGTGGATCAACACCTCATTTGTAATTGAATCATACAGTTCATCAAACATAGGATCAAACAATTTCTTTAAATCATCTTCGGATGGAGGTACATATGGAGTTTCTTGAGAAGAGTTTGGAACAAGAGATGAACCAATGGGACTGTTTTGAAGTGCGGGTCCTGAGCTGGAGTGTCCAGAGCCATTTGACCGTCACTCATCAAACGTAACGTGAATGGTTTCCATGATATTTCGGTTCTTTTGTTATAGATTCGTATCCCTTTTTGTTTGGTGCATATCCTACAAATACTCAATGTCGCTTTAGCCCTAAGTTACCCTAAGTCTTGACCCTCATTAGTTGGATAACACAATGCACCAAACACACGAAGGAAGAGAGATTAGGTTTTCTTTTGTGGACAAGTTCATATGGTGTCTTTCCATGAACAGTGTGAATCAGGGAACGATTTTGTGTAGCATGCAAAGGGCAATAGCTTCACCCAGAGAAACATTGGAATCTTTGAGTAAATCAACATTGTTCTAGCGGCTTCTACAAGAGTTCGATTTAGTCTTTCAACTACACCGTTCTGTTGAGGAGTTCGTGGAACACTTCTTTGATGGTGATTCCAATGCTTTCATAGAATTCACTAAGTTGTTTGTTAACAAACTCAGCCCATTGTCCGTCCGGATAATTACGACGGTTTTGTTAAGTCGAACCTGCAGTTGTTTGATGAGTTTGATGATGATATCAAGAGTTTCATCCTTTGTCCTTAAGAACTTGACCCAGGTGAATCTAGAGTAATCATCAACTATAACTAACACATATTTCTTCCCAAAGATATTCGGCACTCTCATTGGTCCACATAAATCCATATGAATTGTATGAAGAACTTGGACGAGTTAGTAGGTTTGGGATTATGGGCATACTTCTTGCTTTTTCCCAATTGACATGCTGAACAAAGATGATCCTTTTCATACTTTAGTCGAGGTAAACCTACAACTAAGTCCTTTCCGGAGAGATCATTGATGGTGCCGAAGTTCAAGTGATTGAGACGTCGATGCCATAACCATGACTTTGTTTTAGAAGCCTTTGACAACAAGCAAATTGGAGAAGACTTCATCATATCTTCTATAGAGATGGTGTAAAGATTTGAACCACGAGTTCCTTTTAACAGTTCCTTACCATCAAGATCTCTAACAAACAAGTATGTTTTCCAAGGCTACTTCTAGATCGAATCACGAATTGACCAACAGAGCACAGATTATGACCCAAACCTTCCACATAGTATACTCTAGAGATAACACTATCACCAACAACATAATCACCATAACCCATAATTGCACCGAAATGATCATTACCGAATCTAACAGCCCCGATGAATTTGCTCACGAAGTTCATGAGCGCGACCGGTCTCGGTCATATGCTTGGAACAAACTGAGTCCGTTACCACGTAACGATTTGAATGATCCGCAGTTGAACACGCACAAGAATGGATAATCGATAATTGGGATCCCCATGCAAGAATGGGTTCCACTTGGTTAGTAACGAAAGATTGGAACACCCACATCGAAAATAAAACATCCATATCGAGTAGAAGCAATGGAATCATTGGGAATAGATGCAATGTCTTTGGTGTATGCGTATTTGACCTATTCAAAGTATGTTTACTTCTTAAGGGAATAGTTCTACCAATAGGCATCCATTTTCTAGTGGGCATAATCTTAGCGGTTTGAGAACAAAACTGATTATTCTTATGGCCAAAAGGTATCCAATAATAACCTATCTTTATAAAAGTTCTTCTTGTGGGTTTCCAATGTTTTCTAACAGTCTTTCGTTTTTGCCTTTTGCCTTATTTGCACGATTATTAGCATTAACAATTTTAACTGGCATTTGACAGCATTAGACAAAGCATTCACACCACATTCATGATTAGCAATGTAATTCAAGCGCATATCATTACAAGGTTTGCAAATAGTATCGTAATTGAATTAATTACAAGATGCCTAAGGCTAATACTAGAATCAACACGATTCGCTTTATTCAACTCAAGCTTAAAGTTCCTAGATTGGTCTTCTACTCTCTTCCAATGCACATTCTTAGCTTGCAAGGTCCTATCATTCCTTGTATTGTCTTGAGACTTTGACCCGCTCGCTTTAAAGTCACTGATTACTCCTGTAGAGGGAATGGGAACATTAGTTGGTTGATCTAATTTTTGCATTCCTGAACTTGATGCAAGGATCAAGTACTAGAAGGCACATTAGTGTATACTTTAAGACTGTGATTTGAGCTTTTGCGGCACACTAAAGTTCACTTTCTTAGCACTAACATATCCGAATCAACTACTTGAAGGCACATTAGTGTTTCCTTTCTTAAGATGGGCATAGAACGGATTTCCTCGCTGGCACTAGGCATAGAACAAGGCATCACAGCTTTGCCTTTTTCACCTAAGGTTAAGGATTTGGGACATGTGGCAATTACACATTCTAGCAACTCTTGAGATCGTTTGGCCGGGAGGCAAGCAAACCTAATTTCACTATCAAGAGGTTTGTTAATGAAATCCTCTTCGACAATCTCACGGAGACATTCTAGACTATCCTTAAGGTGAGCACAGATTCATGAAAAGCATTTTTATTATTCCTAAGATGAGGAGGAATATATTTAACTGTCACAGTGTATTTGCAATCTAAGGGTGACTTTGAGACAACATTCTTATTGAAAACAAGTGGCGCTTTCCCATTTCCACGACTTCTCGATTCTCAATTTCTTTTTGTAAAGACGTTATTTTTTCGTTGTTTTGGTCACGGGTGACTTTTATTGAATCATATAACTCTTTAAAATGTCGCTTAACTTTTTCATTTTCTTCTAGAAAACTCTCGTTTTCCTTTTGTAAGGCATCAACTAAGTTTTGAAGATGAAAAGTTTGAGAATTCGGAGAATCTAAAGGAGGAGGGATTTGGGAGCCTGTCATATTGTTCGTTTGACCCTTTAATTGAGAGATTTGGGCTTTCAACTTTCCGATCGTGTTGCAACCGAGCTTGAATCATGTTCATCACGCTTGTTAATTTGAAAATCGCATCAAACTCGAGCATCCGACGATGTCTTGATATCTGAAGTTTTAACATTTTCTTTAAGATGTTGATATTTTAGTTGTAAATTAAAATGCTCAACTTCCAGTTTAGAAAAATGTTTAACCAAATTGTCGTGATCATCCAGTTCAATTTTCTCGTTTAGTTTAGAATTAGTTTTTCAAGCTCAATGACACGATCATGGGAGACTTTCAGGGCCACAGATAGTTCATGAAATTTGGAAGCATTAATAGAGCAATTTGAAGCGGTGAAAAAGATATCTTGAGCAACACATTCAGTAATAAGAGTCTCATTTAATGTATGCAAGTTCTTCCTCTCAATCTCATTATATTTTAGTGCACGCCCATAATCACTAACTTCAACTACCATTGCATCAAATTCCTTTTCCATTCCCTTAATATCGTTTATCCCCTTTTAAGACTCTCAAAGTGATTTTTAGAAGTTTAAAGAAAGGCATGACCTCAGTTAAATAACATTCTTTCATTTGCTCAAAACCCTTTCTCCTTCCGTTATACCAGTGGGTGTGATCCTTTTCTTGCAAGTTTTCTCAAAATCAACAAATAGTTGAAATATAACATATTGGCTAATTAAGGTCTTGCTTTTAGTGGCAATTTTTCTAGGAACAAGATGCATTGGTGTATTAGGAGGATACACACTCGCTCTAGGCATTTTCCATAGGGGAGGGTTTGTTTCAACAATATTTTCAGCTTATCTAAATCCTTTTCCAAAACTTGTTCGGAGTCAACAATGTCTAAGGCTTAAACATGTTCAAGGAAATCCAGTTTTCCTTTTTGTAGTCATGGGGAGTGATAATTATTTTTCTCTCTTTGCATTTAGGATCATCTAATTTTTTGTTCATCCTTTCCCTAGTGACTTCATCGATTTCTTATCTTCCTCGTGCACTCAACGCAACTAGGTTTCTCTAGGTTTAAGAATTCATTGCCATCATAGATCACACTTTGAGCGCTTTTGCTATCTTTCCGCTCGTGGTTGGGTTTATCTATCATGGGAACACTATGCTTATCGCTTAGGACTCTATGTTTAGTGACCATGTGAGCAATCTGAATGGTGTTTCCTTGTATGTACAACTTGTTTTCAAGTTTGTTTTTCAAAGTTTTCAGATTAGAAAAATCTCTCAAGAGTTTTGATTCCTTTGCATTAAATTCTTGCTTAAGCATTTTCACATTTTCTTGAAGTTCTTGTTTTTGCTTAGCGGTTTTAGAAAGTTTTTCTTGCAAGGAATTTAATTCTTGTTTCAATACTTCTTCTCTAAAATTACTTTTTCTAATGATTGTACGCACTTGGTCATCCATTTCCTCGCCACGAGTGGTCAACTCAAATTTTGCACGTTTTTCATAAATAGCAACACGCTCTTTATAGGCATTTAGTTCGAAATTACGAATCATCGAGGGGCACATGCAAGGTATTCATCAAAAACATAGTCATTGTTGATGCGAGAAGATGCATCACTTGGTACAACTTCACTTTCACTTTGTTTCACATATTGATCATATGGGACAATATTGATATTACCCATATTTTCAATATTTGATTCAATAGTTTCAGCTTGAATGTACTTTGTCATGCATCTTTTGCACATCAACATCATCGTATAGTTTTAATACCTCTGAGATGAGTTTGTCTTGGGATGGGCCAACTAGTGGTGAAGAAGAGACCTTGGGAGAAACCATTGGAGAAATGCTAGCCATAAAAATTGTGTGTGCCGTAGGTCCATCATCCACATCGGAGTCGTATGCATCACAATCAGCGACTTGAAAGGCATTCTGATGATTGTGACCTATCTCCTGAATAGGCCGCTCATCCACATCTGCATCATAGGTCTTGGCATTGCCCTCAGCTAGAAACAACAATTCCTCTTCATCCAAAGCGCACCATTGTCCCGAGCTTGTACCAAAGGCATCTTATCTCTGGTAATCAAGATTCGGCGTGTGGGCGCTTTGGAGATGTGCCGTTCCTTGCAATGTGTCCCTCACCACCACAGTTATAACATTTGATTGGCTTAGCTTGACCTTGGTTACCATTCCTTCCTCGATTCTGTTTGCCAACATAACCTCTACCACTCCACCTCTTCCCCGATCATACGTCTTTCCTGAATCTGGTTGCACCACGATCCTTCCATCTTTAACAAGGGCTTGATTGTGTGGGTTAGATGTCGTTCGAGGTTGTTGTTGGTATGTGGGAGAGAATTCATGTTTTGACTAATCAGAAGAGCTAGTTGATTAATGAAGTTACCCACGTGTGGATCAAAGATCGGCTTGTTTGAACATAGGATCATGAATGAGTTTGTGATTACCATTACCCAAGGGTATGACTTGTGATGCTTTGGTTGTGATTCCGATGTTTGAGTAGAAGGCGGTTGAGTCATTAGACGAGCTTGTCTCTCCCTGGTTGGTTTTGAACTGATTGAGAATCAATTTTTCAAACATAGCATGTCTCTCATTCTCAAGGAGGAAGGCATAGAGTTGCTCATAGTTTGTATTCTTCAATCCTTTAGTGAGCTTCACAAATGTGACAAACTTGTGCCATTCGGGATTCATGTTGTTTACAAATTTTGAGTTCAAATTGAATGTTAGGCATAGTCATTCCGATGTTCCTCATGTCATTCACTAACTTATGAAATCTCACATAGTACTCATAGACACTCTCATCCGGTTTCATCTTGAAGTGTTCAAATTCGTCATAGAGTTGGGATTCTCTGTCTTCCATAGTTAATTCGAACCCGAGAGAAGCATCTTAACATTATCCCATAACGCCTTTGCATCGTGTTATGATTGATCAGCTAGTAGATGTCTTTAGGAAGACCTTGAAGAACAATGTTTGAAGCCCTGATATCTGCATCGAATCTCTTTTTCTCCTTATCATCAAGCTCATCATACATTTTAGGTCTGTCCATTCCGTAAACAGAAGTACCATCTTCATTAGTATCAAGTATGTCTCTAGTCGTCTCAACTCGATATGGTCCTTCATCAATGGATTTGAGAATGTTGACACCATTTTCCTTTCCAAGGAGCATAAATCTGATTCGTTGAGCCCAAGAGTCGTAGTCAGCTCTGTCAAGCATGGGTGGACGAGTATCTGAGCCACCGCTTGAACATCCTCTACAGTGGAGATGACATTAGGAACGTTGGTAGACATGTTTACAGTTTATACGGGATTTTATAACTCTATGATTAAACCGGAAATAGATTCTTTCACGGGATTTTACTAAATCAAGAGAAAACCGTAAACAATCACTCAAGTCGCTAGAAGATAATGCACTAAGTCGCTAGAAGATAATGCACTAAGTCGCTAGAAGATAATGCACTAAGTCGCTAACGCTTAATTCGCTACACCACTAAGTCGCTAGAGTCCCAAGTCGCTAGACAAATGCAAGTCGCTAAGTAGTAACTCGCTAAGCCTCAGTCGCTAGCAAAATTTTGGCAAAGAATTACTCAAGTCGCTAAAGGTGCAAGTCGCTAAAGAGCAACTCGCTACAGACCAAGTCGCTACCACCAAGTCGCTACCCGTAGTGGAGAGTCCACTACTTGTACTTGTAAATCGCTAGATATAAGTCGCTAGGTTTAGAACTGTAACTCGCTACAAATTTGTAAAGCAAGTCGCTACGAAGAAACTAATCCGTGAAGTAAGTCGCTAGCATGAAAAACCACATAAACAACACTTTTCAATCCAAAAACAACCCAACCAAGATGATTCAAGCTTACCAAATGAAAACCTAAACACTTGTGATGATTCTAAACATAAAAGTACTAACAAAATCCAAACTTTAACACAGGAAATCAACCAAATGATGCAAAAACCACTAAACTTTTTCAAACTCAAAACCACCTAAAACCACTAGAAATCCAAAGATGTGCAAGATATGATCTAACCATGGCTCTTGATACCAATTGTAAGATATAACTTTTCACATACACATCAAACCATAACACAAAGTAGCATATAGATGGAATTCTAGAGAGAGAAAGTTAGAGGTTTAGGGAACTTAGTGAGAGAAAGTGAAAGATATTATTATGAGCTCCAACTCTCTACCTTGGGAGGTAGAGAGTATTTATAGTCTTACATAAATCGCCACACAACGGGCCGTGGATCAGGCATACAGTGGGTAAAGACCCGTCCGTCCTCCACGGTGTTACTTAACTAAATACTACTTAACTAAATATTACTATGACTACGAGCTTTCTAACGATTACATATACTTGAGGTGACCGACTCTTTAATACCGGGAATCGTATTAATATTTTTAGAGTTATTAAGCGTATTCTCATTTTTAGTAACACGAAATAAATAACATATATTATGGGTAATAATCATTAATTAGCCAAACTTAGGGGTTATAAATGATAAATGGCAAAATTAAATGTTTAACATGACAAATATCTTATTTTAAGGCCTTATTAGATAATACTTCAAAGTATAGGGTTCGCATGGTAAATATCTCAAAGTATAGGGTTTATTTTGTAACTTATCTCAAAGTGTAAGGTTTATAATGTAGTTAAAGTAATGATTTCATTCTAGTAATATTCTTGTACGTCAAATATGAAAGTAAGTAGTACACTTTATTTTACTATCTTTTTAAGGACATGAACGAGTATATTCAAGCCCGCTCGCGGTCCAAAATACTTACTCTTACGACTAAACAAACATGCCAACGGACTAACCCCGACTCACCTTCCCAGACACCTTTCAAACATACAAAACGGTTTAGCCATGAATCCCGCCCGATTACCTGAACTTACCCATAATATTATGCATATACACGTAAGTTTTAATTCCATTCAAGCTTGACAAAATCAAAGAAATCATGCAAGTCATGTGGTTGTGGTTTAAAACAGATTCAAGAGACAACCATTCATGAAATATTTTATTCAACATATATGATCTTCCATTTTATGTGACAAGATTTTAACGTGAGCATGAACTCGAAGGGAAGGTCCCAAAACAATTCAAACAAAATCGTATGGGTCGACGCACGCTTAACCATTACAGATTTTATGTAACAAAAGGATTTTCATTCATGCATCTTACATAGGTCGAGCTACATGAAGTCCAACATCAGATTCAAAATAAGTCTAGTGCATCCTTTTTATTCCTTGTAAAATGTTTCATGCATGATTTTAGGTGACCTAGTTTTATTATTTTATGTGACGTTATTAATTCACTCGACAAGTATTTTAACGTGGGCATGTCAATGAAAAGGAAGGTCCAAACGAATTTGGCTGAACATGCGACTTAAACCAGAAATTAAGGAAGAAAACGAGGCTAGATGGGTGGTGTTACCTTGGCATGAAAAAAAAGAGGAGGACAAGATCAAACGAAACATATCAACACCCTTTTTGTCCTAGCAGATTCACGACAAAGCATAAGTCCAACCCTAGTCAGGAGCGTTAGAACCCACAGCGAAACCAAACAAAACAACCTTCTTCGACCAGCCACCACCCACGATCTTCAGCCCTTCACGACACCTTAAAGGTCTCCCTTGAACCTCCTTGATCTCGACAATAAATATGGGAGAAAAATGATGCCGCTACCTTTTGGATTTAGGGTTTAGGGAAAGCGTATTTTTTTGTCTTGTGAAACGTAGGGTAACAAGTAAAAAATATGGGAGATATATAAGATAATTTGGTTTTGCCTAAAAAAAGAGTAGAGGCACATGGGCCTAGCCCAACTCAAATGGAAAGTGTGGGGCGGGCAATATGAACGTTGAACAAGGGATCTCACAAACGGAATTTTTTACTTTTCCATTTACTAATATTATGGCTTGTAATGTTAAGTTAAATGTGCATCTATTTGTGTATTTAAGTAACATTTCGGCCCATGCAAAAACGTATAGACTTGTGGTTTTTAGTTTAGACGAAAGGTGTCGTTTTATTTATCTTGCCCAAGTCAATATTTACGAGTTAGGTTATAAACATATTTAATGAGATTAACGTATTTTATGCATTTTATAAGTTTTAAATTAGAGGGGCAAAATGGTCATTTACAATGTTTGAGATTTTAGGGTTTTACACATGAAATCTCAAACTCAGTATTCACTGAGTAATATTTTTACACTAGGATAAAACAGTTAAATACTACTTAATTATATCTAAACGCATCGTATAACAAATAAACCCACCTAGCTCAGTTGGTTGGGGCGTTAGACAGTCAAGCAATGGGTCACAAGTTCGATTCCCATTTGTGGCTGTTTTGCTCTTATTTT
>OU343221.1:113353357-113575816 GCA_910596185.1 Chrysanthemum makinoi
ACTCTTCCTAGCCATAAAGGTGAATATTTTGGCTTGTTGAACCACAACAGGTAAAAGATTTGTTGGCTTAGGAATATCTAAAAGTTGTTTATTGAGGAATACTTGAACAAACCTTGGATACATCAGCCATTTTGATCCATGAGTGATGTGGGAAAGCATACCATCAAGAATGAGCCTTGAAAAATAAAAAACACGATCTGTAGCCAATCCCACAATAGCAGATGCTATATTTGATCCAAATTGTTCCCATGAAGTACTCTTTGCACTAATACAGTGAAGCAACACATGTACTAAAAACTTCCATTGAGGGCAAAAGAGTTGTTTCCTAAATGTTTGTTCATTTAAAGATCCTTCATAACCAATATGTCCAAAAGTATCCCAAATCAACTGTTTATCAAACCGAATAGCCCCATCTTCATCATTAAACAATAAGTCTTCTCTAATGGAAGCTTCAGTAATCTTCACAGTTCTTCTAGCAACTGTAGCTCTAATATAAAATTCATCATTCTCCATATTTTCCATAGCAGTAGCCCAAAATTCTTGAATCCAGGGCTCAATTATATCTGGCTCCACCAAAAGAGCATAACTGATTGGCGACCCAATAAGATAATCAATGATATCATGAAAAAGTGCATTCGCTTCAGTCTTATCTAAATTAGCCACCATATTGTGCTTTGAAACTGTAGGACGATTCGCCATTGTTGAATATGTGAGCACAATAAGAGATATAATCAAATAATATAGAGATGATGAGAGAAATATGGAGAAGATTCTAAAGTATCAATATGAGAGGGAAAAACGGAGAGTAGTTATTTATAGGTGAGATTTAAAAAATCACAGCCCATAATAACAAAGTTACCGTTAGAATTAATTACCCCTCAATATTACCGTTGGAACAGTACTTTAATAAGACAAACAGTACTTTCCACGTATGCAGTACTTTCCAAAGCAGTACTTTCCAAGCAGTACTATCATAAAAAAATAGTACTTTTCCAAATTCCTCTGTATAAGCTAAGTATTAATATCCTCCCTTCAAGCAATGCACAAGACTATACTAATACTAAATAGTCCTCCCCTTAAATGTAGCTCAGTAGTTAATCATGCCAATGCTCACCACCAAGTGATTAAATCTTGAAACATCAAAGCCTTTGGTGAGTAAGTCAGCTACATTATCATCTGTGTGAACCTTAACCACATTAATGAGCCTGTGCTCATAGCAATCTCTGATAAAGTGATGCCTAATCTGTATGTGCTTGGTCTTGGAATGATAAACTGGATTCTTCACAATACAAATGGTACTCTCATTATCAATATTGATAGGAGTATTCTTGAAATTGAACCCATAGTCCAAGAGTTGATTCTGCATCCACAAAACTTGTCCACAACAGCTTGCAGCAGCTACATATTCAGCTTCAGTAGAGGATGTTGCTGCAATTGTTTGTTTCTTACATTGCCATGAGACTAATCTTCTTCCAAGATATTGGCATCCACCAGTTGTTGATCTTCTATCATAGTTATCACCTGCATAATCACTATCTGAAAAAGCTTCTAAGTGAAAAGGTGACTCTTTTGGATACCACAACCCCAACTTAGGTTGTTGTTTCAAATAACAGAAAATTCTCTTCACTGCATTCATGTGAGAGATTTTTGGTGAGACTTGATATCTTGCACATAAATAAACTGCAAACATGATATCAGGCCTTGATGCAGTAAGATACATAAGAGAGCCAATAATTGATCTGTATAACTTGCTTCAACAGGTTGTCCATCTTCATCTTTGCCCAATGAGTTGATAGATTTAATAGGTGTAGTAACAATATTCATATCATCAAAATTGAACTTCTTAAGTATGTCTGTAACATACTTGTCTTGACTTATGAAAATTCCTTCCTTTGACTGTTTAACTTGAAGTCCCAAAAAGAATGTTAACTCTCCCATTGAACTCATTTGAATTTCCTTCTACATCAGCTGCTCAAACTCCTTAACCATGGACTGTTTGGTAGCCCCAAAGATGATATCATCAACATAGACTTGAACTAACATGATATCCGTCTTGTCTCTCTTGATAAATAAAGTCTTGTCAATAGCTCCCCTTCTGTAGCCATGTTGCAATAAAAATGTAGAGAGCCGCTCATACCAAGCTCTAGGTGCCTGATGAAGGCCATAAAGATCCTTAACTACCTTGTAGACTTTGTTTGGATGTTTAGGATCTTCAAAACCAGGAGGTTGTTTGACATAAACTTCCTCTGTAATCTTGCCATATAAAAAGGCACTTTTGACATCCATCTGGTAAACCTGAAATCCCATATATGAAGCAAAAGCAAGAAATATTCTAATAGCTTCTATCCTTGCTACAGGAGCAAATACTTCATCATAGTCTACTCCTTCTTCCTGTTTGTAGCCTTGTGCTACTAACCTTGCCTTATTCTTGATAACATTACCTCTTTCATCTCTTTTTACTCTGAAAACCCATCTGGTTCCAATAACTCTCTTCCCATCTTGAAGATCACATAATACCCAGACTTCTTGAAGTTTAAATTGAAGAAGTTCTTCCTGCATAGCTTCAACCCAGCTTTCTTTAGTCAAAGCTTGAGCAATATTCTTGGGTTCCTCTTGAGAGATAAAACAAGTAAATAGGCAGGTTTGATGGTCCTTATGATTCAGCCTGTTTTGTGTATACACAAAGCTAAGTAAAGCATTGTGAGGTGTTGAAAAAGTCTTAGCTCTGTGTCTAGTCATCACTCCAAAAGTAGAAGGACCAATGATTTGATCAGTAGGATGATTCTTATGAATTCTTAAACTTGGAGACTGTGGAACTCCATAAGTATCATCCAAATTAGTAAAATCAGCATCTTTATTGGAATATGAGAAAATACCTTCATCTTCAAACTCATCATCGGTTTCCTCTAATCCAGGCATGGTAGGATCATCCAAATCATCTAAAGTACTGTCAACTGGTGCAGCAGTACTTTGTTCGAAAGTACTGTCCAAAGTACTGTGAGAGTACTCTGCAGTCTTGTTCTTCTTCTTTGCCTCTTCATAAGCTCTTCTTTGTTCATCAGTGTAAGAATGTGCTAAAACATCTTGAAGAAGCAACTGATTAAGTTCCTCTTGAATAGATTGATCCTCAGCAGACAATGAGGATTGTGGTGCAACAGTACTTTGCTTAGGAGCATCAGTACTTTGCTTTGGAACATCAGTACTTTGCTTTGGACTAACAGGATCTTCATCAGGGACATCATCAGGTCTAATATGCACTCCATGAACAACATATTGTAAATCTTCTCCATTGTGCACAGGTTGATTTTCTTCTCTAACAGGTACATAGTTCATGAAAGGAGTTAAAACTTCAAGATCAAACATCCAATCAGGACCTTTACCTTTCTCATTGTCTTGATCTTCTAAAAACTCAACATGAAGACAATCTTGAACCTTCTTAGTGACTCTGTTGTACACTCTAAAGCCCTTACTGTTGGTACAATAACCCAATAAATATCCTTCTTCTGACTTGCCATCAAACTTTACCAGATTATCAATTGTGTTTAAAATAGTAAGAGGGCATCCAAAAGGCTTCATAAAATGAATGTTGGGTTTGTTGCCCATTAGCAACTCATAAGGTGTCTTCATCTGTGGCTTAGTAACAGATACTCTGTTAAGTACATAGCAAGCAGTACTTACAGCTTCAGCCCAGAATTGAATAGGTAGTTGGGAATCTGCTAGCATTGTTCTTGCTGCTTCAATCAAAGTCCTATTCTTCCTCTCTGCAACACCATTCTGCTGTGGTGTTCTTGCAATGCTGAATTCTCTTTTGATCCCTTTGTTTGCACAAAATTCATCCATAAGCTTGTTCTTGAATTCAGTCCCATTGTCACATCTAATACCTCTAACCTTGAGTCTCAGTTGGTTTTCTAGTGCTATTATGAGTGTCTGAATAGCATCAAAAGTATCATCTTTAAATCCCAAAAAGAATACCCAACTGAATCTACTGCAATCATCTGTTACAACTAAGCAGTACTTTTTCTTATTTAAACTTGCCAGAGAGACAGGTCCAAACAAATCCATATGTAACAGCTCCAAAGGTTCTCTAATAGTCCTCTCTTCAAGCTTCTTGCATGAAGCTTTGTGTTGTTTACCCTTCTTGCACGCCAAACATGAGTGATCATTCTTGTAAGTCTTTGAAGGTAAACCTCTAACTAAATTGCCTTTGACCAGTTTGTTGATATTCTTGAAATTAACATGGCCCAATCTTCTATGCCATTGATGTGCCTCTTCAGTTGTTGCTTTAGCCACCAAACATGTGGCTCTCCCATAAGAATGTAGACTCTTCATGTCTAAACTATACACATCATTTGTTCTTGGTACTCTAAGAACTACCAAGTTATCATCAACAGGCTTGAATTCAGAGGAAAGGATGAGACATTCTGTGTCTGTGAATAACACATGATGCTTTTTATCACAGATTTGAGAGACTGATAATAAGTTGAACTTAAGCTCCTTCACATATCTAACATTCTCAAAATCTATACGCCCTGCTTTGATAGTTCCTTTTCTAGTAATCCTTCCTCCATTGGGATCATTCCCAAATGCAACTCTTCCTCCACTAATAGATCTAAAATCAGACAGGATCTCTTTGTCTCCTGTCATACTTCCAGAGCAACCACTATCCACAATCAGATGATCTTTAAGCTCCTCTTCTGGGTTGCCCTGCACAAAAATAAAAGAGTTAGTGACTTTTAGGAACCCAAGCCATTACTGACTTGTGTTCCCCTTGTGGAGTTACAAACTCAAATTCTTTGAGTACGTAATTTCCACTGTTTTTCAAAACATGATCCAGAATTATCTTTTGATTTTTAGCGTGTGGATTTTCAAAACTTTCTGGTTTTTCAACACAACTCTCTTTTACAAGTTCATTCTCTTTTTCTTGTATCACAAAAACATCTGATTCACTTTTTGTTGAAAGTATTGTTTGTCCCTCAGCAGTACTTTCCCTCTTAACCCATTCTGTTTTAACACTTGGTTTTTGTGATCTAGATCCCCTATGTGAATTATAATACCTTCTAGGTTGATAGTGATGAGATCTCCTAGGGTTCCTATTCCAAAGAGTGTGATCAGTACCTTGTTTTGGCTGAGCAGTACTTTGAGAAAGTACTGGTCCAGAATTAACAGTACTTTGGAAAGTACTGTGAGATACTGAAGGTTTTGAAAAAGGTCTTCTCTGGTGTGGGTATCTATGATCTGGTGAGAAATTTCTGTGATTGACCCTATTTGAATTATTCCAGACTGGTTTGTGCTCTCTAGGTTTCTGGTTGGCAGTCCTGTTCTTTGGGAATTTTCTAAGATATTCTGAGTGATGTTCACAATCCTTGATTAAATGATTAGGACTAAAACACACAAAACACAGTTTTTGACCCATACTTCCAAAGTGACTTCTTCTATGTCTATGACCAAAACTATTTTGCCTTCTAGGTGAATGATTAAACTTGTTTTGACCAAAGTTATCCCAAAAAGGTTTAGCAGTACTGTTATGAAAAGGTTTTCCTGAAGGTACTGCTTGTGGAGCAGTACTTTGAGTTGAAGGTACTGCTTGACTTTGAACATTATTTTCAACAGTTTCTTTGGGGTTTTCAGACCTAGATTGACCAATTAGCTTTTTCCTAAACTCTAGACTGTCTACTCCAAAACGAGAAACATCAGGCCTAGGGGGTTGATGACTTCCAGTGGGATGGGGAACTGCATGATAACCATTATCTTTCTTATACTCAGGAGGTGGTTCACTAATTGAATCCTCATTACTAGATGTGTCTACATAATTAATGAGTTCATCATCACTAGTGGTTACATCCTCTAGGTCATCATCAGCTTGATTCTCTTCTATGTTATCAAAGTCCATTCCAAAACCTAAGCCAGTTTTAATGTAAGCTCTTCTATGTTTTTGAACATAGGTAACATGTGACAGACCAGACTCACCCCAAGCAGCAAACTTAGCTAACAAATCATCTCTTTCCTTAGTCAGTTTCTCTATTTCAGAAATTTTACAGTTTAATTTCCATTCACTTAGTTTTAACTGATAATCCTGTTGTGCATATTTTTCAGCCCAAGCTACTTCATTATTTTCATGTGTTAAGATTTTGGCTTCCATTGATTCTAAGGTTATTTGATAACCAGCTACCTCAGACCTAGCCCTAACACAATTATCTCTTTCAATCACATAACTGCCAAGTAATTTTTGATAAAAATCATGACAATTTGAGCATACCTCAGAGATAGGAGATGAACTTGGTGAAGTAGCCACCATTGCAAGTTGAACAGGATCATCTTCACTTTTCATGCTCCAATCAAATTCTCCTAGACAATCTCTGGATTCCAAATCAGCATGTTCAGATTCCTCATCAAAAGCAGTGCTCCAGTCTAATTCGTCCACTGACTCTTCAGCTACTTCTTCCACTGCTACCATACAGTAAGTCACTGGTTCATCATCAAATTCTTCACTCTAGTCAACTTCTGATAACTTCTCTTGAGCAACCAAAGCCTTTGTTTCAGTAATTGGAATTTCTTTGAGCTCAAGCTTTGGTTTCTCAGATGTCCTGTTTGCTTGATATTTAGCAAACCTGCACTCCCTTGCAAAGTGTCCAGTCTTTTGACAATTGAAGCATTCAATTTTGGATTTGTCAAAAGTTATTCCCTGTTTTGGTTTGAAGTCAATGCTTTTTCCTGTTTTCTTCATGTACTTCTTGATCCTTGCAGTGATCATAGCAACTTGCCACCTGATATCAATTTCCTCAAGTGCATCTTCTTCAATCTGTGCTAGATCTTCTTCATAAGTGACTGGTAAACTAGCTTGTTGTGCAAAGAATGAGCATACAACTTCATCTGAGTGCAAAGTAGTAGTGGGTGGGGCTTGCTGAGCATATGTGGGGGGGGGGTGTAAACAGTAGTACTTTGAGCAACAGTTCTTTGAGGAGAAGCAGTACTTTTGGTTGAAGTATTGCCATTCTTTTCAGATGAAAGAAAAGCAATACTGTGTGATTTGGAACTGGTTTGACCATTCATCTCATGCTCATACACCTTTAGATGATTGTAGAGATCATCAAAATCCATGACATCCAATCCTGGTTGTCCTCTGATCATTGTAGCAATCACATGCCATGTAGATGGCAAACTCCTTAGAAACTTCAGATTAGCATCCTCAACTGATACTTCTTCCTTGTATAACTCCAACATGTTGAGGAGATTTTGAAACCTATCATATTCAGCATCAAGACTCTCTCTTTCACCAACTGTGAAAGTTTCAAACTGTTGCTTCAGCATATTTCTGTGCATCTTCTTAGAAGCTTCATTCCCTCCAAATCTGGTCTTGAGAGCAGCCCAGAGCTGCTTAGCATCTTTAGCATTATGAAATTTGAGAAGATGACCATCTGGAATGGCAGACAAGAGAATGTTGAGTGCCTTCTCTTGATTCCTTAAGGTTGTTGCTGGTAAGACTGCCTTAGGTGCTTTGGGTTGTCCAGCAACATCAATGGGTTCTGGAACTTCTTCATTACAATTAACAATTACATTCCATAGAGCATGGTCTGTAATGGCAATGTACTGCCTCATCTTCATACACCATAGATCATATTCGCCTTTCTTGATGACAGGAATCCTCAGTGAGGTGATGGAAGGTGGTGGAACAGAATCAGTCGACATCTTTAGATTTTGTTGTAGTAGGGTTTCTTCTTAGTCAGAGTTTCCACACAAGCTCTGATACCACTTGTTGGATCGATGTACTCTAACCAAACTAACTTAAATAGCTTGTTAAGGTTTAATAACCTCGGATAAATCCTAAGTTATTAACAAAGAAACACTGAGCAAACTCTATTAAGTATGCGGAATTTACTTAACAAAGCTAAGAAGAATAACTTAAACTTTAAACGATTATATTAATAACTCTAACTCTGCTTTATTATGCAGATACTTCAACAACTCTAAATATCGAACTTTTCTCTAAAACTCTAATAATGTCACTTGTAAGCAATCGTACCTCTAATGCCAATCTAGGGGTCCTTTTATAGGCTCAAGGATATCCCTAGTCGGTTTACAAATTGTATCCTTGTACGACAAGTAATCTAATACAGAATATTCTAGAGTTACAATACTTTCTATAAACGAATATAACAGTTCTTTGTTCTTGCAGTACTTTGACTTCAATCAGCAGTACTTTGACTTTATCTTTAGCAGTACTTTGAGTCTTTGACTTTTTTTAGTACTTGTAGTTTACAATACTTTATCAATCTTCAGTACTTTGTCAATCTTCAGCACTTTCATATCCCAACATTATCTTCCTGAACCTTTAGCTTCGGATAAGTAAATGAAGCGAGACTTCAATAAGTTGGATCTGTGATGATATCATAAATCGTGCTTTTAGACCCTTGGTCTTGATAAACCTTTCGAGTTTCACGAATTATGAGAAACAGAGATCAAAAACTTAATTGTTCCAAATGATGTCCGTGTCATGTTTGAAGACCTTTTTGATAATAAAATAATGAGAAACACGAATGGAATGAGAGTTTGAGACAAGTTTCTTGGATTCTCATTCAACAAGTTCGAACAGTCGATGAAGTTTGAAACTTCAAAAAAATGGATTGATGATGTATTTAGTCAAGAGAGTGATCTCATGAAGGTTGGATATGAGTTGAAACCCACTTGGCAAATCTGAGATCTTATTTACTTTTCATTAATGAATAAAGTTATGGTTTAGAATAGATGTTGGGGATGTGATAAAATGAGTAGTAGTAGAAGTTGTGATGGTAATTGGTTGTTAGTAGTTGTCGAGGGTTTGGGCATTGGACTGATGATGTTGTAGCAGCAGCAGAAGTCATGAGTCTTGATATTTTTGGTATTAGTGGTCACTATGTCATTCTTCTTCATCTCTTTCTGTCAAGAAACAACTCGCATGTTTTTATGCTAGTATATAACTCGCATGTATTTCACAAAGCATGTACCAACTCGCATTCAAAAATGCAAGGTCACAACTCGCAACAGTACCAACTCGCATCATTTTATTTTAACAACTCGCATTCAAAAATGCGAGTCCACAACTCGCATGTTACTCAGTTTACCAACATGCATAAGTAGCAACACGCTCAAAAGCGAGTTGAGTGCAACTCGCATCATTATGTAACTAAGACAACTTGCATGCTCTTCAATCCGCATCATCAAACTCGCTTTTGACCTAGCAACACGCATTAAATACATTGAATCTGGACAAGAAACACAACTCTCATCCATGAATAGACCAACTCGCTTTAAACATTTAATGAATCTGGACACGATGCCAACTCGCATATAAGAATAACCACAACTCGCATTGAAGAAACTTGACTAAAAACGCATTCAAAAATTCATATGTGACCAGCAGATTTGAAATCCAGAAAAACAGTGACCACCTTAAAAACATAAAACAGCTTTGATACGAGTTCATAACCAATAAAACTTAACAGTAGTTTATAACTTGCTCAACCATCTAGACCATTTTCAGTGATAAGAATTCTAATGAAACTGTTAACTTGCTTAAACTGATAGCACACATAAAACCAGTAACAACACTTTTGATATAAGCATTATACACAAACACAACCACATCAACCACACATCAAAACCGCCCCATGAACCATACAAATCGCATCTAAACCATACGAGTCATCAAAAACAACACAACCTTGGCTCTGGTACCAATTGTAGGATCGTGAATATTATATTGTTTTGTTAGGAATTAGAAATTCCCGATATTAAAGAGTCGGTCACCTCAAGTATATGTAATCGTTAGAAAGCTCGTAGTCATAGTTATATTTAGTTAAGTAGTATTTAGTTAAGTAACACCGTGGAGGACGGACGGGTCTTTACCCACTGTATGCCTGATCCACAGCCCGTTGTGTGGCGTTTTATTGTAAGACTATAAATACTCTCTACCTTCCAAGGTAGAGAGTTGGAGCTCATAATAAGATTTTTCTTTCTCTCACTAAAGTTCCCTAAACCTCTAACTTTCTCTCTCTAGAATTCCACTTATACGCCTACTTTGTGCTATGGTTTGATGTGTATGTGAAAACCAATATCCTACAATTGGTATCAAGAGCCATGGTTAGATCATATCTTGCACATCTTTGGATTTCTAGTGGTTTTTAGGTGGTTTTTGAGTTTGAAAAAGTTTAGTGGTTTGTGCATCATTTGGTTGATTTCTTGTGTTAAAGCTTGGATTTTGTTAGTACTTTTATGTTTAGAATCATCACAAGTGTTTAGGTTTTCATTTGGTAAGCTTGAATCATCTTGGTTGGGTTGTTTTTGGATTGAAAAGTGATGTTTATGTGGTTTTTCTTGCTAGCGACTTGATATACGGATCTCTTTCTTCGTAGCGACTTGCTTCACAATTTTGTAGCGAGTTACACTTTTGGAGCTAGCGACTTAGACCTAGCGATTAACAGTACAAGTAGTGGACTCTCCACTACGGGTAGCGACTTGGTGGTAGCGACTTGGTCTGTAGCGAGTTGCTCTTTAGCGACTTGAAGTTTTAGCGACTTGAGTAGCGAATTGTTGCCAAAATTTTGCTAGCGACTTGAGGCTTAGCGAGTTACTACTTAGCGACTTGCATTTGTCTAGCGACTTGGGACTTTAGCGACTTGGGGTGTAGCGAATTAGGTGTTAGCGACTTGGTGCATTATCTTCTAGCGACTTGGGTGATTGTTTACGGTTTTCTCTTGATTTAGTAAAATCCCGTGAAAGAATCTATTTCCGGTTTAATCATAGAGTTATAAAATCCCGTATAATCTGTTAACATGTCTACCAACGTTCCTACTATCATCTCCACCGTTGTCGAGGATGTTCAAGCAGCTGGTTCAGATACTCGTCCACCCATGCTTGACAGAACTAACTACGATTCTTGGGCTCAACGAATCAGATTGTACTGCCTTGGAAAGGAAAATGGTGTCAACATTCTCAAATCCATTGATGAAGGACCGTATCGAGTTGAGACGACTAGAGATGTACTTGATACTGCCGAAGATGGAACTCTGATTTACGGAATGGACAGACCAAAGATGTATGATGAGCTTGATGATAAGGAGTAAAAGAGATTCGATGCGATATCGGGCTTCTAACATTGTTCTTCAAGGTCTTCCTAAAGACATCTACAAGCTGATCAATCACAACACCGAAGCAAAGGCAGTATGGGATAATTTCAAGATGCTTCTCTCGGTTCTGAATTAACTATGGAAGACAGAGAATCACAACTCTATGATGAATTTGAACACTTCAAGATGAAACCAGATGAGAGTGTCTATGAGTACTATGTGAGATTTCATAAGTTAGTTAATGATATGAGGAACATCAGAATGACTATGCCTAACATTCAGATGAACTCAAAATTTGTGAACAACATGAATCCCGAATGGCACAAGTTTGTCACTTCCGTGAAGCTCACTAAAGGATTGAAGAATACAAACTATGAGCAACTCTATGCCTTCCTTCTTCAGAATGAGAGACATGCTATGTTTGAAAAGAGGATTCTTGAACAATTCAAAACAAATCCAGAGAGACAAGCTCATCAAATGATTCAACTGCCTTCTACTCAAACATTGGAATCACCACCAAAGCATCTCAAGTTATACCCATGGGTAATGGTAATCACAAACTCATTCCCTGATCCAAGTTCAAACAAGCCGATGCGATGCACCGTGGGACACTTCATTAATCAACTAGCCCTCATGGTTAAACAAAACTTGACACTCTCCCACATACCAACCGTCTTCACACCAACAATGAAATCAGAACTGCTTCCAATCTCCACAATCATGCTCTAGTCAGAGATGGGAAAGTCATGGTGCAGCCAGTTCAGGAAAGACAGTATGATCAGGGAAGAGGTGGAGCTGGTAGAGGTTATGTTGGTAATCAGAATCGAGGAAGGAATGGTAATCAAGGTCAAGTTAAGCTGATCAAATGTTATAATTGTGGTGGTGAGGGACACATTGCAAGGAACTGCACATCTCCAAAGCGTCCACAGAATGCTGATTACTTCAGAGATAAGATGTTGCTTGTGCAAGCTCGGGATAATGGTGCTGCTTTGGATGAAGAGGAATTGTTGTTTCTAGCTGAGGGCAATGCCAAGACCTATGATGCAGATGTGGATGAGCGGCCTATTCAGGAGATAGGTCACAATCATCAGAATGCCTTTCAAGTCGCTGATTGTGATGCATACGACTCCGATGTGGATGATGGACCTACTGCACACACAATCTTTATGGCTAGCATTTCTCCAATGGTTTCTCCCAAGGTCTCCTCTTCACCACAAGCTGGCCCATCCAAAGACAAACTCATCTCAGAGGTACTAAAACTATACGATGATGCTGATGTGCAAAAGATGCATGACAAAGTACTATCAACTGAAACTTTTGTATCAAATATTGAAAATATGGGTAATATCAATGTTGTCCCATATGATCAATATGTGAAACAAAGTGAAAGTGAAGTTGTACCAAGTGATGCATCTCCTGCAGTCAACAATGACTATATTTTTGATGAATACACTGCCTGTGCCCCTGATGAGTCTGTAATCTCTGAACTTAATGCCTATAAAGAACGTGTTGCTATTTATGAACAACGTGCTAAATTTGAGTTGACCACTCGTGAGCAGGAAATGGATGACCAAATGCGTACAACTATTAGAAAAAGTAGGTTTAGAGAAGAAGTATTAAAACAAGAGTTAAATTCCTTGCAAGAAAAGCTTTCTAAAACTGCTAAGCAAAAACAAGATCTTCAAGAAAATGTGAAAATGCTTAAGCTAGAATTTAATGCAAAGGAATCAAAACTCTTGAAAGATTTTTCTAATCTAAAAACCTTGAAAACAAGCTTGAAAATAAGTTGTACGTACAAGGAAACACCATTCAGACTGCTCAAATGATCACTAAGCATAGAGTCCTAAGCGATAAGCATAGCATTCCCCTTATTGAGGAACCAAATCCAGAGGTCATTAAAAAGGCTAGAAAAGCTCATAAGGTTCTTTATGATGGCAATGAAATCCTTAAACCTAGACAGAAACCTAGTTGCGTTGAGTGCACTGAGGAAGATAAGAAATCAGATGAAGTCACTAGGGAAAAGATGAACAAGAAATTAGATGATCCTAAATGTAGAGAGAAGAAAATAAAGATCACTCCCCATGATTACAAGAAGGAAAACTGGATTTCCTTGAACATGTTTAAACCTCAGACATTGTTGACTCCCGAACAAGTTTTCTGGAAAATGGATCTAGATAAGCAGAAAGCTGAAAATATTGTTGAAACAAACCCTCCCCTTTGGAAAATGCCTAGAGCGACTGTGTATCCTCCTAATACACCAATGCATCTTGTTCCTAGAACAATTGCCACTAAAAGCAAGACCTTAATTAGCCAATATGTTATCTTTCAACTATTTGTTGATTTTGAGAAAACTTGCAAGAAAAGGATCACACCCACTGGTATAACTGAAGGAGAAAGGGGTTTTGAGCAAATGAAAGAATGTTATTTAACTGAGGTCATGCCTTTCTTTAAACTTCTAAAAGATCACTTTGAGAGTCTTAAAAAAGGGATAGATACTGATATTAAGGGAATGGAAAAGGAATTTGATGCAATGATAGTTGAAGTTAGTAACTATGAGCGAGCACTAAAATATAATGAGATTGAGAGGAAGAACTTGAATACACTAAATGAGAACTGATTTTGAATGTATTGCTCAGATGTGTTTTTCACTGCTACAAATTGTTCCATTAATGCTTCCAAATTTCATGAATTATCGGTTGCACTGAAAGTCTCCCATGATCGTGTCATTGAGCTTGAAAAACTAATTCTGAACTAAACGAGAAAATTGAACTGGATGATCACGACAATTTGGTTAAACATTTTTCTAAACTGGAAGTTGAGCATTTTAATTTACAACTAAAATATCAACATCTTAAAGAAAATGTCAAAACTTCAAATATCAAGACAGTTTGATGCAGTTTTTCAAATATTCAAGCTCAGTGCAACACGATCAGAAAGTTGAAAGCCCAAATCTCTCAATTAAAGGGTCAAACGAATAATATGACAGGCTCCCAAATGCCTCCTCCTTTAGATTCTCAGAATTCTCAAACTTTTCATCTTCAAAACTTAGTTGATGCCTTACAAAAGGAAAACGAGAGTTTTCTAGAAGAAAATGAAAAAGTTAAACGACATTTTAAAGAGTTATATGATTCAATAAAAGTCACCCGTGACCAAAACAACGAAAAAATAACGTCTTTACAAAAGGAAATTGAGAATCTGAGAAGTCAGGGAAATGGGAAACCGCCACTTGTTTTCAATAAGAATGTTGTCTCAAAGTCACCCTTAGACTGCAAATACACTGTGACAGTTAAATATATTCCTCCTCATCTTAGGAATAATGAACATGCTTTTCATGAATACTGTGCTCACCTTAAGGATAGTCTAGAATGTCTCCGTGAGATTGTCGAAGAGGATTTCATTAACAAACCTCTTGATAGTGAAATTAGGTTTGCTTGCCTCCAGGCCAAACGATCTCAAGAGTTGCTAGAATGTGTAATTGCAACATGTCCCAAATCCTTAACTTTAGGTGCAAAAGGCAAAGCTGTGATGCCTTGTTCTATGCCTAGTGCCAAGCAGGGAATCCGTTCTATGCCCAGTCTTAAGAAAGGAAACACTAATGTGCCTTCAAGTAGTTCAGATTCCAGATATGTTAGTGCTAAGAAAGAAAACTTTAGTGTGCCTCGCAAAAGCTCAAATCACAGCCTTAAGAAAGTATACACTAATGTGCCTTCTAGTACTTCAGATCCTTGCACATCAAGTTCAGGAATGCAAAAATTAGATCAACCAACTAATGTTCCCATTCCCTCTACAGGAGTAATCAATGACATTAAAGCAAGCCGGTCAAAGTCTCAAGACAATACAAGGAATGATAGGACCTCGCAAGCTAAAATGTGCATTGGAAGAGAGTAGAAGACCAACCTAGGAACTTTAAGCTTGAGTTGAATAAAACGAATCGTGTTGATTCTAGTATTAGCCTTAGGCGTACTGTAATTAATTCAAATTTCGATACTATTTGCAAACCTTGTAATGATGTCCTCTTGAATTCTGTTGCTAATCATGAATGTGGTGTGAATGCTTTGTCTAATGCTGTCAAATGCCCAGTTAAAATTGTTAATGCTAATAATCGTGCAAATAAGGCAAAAAGGCAAAAACGAAAGATTGTTAGAAAACAGTGGAAACCCACAGGAAGAACTTTTATAAAGATAGGTTATTATTGGATACCTTTTGGCCATAAGAATAATCAGTTTTGTTCTCAAACTGCTAAGATTATGCCCACTAGAAAATGGATGCCTACTGGTAGAACTATTCCCTTAAGAAGTGAACATACTTTGAAATAGGTCAAATACAGCACACCAAAGCATTGCATCTATTCCCAATGATTCCATTGCTTCTACTTCTGATATGGATGTTTCTATTTCTGATGTGGGTGTTCCAATTTCTGTTACTAACCAAGTGGAACCCATTCTTGCATGGGGATCCCAATTATCCAGCTATCCATTCTTGTCTGTGTTCAACTGTAGATCGTTCAAATCGCTCGTGGTACCTGGACTCAGGCTGTTCCAAGCATATGACTGGAGACCGGTCGCCGCTCATGAACTTCGTGAGCAAATTCATCGGGACAGTTAGATTCGGTAATGATCATTTCGGTGCAATTATGGGTTATGGTGATTATGTTGTTGGTGATAGTGTTATCTCTAGAGTATACTATGTGGAAGGTCTTGGTCATAATCTTTTCTCTGTCGGTCAATTTCGTGATTCGATCTAGAAGTAGCCTTCAGAAAACATACTTGTTTTGTTAGAGAACTTGATGGTAAGGAACTTTTAAGAGGAACTCGTGGTTCAAATCTTTACACCATCTCTATAGAAGATATGATGAAGTCTTCTCCAATTTGCTTGCTGTCAAAGGCTTCAAAACAAAGTCATGGTTATGGCATCGACGTCTCAATCACTTGAACTTCGGCACCATCAATGATCTCTCCCGAAAGGACTTAGTTGTAGGTTTACCTCGACTAAAGTATGAAAAGGATCATCTTTGTTAAGCATGTCAATTGGGAAAAAGCAAGAAGTATGCCCATAAACCCAAACCTACTAACTCTGACACAGAAGTTCTTCATAATTCATATGGATTTATGTGGACCAATGAGAGTGCAGAATATCTTTGGGAAGAAATATGTGTTAGTTATAGTTGATGATTACTCTAGATTCACCTGGGTCAAGTTCTTAAGGACAAAGGATGAAACTCCCGATATCATCATCAAACTCATCAAACAGCTGCAGGTTCGACTTAACAAAACCGTCAGAATTATCCGGACGGACAATGGAACTGAGTTTGTTAACAAACAACTTAGTGAATTCTATGAAAGCATTGGAATCAGCCATCAAAGAAGTGTTCCACGAACTCCTCAACAGAACGGTGTAGTTGAAAGACGAAATCGAACTCTTGTAGAAGCCGCTAGAACAATGCTGATTTACTCAAAAGTTCCAATGTTTCTCTGGGCTGAAGCTATTGCCACTGCATGCTACACACAAAATCGTTCCTTGATTCACACTGTTCATGGAAAGACACCATATGAACTTGTCCACAACAGAAAACCTAATCTCTCTTTCCTTCGTGTGTTTGGAGCATTGTGCTATCCAACTAATGAGGGTCAAGACTTAGGCAAACTTAGAGCTAAAGCAGACATTGGAGTATTTGTAGGGTATGCACCAAACAAAAGGGATACCGAATCTACAACAAAAGAACCCGAAACATCATGGAAAAAATTCACGTTACGTTTGATGAGCTGATCGGTCAAACGGCTCCTGAACAATTCAGATCGGACCCGCACTTCAAATCAGTCCAATTGGTTCATCCCTTGTTCCAAACTCTTCTCAAGAAACTCCATATGTACCTCCATCTGAAGATGATTTAAAGAAATTGTTTGATCCTATGTTTGATGAACTTTATGATCCGAGTACTAATGAGGTGTTGATCCCTACAACAGAGGCTGCTCATATTCCAGTGAATGAAGTCAATCCCTCAGTCTCAATATCATTAAGTCAAGAAGCACTGCTCTGATCCTTCAGTCTCATCAACAAATCATCATTCTTCAAATGTACATCATGGAACTGTTTCTGGCATCAATGATGAAGTTAATCCCTTTGCTACTCCCGAAGATGCTCCGTTTGAAAACATATTTGCTCCTGAATCTTCATCAGAACCATCTTCTTCCGGAGACATCAACTCTGCTACTTCAGTCCCTCAACAACTACCACATGAACACCTCAGAAAATGGACTCACGATCATCCATTAGACAACATCATTGGAAATCCCTCTCGTCCAGTATCCACACGGAAACAACTTGCAACCGATGCCTTATGGTGCTTCTTCAACTCCGTACTCTCTAAGATCGAACCAAAAGATGTTAAAACCGCCATGAATGAAGATAGCTGGTTCAATGCTATGCAAGATGAAATTCATGAGTTCGATCGACTAGATGTATGGGAGTTAGTACCTGCGCCAGATTGTGCTATGATTATTGCTCTAAAATGGATCTTCAAAGTGAAACTTGATGAGCATGGTGATGTGTTGAAGAACAAGGCTCGATTAGTTGCTAAAGGATACCGTCAAGAGGAGGGTATAGACTTTGAAGAATCTTTTGCTCCTGTGGCTCGAATCGAGGCAATTAGAATCTTTTTGGCTAATGCTGCAAGTAAGAACATGGTAGTCTATCAAATGGACGTAAAGACGGCATTCCTGAACGGAGATCTTAAAGAAGTCGTCTACGTCAGCCAACCTGAAGGATTTGTAAATCAAGAGCATCCTACTCACGTTTATCGTTTGAAGAAGGCCCTTTACGGTTTAAAGCAAGCTCCAAGGGCATGGTATGATACACTGTCAAAGTTTCTTCTATCAACCGGATTTAGCAAAGGAGCAGTTGTTCCAACATTGTTCACCGGAAGTCGGCAAACATTTAATTCATGTTCAAATTTATGTTGATGATATTATTTTTGCCTCGACAGACCCAATGGAATGTGATCGTTTTTCTAATGAAATGAGTTCAAAATTTCAAATGTCAATGATGGGACAAATGTCATTTTTCTTGGGATTACAAATTTCGCAAAGTCCCGGAGGCATTTTCATAAATCAATCTAAATATGCAACTAAGATCTTAAAGAAATTTGGATTTGATTCAAGTGACCCTGTTGACACTCCCATGATTGATCGAACCAAACTAGATGAGGACCACTCAGGGATCATGATTGACCAAACAAAATATCGTAGTATGATTGGATCCCTGATGTACCTCACCGCTAGTAGACCAGACATCTTGTTCGCTGTTTGCATGTGTGCTAGATACCAGGCTAAGCCTACTAAAAGCACCTTGAAGCGGTTAAACGGGTCTTTCGGTATCTCCAAGGAACCATCAATATGGGTCTTTGGTACCCGAAGGACACCGGTATGTCTCAAACAGCCTATGCAGATCTGATCATGCAGGGTGTCAAGATACTCGTCGAAGTACATCTGGAGGTGCTCAGTTTTGGGTGATAAGCTTGTGAGGTGGTCTTCAAAGAAGCAAATGAGTACTTCTATTTCCTCTACAGAGGCTGAATACATAGCCATGTCATCTTGTTGTGCTCAAGTCTTATGGATGAGATCTCAATTATCTGACTATGGCTTTGTATTTAACAAAATCCCTCTGTCTTGTGATAATAAAAGTGCTATTGCTCTCTCATGCAACAACGTTCAACACTCAAGAGCAAAGCATATCGACATTCGACATCATTTCATCAGGGAACAAGTGGAAAAAGGTGTGGTGGAACTCTATTTTGTGAGGTCTGAATATCAGTTAGCCGACATCTTCACCAAAGCTCTTCCAAGAGAACGTTTTGAGTTTATTCTTCCACGTCTTGGCTTGAAAAGTCTTCAACCAGAAACACTCAAACGTCTTCAGGAGGAAGACGAGGAGTAAAGGTCTATCTTCATCTATCTCTTGTATATATCTATTCGAAAATCAAAATACAAAATTATAAAACCTTCAAAAACCATAAAAATCTGAAAAATTCGAAAAATCTTCAAAAATATTGTCATTTTGTCATGCGTTTTCTCGGTTCGATAATATCTACGGTCTTTGTGCTGTCATTCAAAGAATGACACGGGACTTTAGATGTTGTTCGAATTCTTTAAAAAAAAAAAAAAAAAAAATCAAAAAAATTATTTTTGGGAGAAGGAGAAACAATGGCTTATTGTCAGTTCAGGCAGTAACCCGCTTTTCAAAGAAAGAACAGAGCCATGCTTTTTCATGTTTTTCAAGATTTGAGAATTTGTTTGAACGTTCATCAAAAGCCTTCTTATCAACCAAATTCCATGCTCTGATTCTATAAACATTTATCTGCTGAAAACTAACTGCTTTGAAAAATAACTCAGTCTCTATTTTTGATAATCATCTGGACTTATTTGTCAAAAGATCAATCTCTCAATCAACAACCTATGTCATTGATTGAGGGGGAGAATGATTTCAATTAAATTAAAAAGTTATTTGGCATTCAATTGTTTTCAAAAGATATTCAGGCATGTTTTATCAATGGAGTTTAAAGTCTTAAAATCCGATCATTATCAGTTAAAACGCTTTCATAATCAAGTCACAATTCTCCTTAAAAGCTTTCAAAATCAATTTAAATCTATAAGAGATCACAAATCTCAAATGATTTGATAATTGTGATCGGGGGAGAATGTGTGATTTAAATTGGATTTAAACTGATAATTCGGTAAATGGTTTTATAAGGATGTACAAGCTCTCCTTCCCACATGTGACAAACGATTTCAAATTTTCCATGCACATGTTGAGGGGGAGCATCTATCTTAAACCTATGATTTGAAATGTGATAACTTATCTCAAGGTGCAGGTTCCCTCTAGTATGTGCAAAACTCTTTTCAAATCTCGAGGCACATATTGAGGGGGAGCAAAATCATGAAAACCTCATCCTTCCCCAAAATGCTTTATCTACTTGATTCGATTAGGGAAGTGATGTTGATATTTTTTTTAAAATGGTAATCAAAGAAGTTAATTATTTCTCTTGCCTCCGTGTGGAAAACTATTTCAAATACTTGATTCACATGTTGAGGGGGAGTTCTTCTTCTAAAAATATCAAAAACAATTCAGGTACAAAATGCTTTGATAAAATATCATAAGTATCTGGATTGATTTTCAAATGGTTTTCAATTGGTTCCAATGGCAGATGAACAATACCAAATAGACCGACCAACTTTACTTTATGTACGGTGATATAAGGATGATAAGGTTAGGTATTGGTTCCCATGATCCGCCAGAACCGGAGGGATCTACCCAGGGACAATCCACTAGTTAGTGTAGAAGTCCTTAGGTATGATGATAAAAGGAGAAAAGTGAGATATGGGAAGAGTGCGGACTGAGATAGAGCAAGTACTGGAACAAACCCAACAAAGTTCTTGCTATGAAGTCTCGGTAAGCACTGAAGGGGTTGAAGAATTAAAAAGAATTGAATGAGAAAAGGGTGAAAACAAATAGCCCTCCATTTATTCAACCTTAGGGCAGAAACCGGGTTCAATTCATATGCTACTGATGGTAACATCGGTATTGAAGACAAGACGTCATGGACCCAGTGACGCACTGCACTTCAACTTTCCAAACCACTCAAGTTCCTCTTAAAAGGACTTGTTTCATTCTCACGGGGAACCGACATTATCTATCGACTTTCTCTTAGAGTTTGTTGATATTGAAGAAGGAGACCCTCTCCCTAGTCTCCGATATAGGATCCAAAAAATGCACAAATTGAGTCTAGTGCCACGAGATCATCATTAAATCTCATTAGGACACTTTCAATGAAGACTCTCTGTTTCACACAATGTGGAAAGAGAGATTATATCTTGAGTCCTACGCTTTATCCTTGTGGTATTGCCAGAACATCTGAGTGATATGCAAACATACTCACAATGAAGATGGAAAGCCTTCTGGAGCCAACATCTAACAAGCTCCTGGTAGGTGGCATGTGAGATCTATTATACAGATCAACCATGTGACAACTGAACAGAAACAATGGGGCGATTCATTCTTTTGAATCAATCCTGGTTCAGGTTATGGATTGACGGATACCTTTGAAAAAACGGTCTTTGTGCTTTAAAACTCTTTTCATTAAGCACGTCGACCGTGTACTATTTTTTCAAATCAAAAGGTGTTTTATGATTGATAATTGATTTTCATTAAAACCTTCGTTATATTGCAAAAACAATTTCTATTGAGCAATACACGATTGTTTTTCAAATCTCTTTTCATCAATCAGTGGACTTAAATTCGCTGGTTCACTCACTCCGTGTTGTCTTCTTTGAGACGTTCCGGTTTGAGAACAGCTAGAGCAGCTGCGAAACCCTGTCAAGGAAATTCTTCGTAATTATTCCTGATCACAGGCAGTACTTGTACTGATCAACGGGGAACCGTGGGCCGTGTACCTCAATTCAACGAAAGTGATCAAAGACACTTTCGTGCGATTTATTGCTAACTGTTGTATGCAGGTACACCCCGACGTTTGCAGGTGATCAGAATGGAGCGGTCAATCCATAGCCGCATGCTCACACAACACATTCATATCAAAAGATATCATGATTGGTGCATCAATGACTCTGATATTCTAACTCCATGCTTCTGCTACACTGCTGCCAATATCATGAATCAACTAAAGCTTCCGCTACTCTGATGAGAAGATATCATGATCCAGAATGTGAGCATGTCGGTCCGAAAGTCACATCATCACATAATACCAACACCACAATGGATGTATCAGAGATTTTCTATTAGCTGATGATCTCAAAAGCTGGCTCAACATTATTATCACGTGGATCAGTAAAAGACCTCCACTTGGATTAACCAAACATGCAATGAGTGGAATCAATGACTACGAGCTTCGGAGCAATGTACTACATCAAGAATGCAAGATCAATTGTTAATGTAATATCTGATTGTATTCAATGTCATTTTAGTATATGTTTGAGGTGACCTCCCTTAGGGGGAGATTGTTAGGAATTAGAAATTCCCGGTATTAAAGAGTCGGTCACCTCAAGTATATGTAATCGTTAGAAAGCTCGTAGTCATAGTTATATTTAGTTAAGTAGTATTTAGTTAAGTAACACCGTGGAGGACGGACGGGTCTTTACCCACTGTATGCCTGATCCACAGCCCGTTGTGTGGCGTTTTATTGTAAGACTATAAATACTCTCTACCTTCCAAGGTAGAGAGTTGGAGCTCATCATAAGATTTTTCTTTCTCTCACTAAGTTCCCTAAACCTCTAACTTTCTCTCTCTAGAATTCTACTTATACGCCTACTTTGTGCTATGGTTTGATGTGTATGTGAATACCAATATCCTACATGTTTGATGATTCGGGTGGTCTAGGACAATGATTAAATAAGAAAGCCATTTTAAATAGATGAAGAGAGTTGAGAGGAGGTTCCTTGACAGAGAGTTGCTTTACAAAAGAAAGGTTAGATTCAAAGAAGCCACACCCCTTCCATGGATGGAAGGGGTATTTATAGTTACAATGAATACATCCTCCAAACGGACTGTAGATCAGGCATACAGCGGGTAAAGACCCGTCCTTCCTCCACGGTGTTACACTAAACTATTCTACGCTACTGACTAACTAATTAACTATTAAATAACGTAAACAACGACAAATCTACGAGCTAACATATGCTAGACCGTTATTGGGGTGACCGACACTTTAACATGGAATTTCCAATTCCTAACATTAAGGAATCATAACTAGGCCAGCACCAAGAGGTGCTTAGCCGCTCATATTAACCATACAAATCAATCCAATGTTTAATGTTACGAAATACATGAATTGAAAGTAAAGAAAAGATAAAAAGCTAATGCTTATCATAGGGGAGTGATTTCTCCCTTGGAGATAGCTCTGTATGCTCCTCTAGACCTGCCTTTGGCTTCTTCCCACGTTCTCTAATTGTTGTGTGTGAAATGGGATGATTTGAAATGCTGGAAATCGTGGGGTATTTAAGGCCAGATCTTGGTTACGGCGTAACCAATAAAATAGTTACGCCGTAATCATCTAATTCTTCGTAAATTGCACTAGATCTGCTGCTTACGGCGTAACCTTAGAAGGGGTTACGCCGTATCTTCAATAATTCTTTGTTATGCCATAGTTTATGCACGAGTTACGACGTAATTATTAGCGGCGCGAAACCTCATTTGACCTAATATGGTTACGACGTAATCTTTAGGGAGAGTTACGCCGTAATCTTCTGATAAGTTGGTTTCCTGAGTCACGCTTTAGTTACGGCATAATGTGAGAGAGGAGTTACGCAGTAACTTCTTCAAAGTAAGCGTACTATGAAAAATCTTCAGTAAACTCTCCAATTCCGTGTCTCTTTAGCTCCAATGCTCGTAATTTACCTGAAAGTGGAATATAATGGAAAACAAGCGTAAATCCATATAAATGATATAAATTACAAGCATTATCGGGGGAAATTGACACTTAATAATCAGGATAATTTGATGTTATCAAATATCCCCCCACTTGAACTTGCCCTAAAGTAGACCTTATTAGATAGATTCCTATAAAGATATCTCCCATCACCTGGAAAATATAAGTTTACAAATCCCTTATGCTAGAATAAAACAAAGCCGAACACCTTACGAAATGGGAACGAAACACTCAAATCTCTCAACTATTCTAAGTGTCAACTTCGGGGTGATCACTCAATCGCACAGCCATAGCATGTACTCTATCATAAGCTTGGAGGTTACACAAATCTCCAGCCCTAGAGTTAAGGGCTAAACAATTTTCGAAGGCAATATGGGTAGACACGACAAAGGTTAAGGGTTACTCATCATTACTAACATGTCACAGCGAAGTGGACAAAATCAATTATACATGACCAAATCCATGGCCAAGACACCAAAGATTGCTCGCTGCATCACCTAGACACGCTTCATGACTAAAGAGTAGGATAAGACATGGGATATATAAATGGTGTAAAATAAAAATTAAGCAGATAGTCTGAATCTATAATCAAGTCATCACCACTTACCGTCCGCCCAAAGTTCAAGCTTTGAAGTTAAGGAACCGTATCATGAAATACTAGGTAGATGTGTCATTAGAGGACATCATGATAGGCACACTACCTTTTCTTCAATTGTTGGCACAATTACCAACTCTAATCTTTAAATGTGACCGAGGTGGCCTCCTCGATACTAAATCTATATAAAGCTAATAACATAGTGCTTATAACATCGCACTTTACAATAACTGAATAACATAACTATTTTTTTTCAACATAAACATAACAACTAAACATAACATCCCTCCACTTGATATGAACAATGGGAATTCGGGGGGTCTTCAATGATCTTTAAGAATATGTCATCGGCGAAAGCGTGATTCCCGAACCTTTCCACTTGAACCTTGAACTTAGGCAAATGATGACTTCCCAATCACAAATAAAGACTACAGGGTAGGCTAAGGTGTATAGGTGTAACGAAACAATATATTGGGTTAACAAAATGAAAGGAATGGCTCAGATGGGTATATCTAAGGGTATCTTACACTAAAGTTGAGTGCAACAAAAGGGTTTCACATGGGGGTCGAGAAGTCAAGGTGACTAATCGATAGACACACAATTGTAGGCTATTTGGGTGATAGTCCTATAATACTGCCTTCTTAAACTGAAAAGTCCAAATACATCAAACTAACTCAACATACCTCGTCTATGGTCTCGAAATGATGCAAAAGCCAAGTTCTAAAGTTTACAAGCTACCGGCACACTCATAATTTGGTGGATTTGGGGTAAAATATTGGAAACGGATAAGGCTAATCTCACCATATAATATCAAGGGTTGTATGTGCTCGGCTAAGGTCTAATCTAGTTAGGTTTAGAAAAACATGTCAAAATTTTAAAAATGGCATAACTTTTCAAAATAAACTAGAAAAACGAGGGCAAAATAAAGTTCAAGAGACAATTCTACTCCCGTCCCCCCACTTGAATTGTACAAAGTCCCTTTTGTACTAAGCGTTAAATAAAGGTGAAGAGAAAAGTAGAATTAGAGCGAGAACTTCCCTGAAATTTGCTCCAAAAAGAAAGAAGGCCCACGAAAAAGAGTCGTGCCTTCGTATAAGCATCCACGAGCAAACTTCAATCCCTGAAATCACACTACCGACAAGCATAATTCTAAAAAGAAAAAATGAAAAATGAAAAATAAACCTAACTCACTTTCGTAGGAATCACGGTTGCATTTAGCATATGCAACAAGCCTTTTAAACCACTTGGTGTCCCAAGTGGACGAGTGAAGTCTCGTGAGGGTTTACAGGGAACACACCCACAAAGTTCATTTAAAATACTAATACAAGGTTATTGTGTTTAAAATGAAAGAATTACAGAGGGTAGTTACGTCGTAACTCTTATAAGGAGTTACGCCATAACTAGGCAAAACCTGGGGTTTTATGGTGGCCTTTGGACTTGGCCAACTTCCTTGGGGTTTTATGGTGGCCTTTGGACTTGGCCAACTTCCTCCACGTCCTTCATCAAGTTATGTCTGACCCAAGCGACATTGGTAGCAGTGCAGAGGTATTCTTTGGTCCCCATCTTCCGAACTTTGTAGAATTTTTCGTCCGGCCCCAAATGATACCTAGTGAATTCATATCTTTCGGCAACAATCAGTGGTGGTTTTTTATATTGAATCCCAAGAAGCTTGCACCTCTTTTGCTCATACTCCTCATCTTCTAGGCCAGTCATCTTTGCTTTACATCGTGGCTCTTGGTGGTTTATGATTCCATTTATGTCGTAATTATTGGAATTGGTTTCAACTGAATTATGCAAATGCCTATACTTGCAATCTTCTCTTGTGTCCACCTTGTCATCATTTGTTGAGTTACCCGTATCTTGAGGAGTCTCTTCATCAGGATTATCTTTGTTCATGCAGTCCTTCCAAATTTTATTTTTAGTGGACGTATCCACTTTTCCATATTTGATTTTGATCCAATCATTAAATCTTAATCTACCTGACTATTGTTCCTCGGTTCGCCTATTGTAGGTTGTTGAATTCCATAGAAATTCGTCAACTCCTACTCTATCAGCACTACTTCCTCCATTACAGTTGTCATCGTAAGGATCACACGAGGCCCAAGAATCCCCATCAATGGTCTTTATTATTTCACACCAATGCCTTCGATCAATGAGCCCCTGATCCGTGGTTGAATTAATTGTTGCTTCATGATTATTATCAGAGGGTTCACTGAGGCAAAGATTAGTCCATATTTTTCTTTTATCATCATTGCCAACTTCCCCATACCTGATTCGTACCCAAGCTTCAAATGTTATTTCTTTGTCATTGGTTGAGGACCATAAGTATTTGTTGTTTTTTACTCTTTCTTTGTCATGTCCACATAAGGGTTGCATGAAGCCCAGAGATCATATCCTTTATTGTTGTCAATAGGGATAGCCGTACACAAATGGTATTTTAATTTGGGAAAGTACTTGTAATCCACTTTCTGAACTTCGTGCCATATGTCTTCAGACTCGCTTCCCTTTGTTTTCGAGGTGTTGTCGCGTTGTATTTTTCCCTTTTCGTGTTCTTTGGCTTTCCTTCGCTGCATATTACGGTCATTAGTAGCACAGTGCTTGTGTGTGATGGTGGAAGGAATAGTTTTGTTTTTTCCTTTCTTAATAACACAAATAGTTTCGACAGGGTGACATTTTCCAACGTCATCCATATTCAGGGTAACCTTCCTATCGTTGATTTTTAATGTGATGATTTTTTTGAAAACATTAATCTTTGCACGAGCAGTTGCCAAAAAATTAATGGGATATCGAGATCTTCTTCCATGTCTAAAATAACAAAGTCGACAGGAAGAGTAAAATTATTGATTTTGATGAGCACATTCTCAACTATCCCTCTGGGTATGCTAATCGTTCTATTAGCCATTTCAATAGTCATGCAAAGGGGTTTGATAGGACCAAGGTTTAATCTTTTACACATGGAAAATGGCATGATACAAATACTAGCCCCTAGGTCAGCTAAGGCATTGATATTATGTAAATTATTAATAGAGCAAGGGAGAATGAAACTTCCTGGGTCTTTTTCCTTAAGAGGGATCTGATTCAGGATGACTGCAGAGCATCTGGCGTTTAACTTTACTTCATTCTCCGTAACAGCTTCTATTTCCGTATGTTGTTCTTCCTTCAGAAAGCTCGTGTTGTCACATTTTATTATAGCTTGTTTTTGAAATCCGGAGAGCTCCTCTTTATCGTACCTGAAAGGGGTATTGAGAGGTTTTCTGTTGTTGGAAAATATGGCTTTACAGAAACTATCATCACACGAATTGTCTTGATTAGTTTCATTTTCCTTTATCCTGGGTTCCTTTTCATTTTCTTCCAGATCCTCATGCCGAGCAAGGAGAGTGGTTCTAGTTTCCTGGAATTTTTTGAACAATGCATTCCTGTTGGCTTGTCGCTTATTATCTTCTTCCATATACTTATTTATTGATTCCTCGAGTGAAGAACTTCTTATTTTGAAAGAATCCTGATCATAACCTTGATGGAAGGGTTTTCGTTCTCCATACATAACCTTTTCGATTCGGGGGCTTATTTTTTTCATAGGGAAATCTTTGGTTGAGTTCCCTTCTTCAATTTTATCGCATCCTACTCGAATAGCATGCACATTTTCCTGGAGCTTCTTCATATCTCTTCTAAGGTTTTCCAATTTTCTTGTAATGGCGGCAATGCTTATGGGACCTCTGTCCAGGCTTCGGTTGCTTCCTCCATCGTGCCATTTTTGAGAGTGATTGGCAAGTTTTTGAATAGCTTCAATGTCGAGAGCAGGAGTCATACCCGGAATTGGCCCTTGGTAGTCCAACATTTGTCTTGTAGTCACATTGATTCCTTTGTAAAAGATGTTGACTTTTTGCTGGTTGTTCAGATCATGTGTAGGACATTTGTAGAGGAGATCGTTGTATCTATCCCAGGCTTGATACAACATTTCACCATCATCTTGTTTAAAATTGTGTATGTCTGTGAGTTGTCTTGATACTTTAGATGGTGGACAGTATCGTTGAATGAAGTGTATTTTAAGGAGAGCCCACGTATCAATGGTCCTGCTGGTAATCTATTAACCCATCGGTTAGCGGCTCCCGTAAGAGTGATAGGAAAAATTCTGAGCATAACCGCATCTTTTGAAGCTCCTATTGTATTGAACAGGCTGGTGATATATTCAATATTTTCGACGTGTTCGTAAGCATCTTCCGAGGTATTTCCAGAAAAAGGACTTGCTCTTAATTCCCTCATAAATTGAGGTTTTATCTCGAAATCAATATTAGCTCCAATTGCTGGTCTTACGAGCCCCGACCATTGTTCTTCTCTTGTCAAAGCCAAATATTCTTCAAAAGTGAGGTCATCAATTTTAACAACTTCCATGGTACCTGAAACTTAAAAAGAGATCGTGAGAATTTGAAAATTTTAAAACAAAACCAAAAATTAAATACTTAATAGCAATCCTAATATAACTCCCCGGCAGCGGCGCCAAAAACTTGATGTAGGTTTTACTGACAAGGTTTTAATATTTATAATGTCTCATTATACCTATGGTCTACCCTAATGCACTAACGGGCAGTGTACCCGGTCGTGTGTAGTGTAGTATTCGGTAAAACCGAGGTCGTCCCAAGAGCTATGTGTGTGGATTATACTAAGTCTAGGTGTCACAGATTTTAATATGATTTAATTAATTAACTACTAAAGTAAATAAAGGCAAAGGATGTGATCAATAGAGGAGAGTGGTGCTAACCTAGTTATTCATCCTAGCTAGTAATGTCTACGTCTAATTACTTCCAATTATTTCAGGTGGGGTCAAAGGCAAGAGGACAACATTTGGTCAGTTCGCCCTAACCTATCAGCAAAGATGCCACCACGGGAGAAGTCAGGTGTCCCCTTATAAGTCCAGTTGTTCCTGGTCTCCTAAGCCGAGTCATTAAGTTCCGCTACATGCTAGACTTATAATAGTGAGTGCCCGGGCGCTAGCATCCTAGACACTCACCCCCTAATTCTTAAGTTCATCCAAACGGTAGGTGATCAGTTGGTCAAATCGCACAAGTAGAAAGGGTCGTCAGTTGGTCATATCTTACCCTTTTTGTCTCAGTCTACTCACTTAGGGTCAGTTGGTCATATCTCCTAAGCAACTAGCCTCTACCGCCATTCAAAACTACCGAATCAAGGGTAGCTACCAATAAACTATGCATGCATACACTTAGAAATAATTATACGGAAGTAAAGTAAACGCAAACAAAACAATTAAGGAATCATAACTAAGCCAGCACCAAGAGGTGCTTAGCCGCTCATATTAACCATACAAATCAATTCAATGTTTAATGTTACGAAATACTTGAATCGAAAGTAAAGAAAAGATAAAAAGCTAATGCTTATCGTAGGGGAGTGGTTTCGCCCTTGGAGATAGCTCTGTATGCTCCTCTAGACCTGCCTTTGGCTTCTTCCCACGTTCTCTAATTGTTGTGTGTGAAATGGGATGATTTGAAATGCTGGAGATCGTGGGGTATTTATAGGCCAGATCTTGGTTACGGCGTAACCAATAAAATAGTTACGCCGTAATCATCTAATTCTTCGTAAATTGCACTAGATCTTTTGGTTACGGCTTAAACTTAGAAGGGGTTACGCCGTATCTTCAGTAATTCTTTGTTACACCGTAGTTTATGCACGAGTTACGGCGTAATTATCAGCGTCGCGGAACCTCATTTGACCTAATATGGTTACGACGTAATCTTGAGGGAGAGTTACGCTGTAATCTTCTAATAAGTTGGTTTTCTGAGTCACGCTTTAGTTACGGCGTAATGTGAGAGAGGAGTTACGCCGTAACTTCTTCAAAGTGAGTATACTATGATAAATCTTCAGTAAACTCTCTAATTATGGGTCTCTTTAGCTCAAATGCTCGTAATTTACCTGAAAGTGGAATATAATGGAAAACAAGCGTAAATCCATATAAATGATATAAATTACAAGCATTATCGGGGGAAATTGACACTTAATATTCAGGATAATTTGATGTTATCACATGCATGCTTATATGCCAAACGATCTTAGGAACTCTTAGAATGTGTAATTGCAACATGTCCTAAAACTAGCACTAGGCAAGAAAGAATAGTTATGCCCAGTTCTATGCCTAAAGTCAAGCATGTGACCTTTGATGTGCCTCATAGATTCTCAGATCCCAGCACTTCTAGACCAGATAAGCAAAAAGTAGTAAAACCAACTAATATTCTCTTCGTTCCTTCTACATGAGCAATCAGTGACACTAAGGTTAGCAGGTCAAAGCCTCCAGGAAATACAAAGCAAGATAGGACCATGCGAGCCAAGAGTGATCAAGAGAAGAAAGTAGAAGACCACCTTAGGAATAATAAGTTTGTGTTGAATAAAATGAATCGTATTGATTCTATTATTAGCTATAAGCGTACTATAATTAATTCGAATTCTGCTACTATTTGCAAAACATGTAATGAATGTTTAGTTTCTTTGTAATTATCATGAATATGTTGTGAATGATTTGAGAAATGTTGTTAAATCTCTAGTAAAAAATGTCAGAAATGTTAAACAGGTTAAGGAAGTCTGGAAGCCTACAGGGAAAAGGTTTAGTAATTATTGGAAGCCTACAGGGAGAAAATTTAGCAATGTGGGTTATCAATGAAAGCCTACTGGCCGTAAATTCAAAATTAATGAATTTTGCCCTAAGATGTCTAGATTTATGCCCACTAAGGTATGGAAGCCTACTGGTAGAATCTTACCTTTAAGAAGTTGTCATACTTCAAATAGGTCCAATGTCACTACTAGTCTTTCCTCCACCTCTAATGATGTCATAACTTCTAGAACTGTTGTAGGTGTTCCAATTGCATGTACTAACCAATCGGAACCCATTTTATCATGGGGATCCAAAGCTTCCAGTTATCCATACTTGTCTATGTTCAAATGTAGGTCATACAAATCGTTCTTTGGTATTTGGACTCAGGCTGCTCAAAACATATGACTGGAGATCGCTCACAACTCAAGAACTTCGTGAATAAGTTCATCGGGACTGTTAGATTTGGGAACGACCATTTTGGGGCAATTATGGGCTATGGAGACTATGTGTTTGGAGATAGTGTGATCTCCCGGGTATACTATGTGGAAGGTCTTGGTCAGAATTTGTTCTCTGTTGGTCAATTCCGCGACTCTAATCTTGAAGTGGCTTTCAGAAAGCACTCTTGCATCGTTAAAGAATTAGATGGTGTTGAAATTTTAAAGGGAACTCGTGACACTAATTTGTACACCATCTCTATTGAAGACATGATGAAGTCTTCTCCAATTTGCTTGTTGTTAAAGGCTTCTAAAACAAAGTCATGGTTATGGCATCTTCGTCTTAATCATTTGAACTTCGGCACCATCAATGATATTTCTAGAAAGGAACTCGTAAGAGGCTTGCCCCGGTTAAAGTATGAAAAGGATCATCTTTTTTCAGCATGCCAATGGGTAAAAGCACAAAGTATGCCCACAAACCCAAACCTGCAAACTCCAATATGGAAGTTCTTCATACCCTTCACATGGATTTGTGCGGACCCATGAGAGTGCAAACTATAAATGGGAAGAAATATGTGCTAGTCGTTGTTGATGACTACTCTCGGTTTACTTGGGTTAAGTTTTTAAGATCAAAGGATGAAACTCCCGACGTCATCATCAAACTTATTAAACAATTGCAGGTTCGACTCAATAAAACAGTTAGAATCATCCGAACAGACAATGGAACTGAGTTTGTGAACAAAGAACTTAGTTACTTTTATGAAAGCATTGGAATCAGCCATCAAAGAAGTGTTCCACGTACTCCTCAACAGAACGGTGTAGTTGAAAGACGAAATCGAACTCTTGTTGAAGCTGCAAGGACTATGCTAATCTATTCAAAGGCTCCAATTTTTCTCTAGGCGGAAGCCATTGCCACTGCATGTTACACCCAAAACCGTTCCCTAATACATACAACTCATGAAAAAACTACATACGAATTAGTTCACAATAGAAAACCAGATCTTTCATTTCTTCGTGTGTTTGGAGCTTTGTGTTATCCAACTAATGATGGTCAAGATTTGGGAAAGTTGAAAGCTAAGGCTGATATTGGATTTTTCGTTGGTTATGCACCTAATCTGAAGGGTTACCGAATCTACAACAAAAGAACCTGAGATATTATGGAAACTGTTCACGTTACGTTCGGTGACCTGACTGAGCAAATGGCTTCTGGACAATCCAATTCTGGACCCGCATCTCAACTTTTGTATCCCGGACCCATTAGTTCAGAACTTGTACAAAATACTTCTCCTGCAGTTCATCATGTACCACCAATAGAAGAAGATTTGAAGAAATTGTTCGATCCAATGTTTGATGAATACTATAAGCCTCCAGCTGATGATAATTCTACACCACCAACTGTAGCTGCTCCTATTCCAACCAATTCAAATGGTCCATCCGTTTCATTGTCTTTATCTCAAGAAGCACCATTTACTGATCATTCATCATCATCTCCGAATCCTCAATCATCTTCTGTGAATCAAGGTAATACAGCTACTAATTATTTAAGAGATAACCCCTTTGCAACTCTCGAAGATGCTCCATTTAAAAACATATTTGCCCCTAAACCCACTCCAGAAACATCTTCACCAGGGGATCCTAACTCTGGTACGTCAGTTCCTTACCAACAACCACATGAACATCTCAGAAAATGGACACATGATCATCCATTGGATAATATCATTGGGAATCCTTCTCGTCCAGTATCTACTCGTAAACAACTTGCCACTGATGCCTTATGGTGCTTCTTCAACTCTGTACTATCAAAGATCGAACCTAAAGATGTCAAAACAGCAATGTCTGAGGACAGCTGGTTTAGTGCTATGCAAGATGAAATCCATGAGTTTGATCGTCTTGATGTATGGGAATTGGTGCCTGCTCCAGATTGTGCTATGATTATTGCTCTCAAGTGGATCTTCAAAGTAAAGCTTGATGAGCACGGTGATGTTCTGAAGAATAAGGCAAGGCTAGTGGCTAAAGGATATCGTCAAGAGGAGGGTATTGACTTTGAGGAATCATTTGCTCTAGTTGCACGAATTGAGGCTATCAGAATCTTTTTGGCTAATGCTGCTAGTAAAAATATGGTGGTTTATCAGATGGATGTAAAGACTGCTTTTCTTAATGAAGATCTTAAAGAAGTGGTTTATGTCAGTCAACCCGAAGGTTTTGTGGATCCAGAACATCCGACCCATGTCTACCGCTTGAAGAAGGCCCTCTATGGTTTTAAGCAAGCTCCTAGGGCATGGCACGATACGTTGTCAAAGTTCCTTTTGGCAAATGGATTCAACAAAGGAGCAGTTGATCCTACATTGTTCACAAGAAAGTCAGGCAAACACTTAATTCATGTTAAAATTTATGTTGATGATATTATATTTGCCTCTACCGTCCCTAATGAATGTGACCTATTTTCAAAAGAGATGGGCTCTAAATTTCAAATGTCAATGATGGGACAAATGTCATTTTTCTTAGGATTACAAATTTCACAAAGTCCCGGAGGCATTTTCATTAATCAGTCTAAATATGCAAATGAAATTTTAAAGAAATTTGGATTTGATTCTTGTGACCCTGTTGACACTCCCATGGTGGAACGAACAAAGCTAGATGAGGACCACTCAGGGATCCCGGTTGATCAAACGAAATATCGTAGTATGATTGGATCCTTGATGTACTTCACAGCCAGTAGACCAGATATTTTGTTCGATGTATGCATGTGTGCTAGATACCAGGCTAAGCCTACCAAAAGGCACCTTGAAGTGGTTAAATGGGTCTTTCGGTATCTCCAAGGAACCATTAACATGGGACTTTGGTATCCGAAGGACACCGGTATGTCACTAACAGCCTATGCAGATGATGACCATGCAGGGTGTCAAGATACTCGTCAAAGTACGTCAGGAGGTGCTCAGTTTTTGGGTGACAAGTTAGTGAGTTGGTCTTCAAAGAAACAAATGAGTACTTCCATATCCTTTACAAAGGCTGAATACATAGCCATGTGCTCAAATCTTATGGATGAGATCCCAATTATCTGACTATGGCTTTGTATTCAACAAAGTTCCTCTGTATTGTGATAACAAAAGTGCCATAGCTCTGTGCTGCAACAATATCCAACACTTAAGAGCAAAGCACATTGACATTCGACATCATTTCATTAGGGAACAAGTGGAGAAAGGTGTGGTTGAACTGTATTTCGTGAGGACTGAATATCAGTTGGCATACATCTTCACTAAAGCTCTTTCTAGAGTCCGTTTTCAGTTTATCCTCCCACGACTTGGCTTGAAGAGTCTTCAACTAGAAACACTCAAATGTCTTCAGGAGGAAGAAGAGGAGTGAAGGAGTTTCTTCACCTATTCTTTGTATATATTTTTTTTCAAAAAGCAAATAGAAAAATATAAAATCAACAAAAATCCATAAAAATCAGAAAATTAAAAAAAATCAAAAATATTATTTTTCTTAAGACATGTCTTATGGTATCGATAACATCTACGGTCTTAGAAATGTCATTCAACAATGGCACGAGTATTTAGTTGAAGTTCGAACAGAAGATGTAAATATTTTATTAAATCATGTCTCAAAACAATGGCTTACTGTCATTTTGGGCAGTAACCTGGGCTTCAAATAATGGCTTGCAGTTAGTTCAGACTGTAACCCACTTTTAGAGAAAGGACAAGCCATGGTAAATCTATTTTAAAATCTCATGCTCTGTTCCTAAAAACAAAACTTCATAAGGAACATCATCCGCCAAAAAGACAAATGTTTCCTCACAAATGTTTTTCCTTCTAAAGATTCTTCTGAAAAATATTTGTCTTCTAATGAAAACTAAATTGCTTTGAAAATAACTCGGACTTAATTTGAAAATCATCTGGACTTATCTTTTGTCAAAATCTCTATCACTCACTCAACAACTTTTTTTTTTGGAAAGGCTGAGATATATTAACACAAGAAGAGCGGATCCGAGAAGGAAACCACTACAGAAACAAAAACAACAAAGGGAAAACACTAAACATATAAAGGAGCTAAAACATAACTATAGAAATAACTCAAAAGGTTTAGAGATCCAGCAGCTCCAATTGAGGGCGGGCGATTTGCAATGGGCCGAAATCCAATCTTTTGATATCCTTTGGACGAAAGGGAAGATTTCAAACAATTCAAAATGGTTATTTTTCAAACAATTGGCATTAAAAGGAACAAGGTCCATATTTTGTTAATCAAAAAGAAAATTTTATGTACAAATGGATCAAGACCAGGCTAAAATTGAGTTTTCATTTCAAATGGTACACAAGCTGAAATTTTTTACATATGGTACCTAAGCATGTTAGATCAATGGAGATTAAAGTTTCAAACTCTGATCCTTATTAGTTAAGTGTTTTAAAAGCATGTCACATTTCTCCTCGAAAAGCTTTTGAAAATAATTTAAATCAATTGGGATCACAGATCTCAAAGGGTTTGAAAATTGTGATCGGGGGAGAATTTGTGATTTAAATTGGAAATAAACTAATAATTTGATAAGTGGTTTTAGAAATACAATAACATGCACTCCTTCCTACATGTGCCAAATGATTTCAAATTTTCCATGCACATGTTAAGGGGGAGCATTTATCTTAAACCAAAAAAGGATTGAAATGTGATTGATTTGTCTCAAAGTGCAGGTTCTCTCTAATATGTGCAAAACTCTTTCGAATCTCGATGCACATATTGAGGGGGAGCAATTATAAGAAAACCACATCCTCCCCAACATGTTTTATCCAAAGTATTTAAATACTAGATTTGATCGGGGGAGTGATGATGATCATTTTAGAAAATGTTATCAAGAATTGGAGCTTTCATTCAAATCTAACCTTTCATTAGATTCTTCCTCCATGTGCCAAAATGATTTCTAATACTTGAAGCACATATTGAGGGGGAGCATTTCTAAAAAATCAAAAACAATTAAGGTACAAAATTCTTTGATTTTATATCACAAGTACCTTGATTGATTTTCAAATGGTTTTCATTTAGTTTCGAGGAGGAAAGAACAATACCAAAAGGCCGACCAATTTACTTTATGCATTGGAGTTATAAGGATGATTAGGTTAGGTATTCGTTCCCACGATCTCGCCAGAGCCGGAGGGATCTACCAAGGGACAATCCACTAGTTAGTGTAGAAGTCCTTAGGTATGATGTAAAAAGGAGAAAAATGAGAATATGGGAAGAGTGCCGACTGAGACAGAGCTAGGACTGGAACAACCCAAAAAGGTTCTAGTTATGAAGTCTCGATAAGCACTGAAAGGGTTGAAGAATGGAAAATAAATGAAATGAGAAAAGGGTGAAAAGAAATATCCCTCCACTAATTCAACCTTAGGGCAGAAACCGGGTTAAACACATATGCTACTGGTGGTTACCAAGGTAACGCTGGTATTGAAGACAAGACGTCATGGACCCAGTGACGCACTACACTAAACTTCCCAAGCTACTCAAGTTCTCTTAAAAGGACTTGTTTCATTTTCACGAGGAACCTACATATTCTATCGACTTTCTCTTAGAGATAGTTGATATTGAAGAAGGAGACCCTCTCCTTAGTCTCCAACACAGGAAACCAAATGTGCACAATTGAGTCTAGAGCCAAGAGATCATCCATAAATCTCATTAGGACACACTATTCTTGAAGACTTGCTGTTTCACACAATGTGGAAAGTAGGAATATATTTTGAGAGTCCTATGCATTATCCTCATGGTAATTGCCAGAACATCCGAGTGATATGTCAAATATTCACAATGAAAATGGAAATCCTTCTAGAGCCAACATCAAATAAGCTCTTGGTGGGTGACATATGAGATCTTTTTAGAAGATCAAACTTGTGACAACTGGATAGAAACGATGGGGCGATTCACTTGAATCAACCTTGGTCTAGGAAATGGATTGACGGATACCTTTGAAAAACCATTCGATGTGCTCAACAATTTTATTCTCTAGCGCATCGAATGTGTATGAATTTTCAAAATCAAAAAGGGTATTTATGATTGAAACTTGATTTTTTTCTAAAACCTTCGTAGTATTTCAAAATTCTTTCTCTTAAGCAATACGCGATTGTTTTTCAAATCATTTTTATCAATCAGTGAATCTCAATTCGCTGGTTCACTCACTCCGTGTTGTCCACTTTGAGAACGGCTAGATCAGCAATGAAACCCTGTCAAGAAGATTCTTCGGAATTTTATCTGATCACAGGCAGTATTTATACTGATCAACGGGGAACCGTGGTTCTTGCAACCATATTCAACGAAAGTGAACAAAGACACTTTCATGTGTTTTATTGCTAACTGTTGTTTGCAGGAACATTGGACGGTTGCAGCTGATCAGAATTAAGAAGTCAATCCATAACCGCATGCTTACACATCACACTCATGTTTAAAGAAATCATGACAAGTACACGTCTACACTCATCTGATCTGATATCATCATGAGACGTTTGCTTTCACTACCATCATGCTATGCTTTCGCTACGCTAATGCAAATATCATGATTCAAAGAAGCTTCTACAACTCTGATGAAAAGATGTCATGATCCAATAATGTGAGCATGTCGGTATAACGTCACAAACATCACATGAAGGCAACACAAAGGATGAGTCAAAAGATTTACTGTGGCTGATGATCTCTAAGAAGGGTCAAAGTACAAATAATCTGTGGATCAGTTAAAGACCTCCACTGGAAGTACAAAACATGCAGAATATGAAGAATCAAATATTACAAGCTACAGAGCAAAAGAACTTAATCAAGAATTCAAGAACACACAAAATGTAATATCTGTTTGTAATTGAGGTGACCTCACTTAGGGGGAAATTGTTGGGATTTAGAAAATCCGGTAATTAAAGACTCGGTCACCTCAAGTATATGTATTCGTTAGAAAGCTCGTAGTCGTAGTCATTTAGTAATAGTTAGTAGTTCGTTAAGTAACACCGTGGAGGACGGACGGGTCTTTACCCACTGTATGCCTGATCCACAGCCCGTAAGTGGCGTTTCATGTAAGACACTATAAATACCCTTTGCCTAGCAAGGCAAAGGGTTGGAGCTTCATAATATAGTTTTTCTTTCTCTTTCTAAAAGCTCCCATTTCTCTCCATTTTATCTCTCTAAACTCAAAACTCATTTGAACTTGTGTGTTATGATTGTGTGTTTATAAAAACCAATATGTTACACTCATCCTCACAAATCTCCTCATACTTACATTCAAAAATTGGATTTTCAACATTTAAAGTATAATCAAAATTGAAATCAAAAAGAGGATTATCAATTAAAATTGAAAAACTTTCTCAGATACCCTTGGGATTGGAACAAGTTCATCGATATCCTCAGAAGGTTTGCATTCGATTTCCTTGTCCCTCATTGAAAAGATATCTGAAAGTTCCTTAATGAGTGAGTTGATATCTCCGTTCTCTTCTCCAAACACGGGTGGTGTGACATGTGGTGGTATATAAGCTAGTGTCGAAGGTGGGACATGAGCCGTATTTTGTTGATTAGAAAATTTTTCCTCATCCACTGTAGTATCCGTATCATCCTCATCACTCCCCTCATGATAAAATAAGTCAACAGGAGGATCTTGTTGTAGAATTATAAGAATCAAATCCTGAAAATGGTTCATTTCAGCTTGCAATTTTTCAATTTTAACTTGAAAATTCATGTTAAATTGCTCTTGATTCAAGTTAAATCGTTCTTGACCAATATTCATTTGATTAATTAATTCCGCTCTAATTAAATCGCTCGGAGGTGGTGGCTGAAGGGGTGTATAATAGGAAGATCTGTCAAAACTAGATGATGTCTAATCGTTATAAGGGGTCTGCTCATAGACAAACATGTTCCCCGTTCGACAATCAAACTCTAGATGAGGAAAATCTCCATAAAATTCACAAAAGTATGTCTCCATCTGATTTTGTGGGGGTTGGTTGAAAAAAATTAGGAGTTTCATTGTAGAAATAGGGATTTTGGTCATAGAAAAACATGTTTCCCGAATCTACAATGCTACAACCGGGGCAATTTCCACCATTTTGAGGACCGCCGCACCACTCACAACCATATAGGTAAGATGAAGACATGGTGAAGAATCTACAATGCTACAAAAACAAACTTTCAAAAGAAAGTATCTTCAAGGCACTGACTCGAAACACAACGCAAAAATCGTACAAATCTCCCCGACAACGGCGCCAAAAACTGATTCGGTCGTAGGTATATAGCAGTTTTAAATTAAGTTTCCCGTCAGATGTAAGAATCACTTGAGGAAAATTGATAACTAATCTTCAAGAGTCGTATTCCACAGCGAGATATGAATTAAAATTTACGTTTGTGTCTTTTGTTTTATGCTTGATTATCAAATATTTTTTTGGTTTGGATTTTAAAACCTACTCTAACTAATTAAAAGGAAATATTTCAACGAATTAAAAGTAGACTACAACTAATAACGATAAAAAAACAAGCTAAGAATATGATAATAAAATATATGCTTGTCAAGTGAGGTGAAAATATCATTAAGTATGAATAATCGTTTAAGAGAGTTGAATTAATACCCGTCAAAATAAAACTATTTTCTCACAACGTTGGTTTATTTTGAAAACAAATCTTTTTCTTGGTAATAATCACTAGATTTAAATAATTAATTATCCTAACGGCTTTTGCCCGTCTAAACAATCAACTAAATAGATCTAAAAATAATCCGGAAATTATTAATTAACAATCTTCGATACCTGTTTAAAAAACTATTTTCTCACAACGTTGGTTTATTTTTAAAACAATTCTTTATCTTGGTATTAATTACTAGATTTATATAATTAATTACCTGAATGGCTTTTGCCCGTTTAAATAATCAAAAATCAATCCAAGTAACCGAAGATTATTAGTTAAAATTTTTTAAGTTTTCACACTTAAATCTCAAATCACTACTCACTTAACAAGTATATAAAAATCTACTCACTACTCATAACTATCAAGGTAACAATAGAAAATCCAACACTAATGAGCATATTTCTAAACTAAATATTTAAACAAAATAATTAAAAAGGTGAGAGATTAGAACCCGGTGAATGATATGAGACTAATAAACCATCCAGTCTTATAAACTAACACAAACACTAAAGATTAATTCTTTATTAGCTTCTATTTCACTAATTAGTTGATAAAGTTGTGAACTTAATAAACTAAATAGCTTATTAGAAACTAGAAAAGCTATAAATTTTATTAAATAAGCTAGCTTATAAGACCCTTATGCTCCACGCCTTAGGATGATGGAATGGATCAAAGAAAAATAAAACTTGATAAGAGTTAGTACAAATAAGCTAGTGAATAAGCTATAAGCTAATAGCTTAAATCCAACATATGAAGTATTTTGGAAAGGAAAAGCTAAAAGCTACTAAATATAAATATAGAAATAAAGAGTAAATAATCTTAATTGACATAAGCTAAGAATATGCTAAAAGATTAAAACTTTAAGACAAAAATTAATAGATCTAAATCCATCCAAAACTAAGTTGTCTACTTCGAAAAGTAAGAGCGGATTAGGTATGTTTAAGGATGAGATCTGTATAATAAGCTAGTGTATAGCTTATTAGAGAAGAAAAGTTATAAAAGGTAAAATCCTTTTGATTTTTTTGAAATAAGTTGTAAAAACCTAAGTAGATCTAAAGTATATAAGTAGGTTTTGAAAAGAAAGTAAATAAAAAAAGTACTTATTTGAATAAGCTACAAGAGAGCTTATCCAAAATAAGCTAATCTAAGTAAATCAATAATAAGATATATGAATGAGCTTATTTGGCTTATTAGATTAAAAAGAGAAAAATAAAATAGAGAATAAGATAAAAAAGAAATAAGCTAAGTTGGAAACATAATCATCATCTTCATTAAGCCAAAAAGTTGTTACAATAAACACTTGAAAATAAGCTAATAAGCTATTACAATAAAATAAGCTAAGACAAATAAGCTAAAATACTACACTCTAATATAAATACTACTCCTAATAATCTAAACTAATCCTACACCTATACTACTCCTACTCTAATGTCCAACTGTATCCATCTGTCCTTTTATATAACCCAATTGGTTCAAGGGCATTTTGGTAATTTTACAGATTCAGATATAGCCAGCGCATTTGATCATTCTCAACCAATGGCGTGGTGACAGGTGTCACTTCCTCATTGGCCAGCCACCCTGCAACCTCGTACCTGCAATTAATAACCGTCAGCACCGCCGCCACCATGTATCAGCATATGATTGGTCAGCCACCGCTAGCGTGTCACTAGTGGGGCCCACATGCCACTTATCATAGTCGGGGTCGGGCTATCACATGTCACCACCTGAGTGGTGCTACGTGACACTGACTTGGCAACGCTTATATAACAAAATCGCCCCCATGCCGGATCGAACTTGAGACCTCTTGTTTGATAAGAGGATATGCTACTAGCTGCGTTGGGCATACCCTTAGTTATATAATAATAATTTAATTCTTTTATGGTCTTCTTGATTGCAGTCCGTTTAGTATTAATAAAAGGGTTAACAATAAATTCTGATCGGTTCATTTTTATGGTTTTGGACCGGGTCAAAGGGTGAGGAAAGTACCGTTGGACTGGTAATTTTGTGCTCGTTCTAATGGAGTGTTCGGGAAAATTTTGCCGACTTCATTTGAATCTTGATAAACGCGAAAACATCGTCGAAACTCACCTGAAAATCACCATTTTTACTCTGTTTTCAAACTCTTGTACCTGCAAGACATAATAACACATATCAAACATATTTGCAATATAATTTTACATATTTAATGATTATTAGTCTCTTTTGGTGTGTTTTCCGGTATAAAAATGATATTTGTTTAAGTACACATCAGGGCCCTTGAAAAAATGGAGGCCCTGTGTTGTTGAGCACCTTGAACATGCTCAAATACGGCCATGGATATACATGATATGTTAAACGGATTATTCAATATGATATTGATATACATGATATGTTAAACGGATGAGCCGATATGTTATTGATATATACGATATGTTAAAAGGATAAGTCGAGATGATATTGATATGCATCATATGTTAAACGGATGAGTCGATATATTATTGATATATATGAGATGTTATACAAATGTGTTGAGATAATATTGATATACCTGATATGTTAAATGAATGAGTCGAGATGATATTGATATACATGATATGTTAAACGGATGATTCGATATGATATTAATATACATGATATGTAAACAGATGAATCGTGATGATATTAATATACATGATATGTTAAACGGATAAGTCGAGATGATATTGATATACATGATATGTTAAATGGATGAGTCGATATGTTATTGATATACATGAGATGTTAGACATATGAGTCAAGACTATATTGATATATTTGATATGGTAAACGAATAAGTTGAGATGATATTGATATTCATGATATGTTATACGGATAAGTCGAGATAATATTGATATACATGAGATGTTATATGGATGAATCGCGATGATTTTGATATACATGATATAATAAACAGATGACTTGAGATGGTATTGATATACATGATATGATTAACAGATGAGTCGAGATGATATTGATATACATAAATGTTAAACGGATGAGTCGATATGATACGATATACGTGAGATGTTATACTGATGAGTCGAGATGATATTGATATACATGATATTTTAACTACCATGACCCATGATCCAGGTGGCAGAACCAATATCCCGCTCATCAAACCATACTACGAGTACGCACATACGTATGTTTTAGATATTCGTATGTATTTTTTGAGAATTTGTTCTACGGAATATCGATGTGGGATGGGTTTTGTCTTCGAGCATCTGGTATAACCACATAATAGTAAAGTATTGTCAATATAATAATTTAGATATTTTTTAAAAATAATTTTGAAAATAAGAAATGAATTTAAATTGGCATTCAACTTTAATGAACCTCCTAAAGTTATTTTTATTAAAAAAAGTGTTTTTTTTTTAATTTTTTTAAATGTTATATAAAAGAAAATAAGTTTAATTGGAATACCCGTTTAGGGAAGACAATGTCGTCGTCAAAGTGTTGACGGGACAAGGAAAATAGTTGGAGCGAAAACGAAATTTTTTATATTATAAGTTTTTTAATAAAACAAAAGTAATTTAATAGTGATGAAAGATTAGCGACGACTTTATCGTCGCTAACCTTTTAAAAAAATTGTTGTTTTAATAAAACCAGTATTTTATTTTTTTTACTAAATGTTTTTATAATAAAATTTAAAAGAATTAATTAGTAAATTTTAGCGACGACATTATAGAAACCTGTCCCCGAGTCCACTTTTTTTTCCGCCAAAACATGTACGAAAAATAGGATATTTTTGGGCTAATGTAATTCTGGTCCAAGCGTACCTTGTTTTTACCATGAACAAATATCCTTGGTTAACAATACTTGTAGTTTTTCAATATTTGTGGGTTCCTTAATTTTCTTTCTTTCCCGTAAAAGAAATATGGTAATTGTTGAGGTAAAAATCTGTGATTACCCGAACAAGCTAATCCTTCAGCTAACTGATGAGTGTGTAAATACTCATCATTTTTGGTCAACTCTGAACTGCAAAACATTTAAAAACACTCAGAAATGCATCAAAATACTGAAAATATCCCAAAATTGTGTTTTATATGTTTTAAATGGAAAATGAGTAAAAACAGCTAAAAACGAACAAAGTTTGCATAATTGGCAGTTTCAGTCCCCCAACTTTCAAAAATGGCAAAACAAGTCCCTGGCATTTTCAAAAATGGAAAATATTATTTATGGTCCTTGGTTAATAAAGCTTGTCAAATATAGTCCTTATGATTAATTTTGGAAAACTACAGTTTTGGTCCCTCAAGTTTTGCCAAATTACAAGAATGGTCCTTGTGTATTAATTCCAAATCCAAAACCGGGCCACAAATAAGAAAAACACTTGACCCTTGAACCCCCCGAGCTTGACCCTTGAGCCAGTTCAAAACCCCATGTGACCCCGTCCCCTATTAATAAACACCCAGTCAAACTGGGTTTGACTTAACCAAACCCGCCACTTTTTTCCCTCCTTCTTCAACCACTCTGCAACACTCACCACAACCATACCTCCAGCTCATATACCACCACCCTTATCACTCCACCTCCACAACACAACAAGATGCATTTATTGCTCTCTCACCTGTCCAAGCTATCAGAACCAGTTGCTATATCTTTTTGGCGCCAAAAAGCTCATCAACGGCTAAAAAGGGTTCCAAGCATCCAAAGGCCAGGATTATTGGTGGGAAATGATCAGAAGGGTACCACAAACCCTAATTTGAGCATATAAAAGAGAAGAGAAGGCTGAAGACAGAGAGTAGTTTTTTTTAGTTAAAATTATTGTCGTAGCTAGTGTAAACTCAAAATCAGTTGTAATCTTTGCTTTCTAAAACTTGTATTCTGCTACCTTGATGTAATTTGAACTCATTTCAATCTCAATTTCAAGTTTTTAGAATTAATTCTCATGTTTGCAATTTTAAATTCGAAATTCCAAATTAAGCTTTGTTGATTTAAAGTTGTTACATTGGACTGATTAGGCTCACATAAGCTCCTAAATAGCTTAATATAGCTATTAGAAACCTTAAAACTTTGATTAGTATCAAAAAGCAAAAAAATATATATATATATATATACCAAAAATAGTGTAAAAATAAAAATCACAAGAAAAAGAAGAAGAAGCAAGGAGCATGGTGAAATGAAGATGGTTCTGAGTTATTGAACCTGTGGAGGTTCTATAGGAAGTGTTTCTTGGTCCTAGTTCTTGGTTCTAAGCATTCACTCTTAAAACTCTCATCAGTCAACAAAAGTCAAACTGATGTCAATGGAAGCTGCAATTGGGTAGGATTGCTGATCTGGTTTGGATTTGGTATTGGTTTAAGCTTATTGGGTGTGTTTTTAGTCAACTTGTGCAAGCCATAGTGGCTGGACCACATGTGAGTATTCAAAATCTCAGTTTCAAATTACTCTTTCAATCACTGTTTGATTTGCATATTTAAGTTCAGCCTGAGTTTGTTAGTTTTAATTGTGTTTGTAGTTTCAAATTACCTTATTCAGTAGTTTAAATAAGATTAAGTAGTTGAGCTTGTTTCATCTAGGAGTTATAGAATTAAGTAACTTTGATTTGAGCATAAACTAGTGTTTGGATCATAGTAGTAATTTGAGATTCAGGTTTAATCAGAGGTGTATATTAGTTGTTTTAGTTCTCATCAGGCATAACTTAGTCATTTTAGGTCATATTTTGCATCTGCTGCATCAGTTAGTCAAATCACTTAAAAAACTGCTTTCATTTTCATTTCTGTTAGAATCAGTTGGTAAGATCTTGCATATAGGTTAAGAAGTAGTTATGTTAGCTTATTCTAGGTTTATTTTATCATCAAACATCATAATCAGTTCACAAATCAAGCTAGAAATTCATTTTGGTCAACTTTTGATAAAAACTCAAAAAGTCAAATTTCAGCTTAAGTCATTTTTGAATAAACTTGTGAATTTCATGTAGGACTTAATATTAGGAGTGAAGACCTGTGCTTTTGAACTATTAAAATCTTACTGCTTATCTTCTTCATTGTATTTTTAGTTAATTTTTATTTGCTAGTTAAATTGCTTATTTACTTGATCCTTTTAAGCTGTTTGTCTGAAACATGCTCTGCACCCAGATTTTGATCCACATTCACAAGCTTTTGTAGAGCTTCTCAGTGGGTCCCACTGAGATATTTTGGGTGTTTTGGAAACCCCACCATCCCAACTTGTTGGATCAAGGCTTATTTTGGCTTTTCAAGCTTATTTGATAAGCTTGTTTAGGCTTGCAAGAAGCCTGCAGATCTGCTTGTGTTGCAGTTAGGATTGGATCTGCTTATTTGCTTATCTGCTCGTTTTCTTTTCTTTTCTCTTTTCTTTGGCTTATTTTAAGCCAATCTAAGTTGTTTGTAAGTTATTTTCCAGTTTGTGTCTAGTTTGTAGCTTTTTAGAAGCTCATTTGAGCTTAAGATTCTCAAAAGAGCTTATAAGCTCATATGTTGATCAAATAAGCTCTCACTTTGCTTATTTGGCTATTATAAAATAGTTGTCTTTTTTAAAAGTTGTTTGTATTTAGTTGTTTAGTGAGTTTGTAAAAGAAAAACCAAAAAAATAAACAGTTTGTGAAAAGTGACCAAAGTGGGATTCGAACCTGAGACCTCTTGGTCAACTCTGGTCAAAATCAAACCAAAGCCACGCACCATCTGGGCTATACTTATCTTAGTGTTATTTGTTTTCTCTTTTATTTATATAGTATTCCTAGTCCAGTTTTGCTTATTAAGCTTAACTGCTTATTTTCTTGCTTATTTATAAGCATTTTTCCACTTTTATAATTTTCACAGCTTTATAATAGTACTAAGTATTTATAGAAAAAGTTTTATAATTTTTACTGTTCATTTGCTATTTATTATAATTTTAATTAGTTTTAATAGTTTTTAATTAATAATAAACAATATAAAAGTAAAAAAAATATGTTTTTCTTTTTCCAATAATTTTCTTATGTATTTAGGATTGTAAAAATATAATTTTCATATTTGTAGGTATTTTACTTCTTTATTTTTACTTTTTATTTCGTACGTTCACGTAATTTTATTTAAACGTACATTTTAGGTTTTAAACGTTAATCGATTTTAAATATAGAATTAAAATGACTTCAAAGTCTTTATTAGATTTAATTTCCTTAGTGTAATCAATCATAACCTTTTCCTGTTCAATATCACTCGATCACTACGCGTTTAGCTATTCAATCGCACAGCTCGTTGGGACTTAACGACCCGGGGAAACACTAAACTCTCCTGGACTTAATTGCTTTGGTTTTAGACTGTTTGACTTTTATTACAGTTGACCATTCACAAGTGGTTGACTTGTGTAATAAACCTGACCGTTTGGGACCAATCAAATTTTGGCGCCGCTGCCGGGGAGCTGTGCTAATAGTCTTACGTTTAGCAGATTAGTGATTTGAATATTCACTCCTTGTTCATACCATCTATATATATATTTATATTTTCTTATGAAAATCAAAAAATCCAAAAACATCTTAAAACCATAAAACCCAAAAAGATTCTTCTTTCCCCATTTTCATAATTCCCTTGACTCTGAGATTTCTTAGAGTCAACTCTTGTGTATTCGCACTCGCTCTTCTAGGTCTGTGAGCCCATTTCGTGAGCTTGTCAGGATTCCAAGAAGGCGTATCCGTAGACGTTCTGCCCCATCAGTCGGATCTGAGATCCGGACTGCTCGCGCTACTTCCGTTATCATGGCGGATGAGCGTCCTATGTGCGAGCTTCTCCAAGCACCCATCGATGGGTATGGAGATGCTATTGTTATTCCAGCCATTGTGGCTGAAAATTTTGAACTCAAAACCGGGTTACTAAATCTTGTAACCTCAAGTCAATTCTATGGTTTTGAGAGGGATGATCCTCATGCTCATATTCGATGGTTTAACAAGATTGCATCTACCATCAAATACAAGAATGTCCCTACCGATGCTGTCAAACTTCTTCTGTTCCCATTTCCCTCGAGGGACAAGCCCGGATTTGGCTTGAAAAACAACCCCCTCAATCGATCGAAACATGGGAAGACCTGGTGAAGAAATTTGTGAACGAGTTCTATCCACCTTCTAAAACCACGAGTCTTAAAAACAAAATCATCAAGTTCACACAAAAGTTTGATGAATCCTTCAGTGAATCGTGGGATCGTTTTAAGGAGTTGCTCCGCAAATTTCCTCACCATGGTTTCTCCGAGTTGATGCAACTCGATACTTTCTATAATGGAGTGAGTCAATCTGATCAAGATTCTCTCAATTCCTCCGCTGGAGGAAATTTTTTGAGCAAAACTGTAAAAGAAGCTTTAGCGATCATTGAAAACAAGTCTAAAGTCCGCACTGCACGAAACAAACCGGTTGTTTCCCAAGTCAGTATTGGTCCTTCTGCTTCATCGCCCGTGAGTCAATCTAGCACCGATGCTAAGATTGACAAACTCACGGAAGCAATTCAAGCTTTGGTTCTCTCCAACCAAAAGAAAGTTTCTTTTCCACAAACTTCACCTCCTGCTGAAGTTAAGAAAGTGGAAGTATGTGTTACTTGCGGTGGCCCCCATGCCTACTACAACTGTATGGCCACCGATGGTAACCCTTTTGAAGCAAACGTTGTGGGCGGAATTTCCAATTCAGGAGGCAACCAATACCGTGCTCCTATGGACCCGAACCACCGTCCTAACCGCTACCCTGGACCACCCGGTTTCAACCAAAACCAAAACCGTAATCAAAATCAGAATAGAACGAACCAAGGTTTTCAAAACCAAGGTAATTTTAGTCAGAATAATGGTTTTCAAAATCAAAGTCAAAATTTCCAAAACCAAGGAAATTTTAATAGAAACCAAGGTCAGGGAAATTTCAACCCAGGGTATTTTCATGGCAATAATCAAGGAAATTTCCAAAATCAAGGCCCTAATCCAAACAATAGAGGCCAGAATTTTCCTGCACAAAATCAAGCCATTGTTCCAACTAGACCATCATCTGATGAGTTGTTGAAGCAATTCATGAAATCCCAAGAGGAAATGAATAGGTTGTTGGTAAGTCAGATTTCTGAAATTAAGAAGTCTTTAAATGATCGACCCTCGGGCTCAGGGACTTTACCTAGCAACACGATCGCTAATCCGAGGGGCAATGCAAAGGCGATCACAACCAGAAGTGGTGCTTCATATGATGAACCCGCTATTACTACTACCTCTTCTTCTTCTCTCCCGAAGGTACTGGAAAGTGAACCTGAGGCGACAAAGGACCAAGTGCAACCCACTAGCTCACAGAGCACAGCACATGTCCATCCTCAAGTTGTCCCGAAACCCAAATCCAAACCAGGAGTTGTCTTTGAACCTCCAGTTGAAAACCCCAAATCCAAAACTTCTATTCCTTACCCATCACGTTTAAATGAGCAAAAGCTCCGCGAAAAAGCTAGTCATCAAATGGAAAATTTTTTTCAAATTTTCCAAGAACTACATTTTGACATAAGCTTTGCGGATGCTATCATGCTGATGCCCAAGTTTGCATCAACTCTCAAACACATGTTAAGCAACAAGGAAAAACTGTTTGAAATGGCTTAAACTCCTCTGAACGAGAAAGAAGCTTCCCGAGAAGCTTGGAGATCCTGGAAAATTTCTTCTACCTTGTGTTTTTCCAGGAATGATTGAATGCTTTGCCCTCGCCGATCTTGGTGCAAGCATCAATCTGATGCCTTATTCAGTATGGAAGAAACTTTCTCTTCCCGAACTTATTCCTACCTGCATGACTCTTGAGCTTGCAGATCGTTCAATATCGCGTCCTCTTGGCATCGCCGAGGATGTATTCGTGAAAGTAGGAAAGTTCCATTTTCCAGGTGACTTTGTGGTTGTTGACTTCGATGCCGATCATCGGGTTCCCCTCATTGTTGGACGAGGATTTCTGAGAACGGGCCGTGCTCTCATTGATGTATTTGAGCAAGAAATCACATTACGTGTGGGTAATGAAGTTGTCACCTTTAACCTTGATCAAACTTCGAGGTACTCCTCAAACTATGATGCTGAATCGGTTAATCGAATCGATGTAATTGATATTGCTTCAGAGGAGTACTCTCAAGAGTTTCTTGGTTATTTTCATAATTCTGTGAGTGGGGATCCCACCACATCTTCTCAACCAATTATTGCCGATTCTTCCCCCTCTCTTACTCCGTTTGAGGGAGGTGACTTCTTTTTAGAAGAGATCGATGAATTTCTTGCTAATGATGAACCGATTCCGCCGGGAATTGATGATGGTGTTTATGATTCGGAGGGAGATATCCTTTATCTTGAGCAATTGTTAAATGAAGATCCATTACCGTCACTCCCTCCGAAAGAGATCACGATTGAAGAAATCAAATCCGTACAAACATCTACTGAAGAATTTCTCGAGGTTGAACTTAAGGACCTACCTCCTCATCTCGAGTATGCATTCTTGGAGTTTGATGATAAATTACCCGTCATAATTGCTAAGGACTTAACGGAGGAGGAGAAGACTGCTCTCATAAAGGTTTTGAAGTTGCACAAGCAAGCAATTGCTTGGAGACTCTCCGACATCAAGGGTATTAACCCTGAATTTTGTACGCACAAGATTTTATTGGAGGATGATTTCAAACCAGCAGTCCAACATCAGAGAAGGGTGAATCCTAAGATTCATGAGGTTATCAAACATGAGGTTCTCAAACTTCTTGATGCCGGTTTAATTTACCCGATCTCTGATAGTCCTTGGGTCAGTCCCATCCACTGTGTTCCAAAAAAGGGTGGCATAATTGTTGTCACAAATGAAGGAAACGAGTTAATTCCAACTCGATTGGTTACGGGATGGCGTGTGTGTATTGACTATCGCAAGTTAAACGAAGCCACCCGTGAAGACCATTTTCCTCTACCCTTCATGGACCAAATGCTTGAGAGATTAGCAGGGAACGAATACTATTGTTTCCTAGATGGTTTCTCGGGGTATTTTCAGATCCTCATTGATCCACAGGATCAAGAAAACACCACATTCACCTGCCCATACGGAACTTTTGCCTACAGACGTATGCCTTTTGGCCTATGTAACGCTCCTGGCACGTTCCAACGATGTATGATGGCAATTTTCCACGACATGATCGGGGAAACAATGGAGGTGTTTATGGATGACTTCTCGGTCATTGGGGACTCATTTCAAACATGTCTCTCTCATTTAGAAAAAATGCTCAAACGGTGTGAAGACACCAATCTTTGTCTAAACTGGGAAAAGAGCCATTTTATGGTCAAGGAAGGAATTGTCCTAGGCCATAAGATTTCAAAAAACGGGATTGAGGTTGACAAAGCGAAAGTGGATGTCATTGCCAAATTGCCTCATCCTACTACCGTCAAAGGTATTAGGAGTTTTTTAGGTCATGCCGGTTTTTATCGCAGATTCATACAAGATTTTTCTAAAATCGCTCGGCCTATGACTCATCTCCTTGAGAAGGATGCTCCTTTTATCTTCTCACCTGAGTGCATCGAAGCTTTTGAAACATTAAAGAAAAAGCTTACGGAAGCACCCATTCTCGTTGCCCCCGACTGGGATTTACCCTTTGAACTCATGTGCGACGCAAGTGATTTTGCTATTGGTGCAGTCCTGGGGCAACGTAAAACCAAGCATTTTCAGCCTATCCACTACGCGAGTAAGACTATGACTGAAGCTCAAACCCATTACACCACTACAGAAAAAGAGCTACTAGCCGTGGTGTATGCGTTTGAGAAGTTTCGGCCATACCTAATCTTGACCAAATGCGTGGTGTATACGGATCACTCGGCTCTCAAATATCTCTTTGCAAAACAAGATGCAAAGCCGAGATTGCTCCGTTGGGTTCTCCTCCTGCAAGAATTTGATATCATTATACGTGATAAAAAAGGAGCTGAGAACCTGGCTGCTGATCATCTGTCCCGTCTAGAAAACCCTCACCAGGATGTGTTCGAGCAAAAGGAAATAAACGAAACATTTCCTCTCGAAACACTCAATGTGGTTTCTTTTCGTGGAGACTCTTCTACCCCATGGTTTGCTGACTTTGCAAATTACCATATGGGTAACTTTGTGGTGAAAGGGATGTCGTCCCAATAGAAAAACAAATTCTTTGAAGATGTAAAACATTACTTCTGGGACGACCCCTACTTATTCAAAATTTGCGCGGATCAAGTCATCAGGCGATGTGTGTATGGTCAGGAAGCCAATGACATTCTTAAGGCTTGCCATTCTGGACCTACTGGGGACATCATAGCCCCAACTACACTGCCAAGAAGGTGTTTGATTCCGGATTTTATTGGCCCACGATTTACAAGGATGCCCACGAATTTGTCAAAACCTGTGACGCTTGTCAACGTCACGGAAATATCTCACAAAGAAATGAAATGCCGCAAAACGCCATTCAAGTGTGTGAGATTTTTGACATCTGGGGCATTGACTTTATGGGGCCATTTCCTTCATCTCGAGGAAATAAATACATACTCGTGGCCGTTGACTATTTGTCAAAATGGGTTGAAGCGAAAGCTTTGCCCACCAACGATGCCCGAGTTGTTGTGAAATTCTTAAAATCTCTTTTGCTAGGTTTGGAACTCCACGAGCTATAATCAGTGATCGTGGTACGCATTTCTGCAATGACCAGTTTGATAGAGTCATGCAAAAGTATGGTGTAACTCACCGTCTCTCTACTGCGTACCACCCCCAAACAAGTGGGCAAGTGGAAGTTTCCAACCGAGGGATTAAAAGAATTCTGGAGAGGACAGTAGGCGAAAACCGTGCCTCTTGGTCGGATAAGCTAGATGACGCACTCTGGGCCTTCCGTACAGCTTATAAAACACCCATCGGGTGTACTCCATACAAGCTAGTGTACGGAAAGGTGTGTCATCTGCCGATTGAGCTTGAGCACAAAGCATACTGGGCCTTAAAACATGCCAACTTCGATATTCAGACAGCTGGTGATCACCGGAAAGTTCAAATGAATGAATTAAATGAACTCCGTGATCAAGCATACGAGAACTCTTTGATCTACAAAGAAAAGACAAAGAAGATTCATGACTCCAAAATCAAGAACCGCGTTTTCAACGTCGGTGATCGAGTCCTTCTTTTCAATTCAAGATTGAAGATTTTCTCGGGAAAACTAAAATCCCGCTGGTCTGGACCATTCACCATCACTAAAGTATTTCCTTATGGAACCATTGAGTTATCTCAGCCCGATGGTCCAAATTTTAAAGTGAATGGTCATCGATTGAAGCACTATTTTGGAGAGGACATTCCACCTGTGGTTGTCCCGGATCTACAAACTTTCCCCATGAACCAATGAATGCGGGGATCGAGTCAAGCTAGCGACTCGGGAATCAAAAACAATAGCACGCCATATGGGTTTTCACCCATATTTCTGACTTCTTTCTACTTTCTACCACCCTAGTGTGGGGGAGTTGCCCCCCGCTGTTGTATATAAGTTTTTATCCACACAAAAAAAAATAAATTCAAATAATGGCCATAGTATTTCCCTTTTACGTTCTATGTTTCGGCATAACCGCCGGTACTTTGAATATTGAGGGCAATATTCATTTCTAGTGTGGGGGGGAATTCTCACGAATTTTATCATGTAATTATACCACCCAATTCCCCCATTTTTGGCCAAAATTTTTTTTGGAGTAAGTGTTTTGCACTTACTCAGCTTACGGTTGTCAGTCCGCCATGTCTAATAAACAAAAGGATTGGCTAATCCAGGAGCAAATGGCTCTTGGTAAAGATATCTCAAATCCGTTGACGGCTTGCAATTTGCCCAAAATTGTATGGTGTTCAGCTCACCATATCTTTAATTAGTGAAAAGTTGGCTAGCCCGCAAGTTTATGGCTTGTGGTAAAGGCAGTTGGAAAACCATAATTGGTAATCGACTCACCAAAGATATTTTATCTAAGAGTTGGCTAGTCCAGAAGCAAACGGCTTCCGGTAAAGACAAATCAAATCCGTTGGAAGCTGGTGGTTTGCTCAAAATCATATGGTTATCAGTGTACCATAGTTCTTACTTGAACTGAAACATTTGGCTACTCCAGAAGTAATGGCTTTTGGTAAAGAGACTTAAATCCATTAAGTTTTCTCAAAAGATTGCTAGGGACTAGCAATGTTTTAGTGTGGGGGATTGATGAGTGTGTAAATACTCATCATTTTTGGTCAAATCTGAACTGCAAAACATTTAAAAACACTCAGAAATGCATCAAAATACTGAAAATATCCCAAAATTGTGTTTTATATGTTTTAAATGCAAAATGAGTAAAAACAGCTAAAAACGAACAAAGTTTGCATAATTGGCAGTTTCAGTCCCCCAACTTTCAAAAATGGCAAAACAAGTCCCTGGCATTTTCAAAAATGGAAAATATTATTTATGGTCCTTGGTTAATAAAGCTTGTCAAATATAGTCCTTATGATTAATTTTGGAAAACTACAGTTTTGGTCCCTCAAGTTTTGCCAAATTACAAGAATGGTCCTTGTGTATTAATTCCAAATCCAAAACCTGGCCACAAATAAGAAAAACACTTGACCCTTGAACCCCCCGAGCTTGACCCTTGAGCCAGTTCAAAACCCCATGTGACCCCGTCCCCTATTAATAAACACCTAGTCAAACTGGGTTTGACTTAACCAAACCCGCCACTTTTTTCCCTCCTTCTTCAACCACTCTACAACATTCACCACAACCATACCTACAGCTCACATACCACCACCCTTATCACTCCACCTCCACAACACAACAAGATGCATTTATTGCTCTCTCACCTGTCCAAGCTATCAGAACCAGTTGCTATATCTTTTTGGCGCCAAAAAGCTCATCAACGGCTAAAAAGGGTTCCAAGCATCCAAAGGCCAGGATTATTGGTGGGAAATGATCAGAAGGGTACCACAAACCCTAATTTGAGCATATAAAAGAGAAGAGAAGGCTGAAGACAGAGAGTAGTTTTTTTTAGTTAAAATTATTGTCGTAGCTAGTGTAAACTCAAAATCAGTTGTAATCTTTGCTTTCTAAAACTTGTATTCTGTTACCTTGATGTAATTTGAACTCATTTCAATCTCAATTTCAAGTTTGTAGAATTAATTTTCATGTTTGCAATTTTAAATTCGAAATTCCAAATTAAGCTTTGTTGATTTAAAGTTGTTACATTGGACTGATTAGGCTCACATAAGCTCCTAAATAGCTTAATATAGCTATTAGAAACCTTAAAACTTTTATTAGTATCAAAAAGCAAAAAAAAAATACCAAAAATAGTGTAAAAATAAAAATCACAAGAAAAAGAAGAAGAAGCAAGGAGCTTGGTGAAATGAAGATGGTTCTGGGTTATTGAACCTGTGGAGGTTCTATAGGAAGTGTTTCTTGGTCCTAGTTCTTGGTTCTAAGCATTCACTCTTAAAACTCTCATCAGTCAACAAAAGTCAAACTGATGTCAATGGAAGCTGCAATTGGGTAGGATTGCTGATCTGGTTTGGATTTGGTATTGGTTTAAGCTTATTGGGTGTGTTTTTAGTCAACTTGTGCAAGCCATAGTGGCTGGACCACATGTGAGTATTCAAAATCTCAATTTCAAATTACTCTTTCAATCACTGTTTGATTTGCATATTTAAGTTCAGCCTGAGTTTGTTAGTTTTAATTGTGTTTGTAGTTTCAAATTACCTTATTCAGTAGTTTAAATAAGATTAAGTAGTTGAGCTTGTTTCATCTAGGAGTTATAGAATTAAGTAACTTTGATTTGAGCATAAACTAGTGTTTGGATCATAGTAGTAATTTGAGATTCAGGTTTAATCAGAGGTGTATATTAGTTGTTTTAGTTCTCATCAGGCATAACTTAGTCATTTTAGGTCATATTTTGCATCTGCTGCATCAGTTAGTCAAATCACTTAAAAAACTGCTTTCATTTTCATTTCTGTTAGAATCAGTTGGTAAGATCTTGCATATAGGTTAAGAAGTAGTGAAGTTAGCTTATTCTAGGTTTATTTTATCATCAAACATCATAATCAATTCACAAATCAAGCTAGAAATTCATTTTGGTCAACTTTTGATAAAAACTCAAAAAGTCAAATTTCAGCTTAAGTCATTTTTGAATAAACTTGTGAATTTCATGTAGGACTTAATATTAGGAGTGAAGACCTGTGCTTTTGAACTATTAAAATCTTACTGCTTATCTTCTTCATTGTATTTTTAGTTAATTTTTATTTGCTAGTTAAATTGCTTATTTACTTAATCCTTTTAAGCTGTTTGTCTGAAACATGCTCTGCACCCAGATTTTGATCCACATTCACAAGCTTTTGTAGAGCTTCTCAGTGGGTCCCACTGAGATATTTTGGGTGTTTTGGAAACCCCACCATCCCAACTTGTTGGATCAAGGCTTATTTTGGCTTTTCAAGCTTATTTGATAAGCTTGTTTAGGCTTGCAAGAAGCCTGCAGATCTGCTTGTGTTGCAGTTAGGATTGGATTTGCTTATTTGCTTATCTGCTCATTTTCTTTTCTTTTCTCTTTTCTTTGGCTTATTTTAAGCCAATCTAAGTTGTTTGTAAGTTATTTTCCAGTTTGTGTCTAGTTTGTAGCTTTTTAGAAGCTCATTTGAGCTTAAGATTCTCAAAAGAGCTTATAAGCTCATCTGTTGATCAAATAAGCTCTCACTGAGCTTATTTGGCTATTATAAAATAGTTGTCTTTTTAAAAGTTGTTTGTATTTAGTTGTTTAGTGAGTTTGTAAAAGAAAAAAAAATAAACAGTTTGTGAAAAGTGACCAAAGTGGGATTCGAACCTGAGACCTCTTGGTCAACTCTGGTCAAAATCAAACCAAAGCCACGCACCATCTGGGCTATACTTATCTTAGTGTTATTTGTTTTCTCTTTTATTTATATAGTATTCCTAGTCCAGTTTTGCTTATTAAGCTTAACTGCTTATTTTCTTGCTTATTTATAAGCATTTTTCCACTTTTATAATTTTCACAGCTTTATAATAGTACTAAGTATTTATAGAAAAAGTTTTATAATTTTTACTGTTCATTTGCTATTTATTATAATTTTAATTAGTTTTAATAGTTTTTAATTAATAATAAATAATATAAAAGTAAAAAATATATTTTTCTTTTTCAAATAATTTTCTTATGTATTTAGGATTGTAAAAATATAATTTTCATATTTGTAGGTATTTTACTTCTTTATTTTCACGTTTTATTTCGTACGTTCACGTAATTTTATTTAAACGTACGTTTTAGGTTTTAAACGTTAATCGATTTTAAATATAGAATTAAAATGACTTCAAAGTCTTTATTAGATTTAATTTCCTTAGTGTAATCAATCATAACCTTTTCCTGTTCAATATCACTCGATCACTACGCGTTTAGCTATTCAATCGCACAGCTCGTTGGGACTTAACGACCCGGGGAAACACTAAACTCTCCTGGACTTAATTGCTTTGGTTTTAGACTGTTTGACTTTTATTACGGTTGACCATTCACAAGTGGTTGACTTGTGTAATAAACCTGACCATTTGGGACCAATCAAATTTTGGCGCCGCTGCCGGGGAGCTGTGCTAATAGTCTTACGTTTAGCAGATTAGTGATTTGAATATTCACTCCTTGTTCATACCATCTATATATATTTATATTTTCTTATGAAAATCAAAAAATCCAAAAACATCTTAAAACCATAAAACCCAAAAAGATTCTTCTTTCCCCATTTTCATAATTCCCTTGACTCTGAGATTTCTTAGAGTCAACTCTTGTGTATGCGCACTCGCTCTTCTAGGTCTGTGAGCCCATTTCGTGAGCTTGTCAGGATTCCAAGAAGGCGTATCCGTAGACGTTATGCCCCATCAGTCGGATCTGAGATCCGGACTGCTCGCGCTACTTCCGTTATCATGGCGGATGAGCGTCCTATGTGCGAGCTTCTCCAAGCACCCATCGATGGGTATGGAGATGCTATTGTTATTCCAGCCATTGTGGCTGAAAATTTTGAACTCAAAACCGGGTTACTGATCTGGTAACTAAGGTTGCCACTCCCCTTGGTGTTGGGAATTTTATCATGGAGTGGATGGTCGAGGGGATTGCCCTTAGTTCTCTAATTCCTGATCGTCCCAGGATTATGTTGTATGGGGAGGGGGATCTTATCACTGCAAACGTCATCATTGTTCTGCGATATAGGCCATCGTTTCCGAAACAAACATTTAGGTCTATTTTCCCGAGGGGTTTTATTGCTTCGCCTGAGAATCCTACTAGAGGTGTGTTCGTTTCTCTTAGCTTCACCTTGATTTATGGGCATAGATTTTGAAAACAGTGTTCGTACATTACTTCCACGGCTGCCCCTGGATCAACGTAAACCCTCCTCACAGTGTACCCTTCCACATCTGCTTCGATTATCAGCGGCTCCTCGGAAACGTCTCCGGGCATAATAGAAGGGAACGCTATAGGGGCGTTCATCCAATCTTCCTCTCGGCTGCTTGTCTTCCTTTTTCTATCGTCTCTTCCGCGGGATATCATGTTTATTACCCTTCCTCTACCGGGCTGATTATCTCTGGGGGGGTTTCTTCCTCTTTGCTTTACTTCCTTCAATAAATGATCCAACTTGCCCGTCTCCAAGGCTACCCTTATTTGTTCTTTGAGCTGGTAGCAATCATTGGTGAGGTGTCCTTTCTCACCATGATAATCACAGAACTTATCTAGATTTTCTCTCCTTGGTGCTCCCCTCAACGGTGCGGGCGGTGGTAGCTTCAGTTGGAGTTCCGTTGCCAGAATTTCTTTGGGTGCTTTTGAGAGAAAGCTCAAATCAATGGGGCGAGTATCATTCCTGTAATGGTTTCTTCTGTAGTCGCTTCGGTGGTCACCTCTGTAATTATCAGTCCTGGTTGGGTAGTAGGGGTTGTATTGGCTACGGGGTTTTTGTTCTGTTCTTCGGTCTCTTCTTCGTTTGTCAGGGAGATTCATTACCCGGGAGGTTCGCTCTGGCTGACTACCTGCGTATGACTTACGGTTCCATTCTCCTCTAGGGAGTTCCGTGGTGTTGTAGGCTTCTTCCGAACGTACAAAATCGTCTACCCTTTTCATCATTTCCGTGACTGTCTTGGGAATTCTGTCTGAGAATCGTTTTACCAATTTCGGGCATTTGCTCCCGTTGGTGAACGAGGATATCTGCATTACTTCTGGCACACCGGGGATGTAGCTGGCTTCGTCGGTCCATCTTTCCTTGAATTCTAGCAGGGTTTCATGAGCCTTCCGTACGATCTTTGTGAGTTCCATCGGATCTTTTAGACACTTCCTCCTGAGCGCGAACCTTTCTAGGAAGCTCTCCCTGAGCTCCTCCCAGCTGTCAATGCTGCCGTTGGGTAATCGCTCGAACCACCCACTTGCCGGACCGTCCAAAGTTTGCTGGAACATCCAACACCATACCGGCATTGGCCAGCCGCCATGATTTGCTGCTCCGGAGAAGCGAGTAACGTGGTCATCCGGGTCTGAAGATCCGTTGTAGAGTTTTATGTTCTTAGGCAGCTCATGTCTTGGTCCGGCGAACTCTACTATCCGTCGTGTGAATGGGGATCTGGGGGCATCTTTGTATGGTTTGTGCAGGTCTTCCACGACCTGTTTTCCTTTCGGATCTTTTTCCTTTTCTACTTGGGTGGGTCCTTCGACTTCATCTCCAAAGTCGATACGTATGGGTCGTAACGGGCTTTTTCCCTGGGTGTTATGCTGTTGTATCAAGGCCTTTAGCGATGACATGTGGTTTAGTATTTGTTCTTCTAAGTTAGGCGGGTTGCCTCCGGGCGGTGTTTAGGTGGTAGGACCTGCCATTTTCTAGTGTTGGTAGTTAGAATAGTTGTCCCACGGATGGCGCCAATTTGTTGAGGTAAAAATCTGTGATTACCCGAACAAGCTAATCCTTCAGCTAACCCTTCGGCTAAGCTCTCCGGATAAGGTCCCTTCGTATCTGTAAACACAAAGACAACACGCGTTAGCCTCGCCCAGGGTTTTATCCCCGGACCAAGCTCCGGCGTGAGAATGAGTATATTGATATGTCAGAGTAAAGTGTAATGAATACGAGTTTAGAATTAGTTAACCTTGAGTGCTGTAGCTTGGCTCCTTTTATAGATGAGGAGTTTTTGTCCTCACCCGAAGGTCACGTGGGTGATAGTGACTCTTTCGGGCGGGAGTTGACTTTACTCTGTTTGGATTCCATCTGGAAAAGGTCAGTGGTTCTGACCAAGATTCCTTTCCTCATATACATGATGATGTCAGGAATCCGTTATGCCGAGGGTTATGTCTAACCCTCCGGTGTATGCTGATCTAATTGTGTTTGGTCTAAGTTGACTGGAATGCTTTATCCGGAAGATTGCACGTTGTGCCGGGCGGTTTTTTATCAGGACCGGAGAGTTAGGTTCCTCGGCACTTTACTAATATGCCGGGGAGTTTGTATGTTGGGACATACGCCAACAGTAATTAGGTGGTATACTATACGTATATTGTCGTTAAACTTTTTTAAAAATAAATTAAATGGTTTTAATTGATAAAAGAAATATGTAAAAAAAATGTCGTCTCTAAATTATGTGGGTCACTGGGTCAACATTTGACAAACGATCGAGTGGGAAAATTGGGCCCCATTATTGTTTCAGTGACGACAATGTCGTCCGTAAAAAAGGGCGTCGCTAAAGGTACTTATTCTAGTAATGTCGAGCGTACGTGTTACATGTGTTAATGTCCCCACAAGGATCATAGGAAACTCTAATAAAAACCATCTTTCACTGTGCTCGTCAAAGTAAGATGTGTACCACAATAGTGAATATAGGATGTTGTAGGTATTTGGTCTTCACAAAAAAGGTTAGTAAATTGGGTATGAAGATGATCAAGACTCAAGGTCAATTTTTTCTGAAAACTAGGAATTTGATACAAGGTAAACAGACTTGGATGCTAAGGGTACAAGGGTTAAGGGGCGGGTGAAGCAAACTCGATGACGAGTATTTCTCAGAAGGGAGAGGATGACGCAAATATGGCGGAACATAGATCTTAGTCTCTATGTTCAATACAATAATTTCATCTCACAATTCTGCCATTAGCGTAGCTCTTAAGCTCTATGTTCACGTCAGATTTTTGTAGCTTTTGTAATTTAAGTTGAGAGTTTATTTTGAACATTTTTATGTTTGCAAGCTAATTAAAAAGAAATGCTAGTTTCACAAAATATTTACAAAACAAAATTCACACACACATGTCATGTGAATATATGTTAGGGGAACAATATGAAAGAGAATACATTATGCAACATTATTGGTCCAATTTACTTGTCATGTCATTGTGTAGACAAATTTTTATGAGTTTTTAGTAGATGTAAAATTTCTCCTAATTAAATAGTCTCATTGTTTGGGGTTTTAAAGTTTATGTTTGATATTGATTAATTAATCTTTGCTTTTATGGAATTTGTTATTCGTATGATGTTCGGCCGTTATGATAAGTGTCATTATATAATTGTGTTTTAAATATTCTTAACAGCAGATTGTTGTTATACATATTAGTTTTAGAAATACAAAATGGTCCAAGCAGAATAAGTGAATAACTGAGATTATCGAAACCTTCTTTGCCTTGCGCACCAAGTGTATTATATTTAATCTCCACTATAAATGTATACTGTTGAGTTTAAGATGTATAAAATACAATAAAACATAAAGACATCAAGAGTACACAGCGGAAGACTTAATATCATAACAAATAAATTGTTCAGCTCACTTTCTTGTTATTCTGCTTTGACTTATGGTGTTTAACTTTTAATCTTTTAATTGCTATTTTACAATCTATATATTCAGTCAATATCAAGGAATTACATTATAATTTTGGGCTAGCTACTGAATATTAGTTGTTAAACTATTTGCTTTTTTTTTTTTTTTTTTTTTTTAAATTTTATATTATTTATCCGTTTGAATATATTCTAAAAGCTTATTCGCTTATAATGCATGGTGATGCATGGCAACGCTGAGTGTTTTGATAGAGCCAATTAGCCAAACACCTACACTAATTAACGATCATGCTATTGGATTGCTTCCAGAAATTAACATACACGGTCATGTTGTTGGATTGTTTCCAGAAATTAACATACGAAAAGACTATGGTGGTGTAGGATCTTATATTCTCCAAAACATCAATAAACGTCTCTTTGTTCTTTTCTGCCCCAATTCACAGTATCAGTCACAACCGGTCACCATTGGTTTTGTTGGTGATTAAGATATAAAGCATATAAAAATTATAAACGCGGCGGAGAAATGGGTATCGATAATTTGAATAAACAAATTCAAGATGTTTTGGTTGAGATTACGTTATCGGACATTGCTTCTGCTGGTTATCGGACACTTGCTGTAGACGACTACTGCTGGTTATATCAAATTATTCTCCATTCGGAACCTGTTGCTATCAAGTAATCTTCCTTTTTTTAATTATGGGTATTGAAAATAATTGCATTGAGATTGCTAAGATTTTGCTGTGGTTGTTATGTCATCAGCTATGTTAAAAAATTCATGGCAAAAGTGAATGAGTTGCGGTCAGCTAACATTGAGCCCTATATCGTCTTTGACGGGGCTAAGTTACCAACCAAGAAAGTGATCAGGCACCATGCACGTCAAAAGTAAGATACTGTATAATTTTGTGAATTTATTTTTATTAAAAAAATTTAGTGGTTGCTTACCTTGTTTTTCTTTTAAGCACAGGAGAAGAACTGGCAGCACGGATAAAGCCAACACAGCAGAAAAATCCGAAGATGAGAAAAAAGAAATTAGTCAAGCAACAACTGTGCATGTGACGCATGACATAGTTTACGTTCTAATACAGGTAATAACATTGTTGTGAATCCCTTTTCTGATTTCGTATGTAAACTGTGAATTTTTACCTCATACTAAATGCTTTCACTTTGAAGACATTGAAACAGGAGAACGTAAGCTACGTCGTAGCACCGTACGAAGCTGATCCCCAACTTGCCTATCTTTGTTTCAAGGGAAAAGCCGATGCAATTCTGACTTCCGATACTGACCTCATTGCTTACGGATGCAAGAAAGTAGTTTCTTAACACTAGTTTGCTCTATAGCTTTTCAGAATTCCGTTTCTTTCAAAGTTAACCTATTGCTTTTGGGCACAGATTATCTTCAGGGATACCAATAACAATAAGTACAAATTGTTCGAACGGTCAAAGCTAGAACGTAGCAAAGCATTTAAAGACTTCACCCAAGACATGGTTTTACAAACCTGTATTATGGGTGGATGTGATTATTTACATATCCGAGGAGTTGGCATATCAGGAGCCATCCGCGCTATGAGGGATCATAAAGGTGTTATGAGAGAGGAGGGTGACTATATCAAGGTACGTTTATGATCTCATTTTTCTTTTAAAATGGGAGGTGATTTGCACACTTCATAAATTGATTGGAACACTCAAAAGTATTACATCTTGACATTTATACCTTTGCAGGGGTGAATATGGGTAAAGTGATCTAAGGGTATATATGTCACTACATAATACTTTTGAGTGTCCCAATCAATTATTTGAGTGTGCAAATCACCTCTCTTTTAAAATATTTTAAGCATTTGCACCATGTTACAGGTTATTAAGAATGCGGGGGCGATCGATGCAACTCCCGAAAACTTAAGAAAGTATATGGACTCGATAAAGAACATAATGAATACCTTTCAACATCAACGGGTATACAACCCCGACAACAAAACTATTGTCCATCTTACAAATATGGCTTCGGAAAGGGAAGAAGATTATTTGTACGTAGGGTCACCCATACCACAAGGATTTGCTGAGGGTATAGCAACTGGGGATTTAGATCCATCTACTAAAGAAAAGATGCAGGTGCGTGCTTGTGTTCGTTTAATTGTTGTGTCTAAAATGGGATTAAGTGTTGGATGTGACTGTACGTATTACTGCATTTGAATCATTATAAAGTAGTAATGTTTAGGGAAAATATAGTGGCTAAACATGGTAGGACTTTTTATACACTCTAATTGTCCCCAAAATCCAATATTTTGTGCTTGATTCTAGTCTAGTGCACTTTCATTTGCTTCACTTTGATGGAAGTTTAGATTTCCCTCTAGGACTACCAAAGACACATACTTAAAGTAACTAAAAGTCATTTCGCCATATAGGATCATCTAAACAAATAAAAGAAGGTAAAAAGTACAAAACTAATCCCGATGCCATTGGTATATATGACAGTTTCCTTACATCTGTGTTAATTATTTTCAGAAACCAAGCTTTCTAGAGTTTGGTGCCTATGCGGAGAAACTAATGCTTCTAATATCTTGGGTGAGGCAGCATGTTTGTATGCTGAGACACGCCATAAAGTGAAAGAAGAAGAAGAAGATTATACTAATAAACTGGATAAAAGGTTATTCCATATATTCTAGTTAATGGGTTATTCATGTTTTCTTTGCCATTTTTATTTACACGATGAAAAGTAGTTTATATTAAATGACATTAAGCCTTGTTTACTTTTAAAATTATCACACCATTAGAAGATATGATAAAAGATGGCCGTGTACCAACAGCCCGCAGTTGCGCTGAAGAGCATAGTCAAATGAGGGAAGAAGCCAAGGTAATTCTTTGATACGCTTCCCGGTGCGTAGCATTACAAGAATCAGAAGAACTGGCTACGAGCAAAATCCCGACGACACCTTATGGTCGGCATTTAACACTAAACGACAAAAAAGCGCTTGATCGAGACCAGCGAGCGTTGAATTTTTTGTCTAATAAAATCCCGATAACATGTCGTCGGTAGCATTTTGGTTAAATTATTGCGAATAATTAGACGGGATTTTCCCCCATCGGTACAATATATAATAATAGAAAAGAACGTAATTAGTGTTTGATTAGCGTTAAGCGTGATAATTAAATTTATTTCCCGATAACATGTCGTCGGGATGTATTTTGGTCAATTTTGACCTTCCCCCACTTGTAAATAATAGCGAATAATTGTGCGGACTTTTTTCCCGCCAATTTGTACTTTCACGCCTCATTGCAACTTTATTGCACCAACTTTTTACTTACATATAACCAATCATCCCTAATTTGGCAAAACACACATAACACAATCGTCAATTCCCACAAAACATACATAACAATGGCTGATTACAATTGTATCAAACGGATGTAATCATATTATTGAAACTTCTTCCATATGAAATTGTATCAAACGGATGTAATCATATTCTTGCATATCCATAACATTTCGACTCATCCGTTGAAGTTCCAGGAGAACTGGTCATTAAACGGAGTCGTTCCTCCTTCCATAATAAAAATAGCATCCATAATCATCTGTCCCAGGCTGTTAAAGAGTAAAAACAATTATTTTTAACAGCTAACCAAATTGTTTAACATCTCATGTATAACGATAGCATATTGAATCATCCGTAACAACTCGACTCATCCATTTAACATGTTATGTATATCCATAACATATCGAATCATATGTTTAACATCTCGAATCATCATCATCCAACCATAATCAGCCGTAACAAGATACGCGATGTAAAAATTAATTACAAGTAATTGTAAATACTAAGTAATTTTTCAAACACTAATTATATATAAATTAATTAAAAGTGTTTATATATATTAAATAAGTTTTTAATTATTTAGAAGTATTTAATTTTAAACTAAATTGTATAATTTTAATTTTAATTATATTTTAAATAAAAGTATTTATATTTAAAAAAGAATTTAAAATAATTATATTTATATAATACGGACAACAAGTCGTCGGGATAAATTTCAATTAATCCCCCCCCCCAACTTTTCGTTGTCCCGGCAAAACACAAAACGAAAAAAAAAATTATTGTTCCTGAAGACATATCGTCGAGGAAAATCGTAGCCTAAATAAAAAATCTGGGTCAAAACACTTAGAAAAAAATTTTATTATAACCACCATCACCACCGGCGACTATCACACAGTCGATTATCACACCACCACCACTATCATCTCTGCAGTCTCCTCCTCCACCACCATTACACTACCACACCACCATTACACCACCACGTACATCACCACTACACCACCACAGTTTCCATCGCAGCACCGCCAAAACACGAGCACCATTGTGCATTTTCCTCCTCTTCTTCTTCCGTTTAATTCTTTCCTCAACCTATCTCTTGTTTAATTATTCTTCTTCCCCACTTCTTCTTCTTCCCCACAGTTTCCGCAACCCAAGGTATTTTTTAATTTTTGTTAATTTTTCAAATTTTGTTTATTCATGTAATGTTAATTTTTAAATTTTGTTTGCAAGTGTTGATTTTTTGATTTTGTTTTCTGTTTTCTGTTTTTGTTTTTTTTAATTTATTGATACAACCAAGAGCGAGAGCCGAGAGCAATTAGGGTTGCTAAAGGACCAAAAAATGTTCAATTAGGGTTGACTGCTGATGGTTTCAATCCGTTCGGCAACCTTAGTCAGTCTTACAAAGATATGACCGGTCATATTAACAACATAAAACTTGACTCCGTGGTTATGCATGAAAGAGACTTTTTTGATGTTGACGTTGTTGAGTCCTGGCCCTAGATCATCGGGGAAGGACATTGTTGTTTACTTGAAGCCTTTGATTGATGACCTGCAGGAATTATGGAAAAAAACAGGTGTCTTGACTAGAGACGATGTTACAAGCACTGACTTCCACATGAGAGTGATGCTTTTATGGACCATCAATGATTTTCCTGCTTGAAGTAGTTTGTCTTGTTGGAGTAGTCAAGATTATATGGAATGCCCTACATGCAAATCAGACACTCCATGTAACACCCCCATCATTAATATATTGCTCCCGTAGGCTCACGGCTTTGTTTTGTAGCCTCATTTGAAGACCCCGTAGGTCACCCAAGCCGCATCACTCTCACATGAGCACGCTTAATCGCGGCCTCCTAAGAACTCCAGCAGTAGACCACAAAACGCGTTGTGTCATTGTAAGGCGAATGTTATCTTATGAGCCCAAAATCTCTCCAGGCCACAGCCGATGTGGGATTTGCCTAGGGTGTTACAATCACCCCCCCTTAGGGACTCATCATCCTCGATGAGGTTTGCCCCACCATCCCGAACGACTCAACAACCTGGCTCTGATACCACTTGTAACACCCCGCCTTATCAGACCACAATATTGTCCGCTTTGCCCGTAGGCTCACGGCTTTGTTTTTGTAGCCTCATTTGAAGACTTCCCGGTAGGTCACCCAAGCCAGTACTACTCTCACATGAGCACGCTTAACCAGCCAGTTCAGAACTCCACCCCAGAGACCACAAAACGCGTTGTGTCATTGTAAGGCGAATGTTATCTCATGAGCCCAAAATCTCTTCAGGCCACAGCCGATGTGGGATTTGCCTAGGGTGTTACACTCCATCTAGGCGTGTGTTAAGCAAAACAGCTTATGTTGGTCATATAAGATTCTTAAAAATGAACCATAAATGGAGGACTGACTATAATACATTCAATGGTGAAAACCGATGAAAGATATCCTCTTAGAAAAGATACCAATGATGATATCTTGACTCAACATGCGAGATTGCCCACACGTATGTCGGGGAAACACCCAGATTATGAGGGTGGGAAGATAAAAGGTAATCATAGAGTCGAACTGAACTGGACTAAACTGGTCTATTTTCTACAAGCTTAAATATTGGTCTTCTCTTTCTCTACAACACAATTTAGATGTCACGCATATCGAAAAAAATTTGTTGGAGAGTATCTTGAACACTTTGTTAATGAATGACAAATCTAAAGACACCGCTAAGGCTAGACAGGACTTGCAAGCTTTGGGCATTCGACAAGAGTTGTGGCTCGGAAAAAAACACAACGAAAAGTGCTTGAAGCCTCATGCTAAGTACTCCTTCACACCCAATAAAAGAAAATTGTTCTGTCAATACATAGAAACAATTAAACTACCAGATAGGTTCGAATCCAAGTTCAAGTCAAAAGTTACCAAAGCTGATAACAATATAACAGGCATGAAGTCTCATGACTGTCATATAATGATGAAACGGTTACTTCCTTATGGAATTCAGCAATACTTAGACGCACAGACTTATACACCATTAATCGAGCTTTCCTCATTCTTTAAGCAAATTTGCGCTCGAAATTTGATGGTGAATGACATGGTGAAAGATAGAGACCAGTTGATCAATATTTTGTGTCGTCTCGAGCAAATATATCCTCCTGTTTTTTTTATATTATGATTCACTTGGTTATTCATTTAACTGAAGAGGCTATTAAAGGTGGGCCTGTTTCATTCTGGTGGATGTATCCATTTGAAAGATATATGAAGAAGCTAAAAAACTATGTGCGGAATAAAGCTAAGCCAAAAGGTTCAATAGCGGAGGGTTTTGTTGCAGAAGAAGCATTAACTTTCTGTTCTCATTATTTCAGGGTGTTGGGACTAAATTTAATCGTCCCGACCGTAATCAGGACCATCCTTGCCCAACAAGTCATTTCCAAGTGTTCCAATCAATATGTATCAAGTCTGGTAAACAAACATTGATTCGGTTAGATCTCCAAGAAATCAAGAAAGTGATATGGTATATACTTCACAACAATCCTGAGATCGACACGTACCTGACCTCGTTCGAGAGGTACGCATTTTAATTTTGAAATTTATTTTTCCCAAGTTATCTTTTTGATTTATTCTAATATCATGAACATTTTCAGGGAATTTCCTAACAGTGACATGCAACAAGAATTTGCTAGCTGGTTTGAGTCGAAGGTAAAATTTATTGTATGTATTTCCCTGTATAAATAACGACTATTACTCATCTCCATCTATTCTTATCTCTTTTCATAGATCCATAAATTTTACATAGCCAATGACCCAAGATGTACTCCCAACTTATTCGCTTTGGCTTGTGGACCATCATCGACCCCAATCTCAGTCAACTCTTACGTAGTCAATGGTGTGAAGTTTGTCGTACACAGCCGCGATAAAAAATGTACAACTCAGAACAACGAAATTTGTTCACCTGGTGAGAAGAAAGGAGAAATGTATTATGGTCAGCTAAAAGAAATTCTGGAGTTTGTGTATACCTAGTTCAAAGTTGTGTTGTTTCGAGTTAAGTGGTTCGACTTAAGCAACAAAGGCCGTAAAGTCAAACGTTTTAATATTAGAAAAAACATGACACAAACTTGGGCATGTAGTTATAAATTTGAAGATCAACCTTACATTCTCGCAACACAAGCAAAACAAGTCTTCTACCTTGAAGATCCTGCCAGACGACCACTCCATTGGAAGGTCATTCAAGATGTGAATCACAGCACAACCTGGGATGTCATTGTGGTAGAAGACGATGATAATGTGATATGTGACAACAACTCATTTAATCTCGAACTGTCTGCTAACTAGATTGATTTGGAATTAGAACCCTTGAATATCGATGGTCAATCAACGAAAGTTGAGGCACCACCACCACTACCAATCATTCCTGTTGATGACAACGATGATTTTATTGATGATGAGGAAGACAATCCTTATGATTTATCAGAAGTTTATGATAATAAAGACGCAAACAATTCTAATGATGAAGTTGAAGTTGCGACTAATGCTGTTTATGACAGTGATTTTGATTTAGCAGATTGATCCTAAATTGTAACTTGTAAAAAGACACTTATTTGAATGAAATTGTTATGGATTATTTAAATGTGTATATTTATTTGAATGTGTATATATTTGAATGTGTGCAAGCTTATATTAATATGTTCATGAAAATCTATATGTTATTCAACTTGTACTTTTACATATGGCAGTAGCAGTCGTGCACGGTCACGGTGGTGACGGTGTCGGTGACCCACCACCTTCCCCTACCCGTCAGATTAATAACGGTTGTCGTGGTAAGAATTTCCTGATTATTTTAAGGAAACTTAAACTTTGTCATTTGAATTTGGTTACTTGTTATTTTATTACATTTTCACTCACCTCAATTTGTAGGATCACGACCTCGAAAGGGCAATGGAGGCAGGGATGGCGACAGTAAGACGGACCGCAGGCAATTGAATTTGACTTTGATGATCAGGGGTTCCTAAGTCGTGTCGGTGACAATGCTGCGTGGTTCAGTAACTACGTTGGTGAGTTGATTAGGGATTTCTCGATGTGTTATGATTCCTGGAACACAATCGAAAAGGACAAGAAGGCGTATGTCATGGAACAACTCAGAGTCAGAGTCAGTTATTCCATTTTCATTTTATTTTGTTATCGTGTTTACATATTTGAATGCTTACATTTATTTAAATTTGTTTATTTATTAATATCTATATTAATTTAGTTATTTTTTATTGCAGGATATGTTTAAGTTGGGGCCCCTCAAGTGTTCACCACGGTGGGAGAGAATCAGGGAGCGACTCAATGATAATCTGGAAAGAACGCTACAGGGACAACAAGCACTACATGAAGCGATATTACTGGACTGTCAAAGGTGGGGCTAGCGTTGTGGATGAGATACGAAGGTAAAATTTTTATTTTTGTTAATTTTTTGATATTTTTCTTAAATTTTGTAATATGTTAGCAATTGATATATGTTAATTTTCTGCTTTTGTTATTATGTTAGAAACCCTCCTCCAAACATGGAGCCGTCAATGTGGGAGAAGCACATCCAGTTCTACCTCAAAGAGAAGAACGCTAAAAGAGCTTATGTCAATCCCGCTAACAGGAGGAAGAACAAGGTCTACAGCCGACACGGATCTTGGTCATTGGCCGCATCTCGACATCGATACGTAAGACACATTATGATTATTTTACATATTGTTGATTACAAATATGGTGTTTGATTTATCGTTTTTAATTTGTTTCATCTTATATGCATGTGTATTTACAGTTTTAGACGAACGAGCCTCATGAGTACTCGTCCCTCCTACAGAGCTTTCACGACCAACATTGCAAGGACAGGGTATGGTTGCAGGATGAGGCATGTGTTCAATACGTAAGTACCGTTCTTTTTTTTCTTTTTTCCCCAAACACGCACTTTAATGATTTATTGATACATAATGTATTAACCCGACTAATATATTAATTTTATCATTTTTTCAACTTTTGTAGGAAGAGATAACCTGCCTACGGGATCTCGAAGCGAACAACCCAACCGGCGTAGCCTACACCAATGAAGAGATACTTGCTATGGTTATCAAGGGCAAGCAGCGGGGAAAAGTCGCCGGTAGGGGTAGGGTGTTAAGCGGGAATAAAAAGTTACCCATGGCGCTTCCAGGTTCGTACAGTGGGCCCGAGATTGACGAGATGTTTGCTGATAAAAAAAAAGAAGATTGAGGAGTCTAGAAAAGAGACGAAGGCCGTTTAACACTAGCTCACTCAGATGTTGTCAGTGTTTCAGAGTAACCCTCAGTGGGCCTCGTTATTGATCCAGATGTCTTCTCAATCGGAGGTAGGTTCGGGTAGTGGCGCTGGCGGGAGTGGCAGATGCAGGAGTGGTGATCTCGAAGGTGGTAGCTCGGATGATGATGATCATGGGGAGTAGATCGAGGTATACATGGGTTATTTTGTGTCAATATTATCCTTTATACTATGCTATTGACTCATCTGTATGTTATGATTGTACACTTTAACATTTTGGCGACTTGAACATTGCGGATATCACAACTTTTGTGTATATGGCACCAAGATCCGTAGATTATAACATCTGTTTTACAGAATTTATAACCTTTTAATGTATTTGAGGGTGTTTAGCGATTATATATAAGTGTTTTAGCCGTTATAACTTATTTTGGGTTATCGTCATATTAGTATTGGTGGTTTAGAAGTTTAGGTTGTTTATAGGTTGTGTAGATTTTTCTAGAAAAAATCTAGATAAGTGCTGTTGTGCAGGCTGCATAGCAGCAATATTAGCTTAACTTGCCGACAACATGTCTTCAGCATTTAAGAAAGTATTAAACATGATTTGTTTTCTAGTCAACGACATGTCATCAGGATCACTGCCAATTAATCTTGATTTTTGTTGACTTTTTGCTAATTAAGCTGCTAATTAACATAATTGTGCAGACGACATGGTCCAATCCACAAAAACTTTGACTATAGATGGTTGTGAGACCCACCTTGTCGTCGACAAACGAAAGAAATTGTCGTCGGGATAGTAGTTCCCGACAAAGCATCCACGGCTCTAGTGTGGCTATATCATGTCGTCGGCATAGTAATATGCCGACATCATGTCGTCGACAAGTTGAAAAAAATGTTGTCGGCAATTGTGGTTATTGTACTAGTGGTAGTTAATTTTACAAAATGGATATTCAATAAATTCTAAGTGACTGTCAATGTAAACATGCATTAGTAGCTTCCATTAAACAAGCACATCACGGGAATGGGAAAACGTGGATGAAGCCCAAAAGATATTGGATGAACTGAAAGAAAGAATGGGAAAATGTGATTTGAAACATGTAAGGCACTGGCTCTTGCTTAATCAGAGGAAGAAAGATGAACACTCGAGATATTAAATGAAATGGTTGAAATTAAAAGACTACATTTTGAAAAATTATCCGTTGTTCTAGAGAATTGTGATCTCGTCTCAGAAAACCACCCGTGAATATGTAGAATGATATAACGATTTGGTTTCTTGCATTCCATAATGAAGTGTACAATTTAAAGGATTAAAATAATATTCTAGAGACGGGCTTGAGCCCAATGACCAATCCGGGCTAACACACTCCGACAGTCCGAGTGGCGAAATTGCAAAAGCTCGGACTGGAGATTAAAAGCTAATAAACAATAAATTAAAGCAAATAAATAATTGTTGATGAAGACATTTGACAGCAAGCGGAAGCACATCTTTAGCAGCAGGCAACAAACCGAATAAACTAAAGTATCCGTACCAAACAGGATAAACCAAAGTATCCTGACTAAATGGGATAAACCAAAGTATCCCTTACCAAACAGGATAAACCAAAGTATCTTGACCAAATGGGATAACCCAAAGTATCCTCTACGAGTAAAACAAACGGGATAACCTAAAGTATCCCCTACAACCAAAACAAATGGGATAACCCAAAGTATCCCCTACAACTAAAATAAACGGGATAACCCAAAGTATCCTTGCACCTAAAACAAACGGTGAGAAAACGAAAGTTGGTTATAAAACTTCAACCCCGAAAGAACTTTCCAAATAAACGGGGCGTGTTTTTCCTAGCAAAACATAAAGATCCATCAATTTATTATTTATTTTTTTTAATTGTTTTTTTTTATTATTATTTTTTTTAATGATGAAAACCTTCCTATCCCCCACTCATCATCATCATCATATGTCAATCTCCGGTATCTTCTGAAAAACCATGAAGATATTTAGAAACCTCATAGCCATTACAAAGTTGTTCAAAGAAATAAACCCACGAGGCATAATTCCAATTTTCTAGGTCGAGTTTAACGGGCACTCGTGTGAGGAGGTGATGGTGCGTGACAAGGGATAAATTCTCCGAGAGTGGTGTGATAGGGTTGTTGGATCCTGTCATGGCAACAATAATATGTAGAGTGAATGTATTATGGGACGTGTAAGGTTACTCTGAAGGAAATAAATATGTGTACGTGAGATGAGGAGAAGGTAGTAGGGAAAAATATGGAAAAGGAAACGACCTGTGACCTAAATCGCACAAGTAACACACAAGAATATGGATTTTCACCTAGCACAAATCACCACAATAGAAGAAAAACACGTAAAAATTTTGGTGACTGGAGAATTGTTATGGAACAATGATGTTTAAGGTTTATTGGATCGTTTGACTCTTGACTCGTGATACTTATTGCATTCCATAATGAAGTAGTACAATATGAAAGATTACAAGAATATTCTAGAGACGGGCTTGAGCCCAATGACTAATACGGGCTAACGGAATAACCTTCCTTAAAAGACAAATATTTTGAAAAACAAACTGTTAACGTGCCTCCTCAAGTTAAAAAAAAAAAAAACTCGCTTCCTCAAGTTAAAAGATATGCACCTTCTAAAGAACCACTTAAGCGTAGTTTTGGTTGGTTCTTTTGAGAAATACCACACAATGTTTGCTAACTCGAGTAATTTAGGCTACCAAGAATCAACTATCAACAATTTACACAAATTGTGGTCATTTCCTGTTGGGGTTTAGTAACAAAAACACTTTTATATAAGTTGTGTTTTTAATATGCGTAACCCTTTCTAATAAGATTTTCCGAACATCCCAAAATGCTTATCAAAAAGTACTTATGTAATCTAAAATCAGAACATAAGTAGAAGGGCCGGCCCTAGGGGTGGGCGAGCCGGGCGACAGCCCAGGGCATCCAACAAGTAGAGGGCATCAAATATTTGGTGTTTTGGATCGTTTTTATAGGTGTTACATATGAGGCCGTATATATAAATATGATGCCTGGTATAATTTAAGAAAAGGCAAAGAAATAAATAAATGATAAGTAGATGTATGAGTTGCTGAGAAGAAAACCGCCGGAAGAAATTATACGTAGAAGAGATAGATGGAAGACGAATACTAGTACTTGTGATTGGTCAATGATATAAAGAGTACTAGAGTAGTACTCATTTTTCGTTATATACATAGGGAATGAAATATTAATTTGATTATGTTTTTCTTTTTCCTTTATATTTCATCACTTTTCTGTTGCAGTAATTTTCTTAATTTGACATATATTTGGAATTTTGGACATTAAATATAAATAAATAAATAATTATTTTATGACATTAGTATTATTTTACTATTTTTCTTTGAACATTTACCATATAATATAGTTTAAAAAAGTTGTGTTGTGAATAAGAACTAAAATATTGTAATCCTAAAATGATTCATTACTTAGGAATATATATTTCTCAAAGAAAATCACTAGCAAAAATGGTAGAGAAGTGGACTTCTATACTAAGGTTAGGTTTAAATCCACAAGTTCAACATGTTTAGTATCTTTGGTCATAATTTATACTTTTACTTAGCTTTTTATAATTTACACTCTTGAATGAATGTAAGATACTTTATTCGCTTTTTTATTATCTAAAAACAACATTAATTATCTAAAAAACTATTTGTTTTGAACATTTATGAAAAACAGATCAAAATGATAATTTGTATTTTTGGTATGCGGGTTTTGTTGCGCGGCACATCAAAGATAGTATGTTGTGTTTAGGGACCTTTTTTTTGTCTCACCCAGGGCATTAAAAACTGAGGGCCGCCCTGATAAGTGGGTATTTAAAGACTCAACAAGTGTTTTCTAATGCGTTAAAAAGACACGGTAAGCAATCCTTTTCATAAACTGTTTGATGTTTGAAATTTTGACTTAATTTGTACACTACAACAAATTTGTCATTTCTACACACTTTTTTCTTCGCACTTTATGAATTGTGATTTTTTTTAAAGATATTCACATTTAAGAGTGCGAATAATTGTTTCAAAATCTTCACACTTAAAAAGTGTGAAGACTTTCAATCTCACACATAAAAGTGTGAAAAACTATTTCAAAATCAAAATCATCGCACTTAAAAGTGTAAAAAATTATTTCAAATCAAAATCATCACACTTAAAAGTGGGAAGAATTATTTTAAAGCCCTCACACTTAAAAGTGTGAAAAATATTCATAAAACTTCATACATAAAAATGTGAAAATATTCGCTACACCTAATTGGTTCACACGCATACTAGTGTGAACTTTTTGATTTTTCACACTTTAAAATACGGGAACATGCTCTAATAAGTGTGAGTAAATTACTATTTTGTTGTAGTGGTAACAGCTGGGTTTTCTTGCTTGCTATTTGAGAAACCAAATAAGCGGATTTCATAGTGTTTGGACTGCTTATCGGATTATTTGTGATTGGAATAAGCATTTTATTTTTTCTTTTTTTTTTTTTTTTTAATTCCAGTTGTATATTGCAGAAAGCATTCCAATTTGGCCGATTCAAGTGTTATTTATATCGGTGCATTATTTATTGCATGTAGTTGCCTAAATGGTTTTGTGGGTTCTTTGAGCATCATTTAAGCTTAAATCAATTATTAACACCATGCATGTAAGGACTCTTCTATTATATATGTCGTCAATTAGCTTAGTTATGTAGTCTCTCGTTTAGTGTGGAAGCATATGTCGAAAATAGTGGTTGTTTTTTCATGTGGTTAGAATTTGGATATAATAGCTATCTCATTCTGTGTTTTTTGCTTTCACAAACTTACATTTAGATAACCAAAATTATATGCTAGCTAGCTCATCCTGGTTTTCACGGTGATCACCATGACGACCCTTTGTTGGCAAAGGAAACCAAATCTGAACCTACTTTCTAGATGTAAGAGAGGAGGAAGAGGAGGCGGAGTATCCTTTTTCTTAACAACTATCATGTTTTTAAGATGACACCATGATGTACCATCATGGGACATCGAGGAATAATCTTATCTGGTCTATGATGCTTATATCAAGGGCGAAGACCATGTTGTTAAGGAAGAACTGAAGCACAAGTCACCGAGGAGGAAGAAACTTGTGATTATGTTGAAGTTGGAAGCGTTTATGACAAGGATTCTTTGTAGCTCGAGTGTGTTACATGTGTTAATGTCCCCAAAATGATCATTGGAAACTCTCTAGTAAAAACTATTTTTCAGTGTGCTCGTCAAAGAAAGATGTGTACCACAGTAGTGGATGTAGGATGTTGTAGGTACTTGGTCGTCACAAAAATAGTAGTAAATTGGGTACGAAGACGATCAAGACTCAAGGTCATATTTTTCTGAAGACTGGGAATTTGATACAAGATAAACAGACTCGGATGCTAGGGGTACACGGGTTAAGGGGTGAGTAAGGCAAACGTACCTGATGACGAGTTTTTCTCAAAAAGGGAGAGAATGATACAGATATGGTGGGAACATAGATCTTAGGCATGGGTGTTTGGCAAAAGTGCATATGGTATTCATGTGTGTTTGGAAGAAGGCTCAAGTCTGTAATTTAAGGCTTTGGCTGTGGTCTAGTGTATATTTTGCACTACTATATATTTTGGTCTTGGTCTGAATTACGCTCATCCTTTGTGAATTCAATGTTTAGTTCTTCATTTAGTGGACCAGGCCTACTTTGAGATGGGAGCAAACCGGATGTTATGGTTTGTCGTCTCTAGTTGTTTTTTTTTATTTATTTATTTATTTTTTTATTTTTTTTTTAAGTTTTGTATTGTAGCTTTGATTTATTTTGATCTTTATGGGTCTACTTCATTTAATCATCTTGTTGATAAGTGGATGTCTCTTTTTGTTTTTTGGTTGCGGTTTTTCACCTTTTAATATATTGCCTTTCAAAAAAAAATATAGATCTTAGGCTCTATGTTCAATACAAAAGTTTCAGCTCACATAATTCTGCCATTAGTGTAGCTCTTAGGCTCTATGTTCACGTCAGATTTTTGTAGCTTTTGTAATTTCAAAGTTGAGGGTTTATTCTGAACATTTTTATGTTTCTATGGTTTAGGACGAATTTTAAATTTAATTAGATTTCATTCCCAAGCTAATTAAATAGTTTAAATAGTCTCATTATTTGGGGCAGTTTATGTTTGATATTGATTAATTAAGCTTTGCTTTTATAGACTTTCTCGCTGGAACTTTCGATCCAATTGTTCTTTGTTATTCGTATGATCCTATACTACAGGGGCGGACCCAAAACTTATAGTCACCAGGTGTAAATAAAAAATATATAAAAAAATGACGAAGTTACCAAGTTCGTTTTGGAAAAATTCAAGATTTTAACAAAATTTACACTATGTGAATAAATACATGGTTCCCGTGAACCCTCAAAAACCCCCTAGTCCTACCCCTGCCTATACCAGTTAGTTTTAGAAATACTGAATGGGCGTACACCCAAGTAATAATTCTAGTTAACGTTAGAGTACAATAATATAAGGTCCTTGCAGAAAAACTGATTCTATAGAAACCCTCTTTGCCTTGTGCACCAAGATATAAGTTTATTATATTTAATCTTCACTATAAATACACCAGTCGCAATACAATAACCGAACAAACAAAACATTACCAATCAATTAATCGACTATCACAAATTTACGACTCCTAGGTATAATTATTGTTCAGTTCACTTTCTTGTTAATCATTCTGCTTTAACTTAGGGTGTTTAACTCTTAATCTTTTGATTGCTATTTTACAATCTATATATACAGTCAATATCAAGGCATTAAACTATAAATTTGGGCTTACTGTTGAAAGTTAGTTGTTTAACTATTTGTTTGTGTTTTGTTATTATTTATCTGTTTGAATATGATCTAAGTAGCTTATTTACTTTATGCGTTTTGATACAACTATAAAGCAACGTTGAGTGTTTTGATAAAGCCAAAAATCAACACTAACGTGCATGTTGGCTATGGGACCGGCCAGTGGTCGTTTTCCCATTGGGGTTTATCAGAGCAGAGCTCATAAGCTAACAAAAACACTTTTATAATATGTAGTGTTTGAAATTAGCGTAACATTTTTTTAATGCTTTAAAAAGACACATTAAGCACATGTACACTTAAAATAAGCAATCCTTTTCATAAACTGTTTGATGTTTGGAATTTTAAATTAATTTACTGGGTTTTCTTGCTTGCTATTTGAGACTCCAAATAAGCGGATTTCATAGTGTTTGGATTGCTTATCGGATTATTTGTGATAGTTTAAGCAGTTTTTTTATAATTCCAGCTGTATATTGCAGAAAGCAGTTTAATTGAATTTGTACCTATGTATGATCTTTTGGGAGTTTATCGCTGGTAGATGCTTGTATAAAACTTCTAATTTGGCCGATTCAACTATTATTTATATCGGTGCATTATTGAATGCTTGTATTATTTGATGATCGATAGTGGTTTCCATGTTGTTGCCTGAATGGTTTTGTCGGTTTTTGAGTATCATATAAGCTTTAACCGATTATTAACACCATGCATATAAGGACTCTTCTATTATATATGTCAATTAGCTTAGTTATGTAGTCTCACGTTTAGTGTGGAAGCATATGTTGATAATCGTGGTTGTTTTTCATGTGGTTAGTTTGGAATTATAACCAAGGACTATTGTAATTTCTATAACATATTGAAGTGTTTTTCTTTTTCCTTTCTTCCCTCAAGCTTCTTGCTAGAGTGTTAATAAAATTTCCGTTCAAAAAAAAAAAAAAAAATGTTGAAGTTCTATTACTCTTTTTTATTCTGTTTTTTTGTTGAACAGGAAAGGTTAGAATTGCGGATTCCACATACCTGATTAAAATGGCTACATTTAACTATGAACAGGTATATTAAATTTTTTAGTACAAATAAATTTATGGAATGATGAAAATATAATTTAAAAGTGTCTGCTTATGTTAATAATGTTATTTGGTTATTTATATACATATGCTTAGCGTATGGCCCATCTCTCCCATATGCAACGTGAGCATCAATTTGAAAGAAGAGCTATGAGCCCACCACGGGTTCTTCGTGAAGGAACAAAAAAGACTGTTGTTGTGAATTTTAAGGATCTTTGCGAACGGTATGTCCTTCTTAGTTATATCCACATGTCCATTTCGTTTGCTAAATGTGTGAGTTATAACCCATTCACTTGTGAATGAACCGATTTAAGTTGTGTTTTATCTAAAATGGGTCAAATTAAATAACCTAGCAAAAAGAAGAACGTGTCAAATTCATAAAACAATCTATCTTTGACGACATTGATTATTGCACCGTTTTTCCCTCGAGTCTGTTGCCGGGTGGCCAGTGTTTACGTTTTGTTTTTGACTTTGTCAAGATTTATTAACATTACTAATTTCACAATTCATCAAGTGACTTCTGTTTATGAAAGTTTTTGGTTATCATAAAATTTTTTGGTTGCTAAAATGTTCACTGTTACGTCAATCAGCATGCACAGGCAGCCAGAGCATGTTATGTCCTACTTGCTGGCAGAATTGAATACAACTGGGTCACTTGACGGCCATCAAAGATTTGTAGTCAATGTAAAACTTGCACCCAAAACCATTGAAGGGATCCTGAAGCGATACACCGGTAAGTTTTTAAAACTCTTGGATGATTTCATCTCCAGTACATATAACATTTGCTGAAAAGTCTTTTATTATTTACAGATAAATATGTCATCTGCGATAATTGCAAGAACCCAAACACTGTTCTTTCAAAGGAGGATAATAAATTGTTTGTTAGATGCGAAAAGGTACGTCATTATGCTGTTTACTTTTAAGTTTTGATTAGCCCTTTCAGAATTACATTAACTGATCTGCCAAATCTTAAAACGCAAACTTGCCACAAAATCTGTTTTGATCAATGACATAGCATTTCACCTTGAGCTGTGCAAGTTTGTTTGCCTATTTATGTAGTATTGGCTCTTGGTAATAGGATACATTGGTTGTAATGCTGTGAGCTTGTTCACATCATATTAGTTGTGCTAGTGGCATGTGTCTAAAGAGGGATTCATTTCCCCTCTTCTCATGTACGTAACGTTATTTTTTGATTTTATATATTTTACTGGGTATAAACCCTTTACCAAAAAAAAAAGAACCAATTGTGCACCAACGGATACATTTAAATTGGAAAACAGTACCATTCCCTAAATGGGGCGACTTGAGTTATATAAGCAAGCCAAATGAGAATATTAAAAACATATATTCTAACGGAATCGGGTCAGACAGATTCACAGTCACCCAAATTGTATGTGTTTCAAAATGCTTAAAAACTACTAAATACTATGCTTAAAAGATATTAACCTATTTTGAAATAATATAGCTAGGCAGCTAGCTATATGTAAACTATTTTTTTTTATTATTATTTTTTTTTATATCACACACCGTAGGCAAAAAATTTTATTCATAATCAGCCTTTGCTATTAGAATATTTTTGATGTCAAAGATACTTATATTAATAAAAGCTAAAGGGCGATTGCTTATAGGTATATGTGGCTTACTTATATCTATGTATGTGGAAATGTATGTTTTAATAAGGCCACAGAGGTGTACAGTTTTCACTCCATAGTGCACAATAAGACAATGTAGCCGATTCATCAAAAGCCACTAATTATCACCAGACTACATCCAAGTCAAATTTATAGACATTCTAGCATTGCCTTAGAATAGTGTTAATTGAATAGTGATTAAAACAAATAAACTTACTGCAATACCATATATGGATCGGAGATGATTCAACGTTTCACACAGACACGAGCACTGTGATATCTGTTGAGGAATATGACCACCATGAGCTTGATAGTCCACGAGCCGGAATGAGACCTGGCGAGGGTCTGGAAATCGAGTTACAACCACATATTGTCTTAATGACGGGTGATAATTCCTCATTTAGTGCTAATGAAAACTCAAGTCGGGCTGGTATACCTCTCCTTAGACCTTGTGCATCTGTGTCTACTTCAGCTTCACCAAGTTTTCTGCCAGAAATTGTCATGAGATCATCATCAATGCCAGCTCGGCGAGAATGAAGGTAAAGATTGATACTTTTTATACGGGTTTTTTTTCTTGTTAATATCTTCAGGTAGGTGATTTATGATAATTTGTAGGAACGTAATTACATAACAATTTGTGATACATTATGACGTAAATGTAGAATTACAATCCCTCTTTGCATAAGAAAAGATACACAAGATTGAAACTTTCCTTTTGATCAACTAAAGAAAGATACAATCTTGTTGTGATGTTTTAGCTTGCTGCAATTTTTTTAGGTATGAATATGAATGAACTCTTTATTTGTAATGTGGTTTTGTGCGAACATAGATATAACTATCGCATGAAAGGGTTGGGACATATGTATTACAACTAGGTAAATCTAGTGTATGGAAAAATTTTCATACTTCACATATGTCCCAACCCTAACGTAATTACCATGCCTTTAATTGTAATGTGATGAATATGAATGAACTCTTTATTTGTAATGTGATGTTTTAACTCTGTTTTTCCTCATAAATAAGGGATGGGAAATACGTATTACAACTAGGTAATTACGTTAGAGTTACTTAGTTGAAGAGTAAACCATATCATATGTTCATTCATATTCATACCTAAAAAAATTGCAGCGAGCTAAAACATCACAACAAGATTGTATCTTTCCTTAGTTGATCAAAAGGAAAGTTTCAATCTTGTGTATCTTTTCTTATGTAAAGAGGGGTTGTAATTCTACATTTACGTCATAATGTATCACAAATTGTTATGTAATTACGTTCCTACATATTATCACAAATCACCTACCTGAAGATATTAACAAGAAAAACAATCCCATATAAAAAGTATCAATCTTTACCTTCATTCTCGCCGAGCTGGCATTGTAGATGATCTCGTGACAAATTCTGGCACAAAACTTGGTGAAACTGAAGTAGACATAGATGTACAAGGTCTAAGGAGAGGTGTACGAGCCCGACTTGAGTTTTCATTAGCACTAAATGAGTAATTATCACCCGTCATTAAGACAATATGTGGTTGTAACTCGATTTCCAGACCCTCGCTATGTCTCATCCAGGCTCGTGGACTATCAAGCTCATGGTGGTCATATTCCTCAACAGATATCACAGTGCTTGTGTCTGTGTGAACCGTTGAATCATCTCCGATCTATATATGATATTGCAGTAAGTTTATTTGTTTTAATCCCTATTCGATTAACACTTGGATTCCAAGGCAATACTAGAATGTGTATAAATTTGACTTGGATGTAGTCTAGTGATAATTAGTGGCTTGTGATGAATCGGCTACATTGTCTTATTGTGCACTACAGAGTGAAAACTGTACACTTCTTTGGCCTTCTTAAAACATACATTTACACATACATAGATATATGTAAGCCACATATATCTAATAGCAAAGGCTGATTATGAATAAAAATTTTGCCTACGGTGTCTGTGATATATGAAGAAAAAAAGTTTACATATAGCTAGCTATCTTATTTCAAAATAGTTTAACACCTTTTAAGCATAGTATTAGTAGTTTTTAAGCATTTTGAAACACATACAATTTGGGTAACTGTCAATCTGTCTGACCCGATTCCGTTAGAATATATGTTTTTAAATGTATCCGTTGGTACACAATTTTTTTTTTGGCTAAGAGTTTATACCCAGGGAAACATATAAAATCAAAAAATAGCTTAACGTACATGAGAAGAGGGGAAATGAACCCCTCTCTAGACACATGCCACTAGCACGACTATTATGATGTGAACAAGCTCACAGCATTACAACCAATGTATCCTATTACCAACAGCCAATACTACATAAATAGACAAACAAACTTGCACAACTCAAGGTGAAAACCAAATCAGCTACGTTTCCATCATTGGTAATTTCCATACTTCCTTCATTCTTGCCACGCGAGTATTAGACTTGAATCTGATAGATGCTAGCTTTAACCTCACGACTTCAGCAATGGTATCCTGAATGTCTTTCACACATCTTGCACCTCTTCCATAGATCCGGTTATTTTTTCTTGCCTACGAAGTAGGACGCTGCTGCAATAACCAAACGACCCACGACACTCACAACCTTTTTTGTCTTCGAGATAGGCATGATCCAAGAGCAATGTTATCCCATATAGGAGGAACACTAGGCAAGTCGGCCACCTGCATTACAGACGTCCAAATCTCCGAGGAGAAACAGCATTCAAAGAATAAATGTTCGTGAGAGTCTTGTTGTATTTTACACAACAGGCACTGAAGCATGCTTAAGTCGACGGATTCGCCGACATCCCATTGCCTCAGTTTATCTTGTGTTTTAAGCTTCCTTCCTATTACTAACCACATATAAAACGCATGACGTGGTATGCAAAAAGATGACCAAACAACAGAAAACTATGGCAATTTATCGCGTCTATCTCTAATAGAATTCCACGCTTCTCGAACTGAAAATTCTTTCTCGTGCCCATCTCTTGTTCGCCAAACCAACCTATCTTGTTCACTGTTTAAATTCGGAATGCCAATTTGATTCTTAACATAATAATTTTTATGTTTTTTCTTTGTAGTGTTGGGACCGGAAGTGCGTAATTTAAATCAAGGCTGGTTTGTGTTCCGTGCTAGAAAGGCTTGGACATTGGCTCTGTAAGCTAAAACTGAGAAAGCCTAAGTGAATTTTGTCACATGTTTTTCTTTAATGGTATCTTTTAATCAGGCGGAATATGCAGTTTTGAACTTTGATTGTCCTTTTTAACAACTTTTTGGTTTCTCAATTATAGTGCTTTAAGGACGTGTCATCTTGATATTTTTTTTTCCGCTTAGCGTATGTAAGGCTTAAATTACGCATCAAGTGCTTTGAGTATATGTGCAATCTTGATCTCTTATATATTTCAAGTGCTTTAGGACCTAAACTCTTAGCAAGATTAAATACGTTTGGTCGGTTTTTACCTAAATCAAGCTATGTTTCATTTAGAATAAGACTTAAAGTTTTAGTTTTTGAGAGTTTGTGTTCATGATACAACTTGGGATTGGACATGTACCTCTCAGCTGGATGTAAAGAAGACAATTAGGGAAAGGAAAATGATAAAGAGGCCTAAAACTTTGGCCTAAAAAGAGGTGTCATTCTCTTATTGGTTACATCAGAAAGACCCACCTCTTATGTAACCAATCAGAGGATGACACCGCTTTTAGGTCTCTTTTTAGACCAAAGTTTTAGGTCCCCTTATCTTAGGGAAAATACCACTATCCTACACTCAAACGAGTACAAGAAGGGGAAAAAAAAAAAAAAAACTAATTTAATCATACTGAAAAATATGATACAAGTAATATTCGCTTTCCCAACTCGAGCATACTCAAGCATATGTAACGAGGTAATATTTTTGTTGGCAAGATAAGCAGAAAATCATTTATTAAGAAAGTCAAGTAAACGAGTTGGTATAAAGGGGGAACAGTTGTCAACAATGTTCCCTAAAGTGGGATATAGTTAGATGATCGACATGTTGTTATTAGCTCATGGGTAACCACCTTCTACTCTGCCTATATAAGAGATTGTTTCAAATGAGTAAATGATATCAATTGCAATTAATGTGAAATACATTTCATAGGTTAGCAAAGTTCTTACTTAAACACTAGCAGGGTACCCGCGCGATGCGGCGGCGGGTACCCTGTAACACAATTTTCAAAGAATGATATTTTTTGATGTTATGCTTTCCTTATAATGGCTTTATGGAAAACGATAATTTTAGGTTTTAGTGACTATCAAACTAATCGTAATTTAAAAATCGTAAGGTATCCACGCTATGCATTTTAGAAGCGTCAATCGGTAATTCATGTATGCATATTGCAGTCCAATAGTCATTCTGCCCGGTCCAATAATTGTGATATATCATAGAGCCCAAACCAATCCAACTTAAATGATAATACCCGGCCCAAAGGTGATATTAGGTTTTAGTGACTTATTTTTTTCTTCCGCCCCTCACACTCTCCTCTCACCTAATTGTTCTCATCTCCCAACAACTCATCAAATCACATATCTCATCTCAACATATCGATTTGAAGACGAAAACTCACCTCTCACAAGATTTTGGCTTTCATTGATTGAATATTTCTGTCCGAATCATTAAACCTATGAAAGATGCAAGATATTACACCAAGATCTTTGAAAAGGTCTCGGGTAAATTCGTCAATTTTTTTTCGTGTCTTGTTTTGGTATTCGAACGAACCAAAGAAAGAAAATAACAAACTTGTTATATTTCGTTTCTTTTTTTTTTCGGATATTAAGGAAGGTAAGCTTCAACAAGGATCGATGATGATTTGTATTTTTCGTGTGTTTGACCTTGAAAAGTCTTGGTTTTTCTTTGAATAACACGAAAAAATGAATTGAGATCTATTAATTATTTTGCTTTTTAGATCATGATTGGAAAATAGGGATATTGGAAACGTTAATTTGTGAAAGATTGAAAAGTGTTTCATGTGTTTGGGTGAAGTAAGATCTGGGTTTTTAGAATTTGATTATGACGATGGTGCAAAAAAAATTATAAAAAAAAGATGGTTTTTTTTATTAAGAGGTAAAAAAGGTGGGTTTTTATTTATAAAAGTGGATTTGCTTAGAGGACTTGCTTTTTCCAATCCACAGTTTCTTCAGTTGCATTTGGAACCTGCTAGTTGCAATACTCTAGCCGAAACGGTAATGGGTCGATAACTCAGAAGTTACGAGTTACCAACAGTCAACATGGAAAGGTAAATACTTTCATATAACATACTTCTACTTCTTTTTTGACCAGATCATGTTACATCCACTGGTATTAAGTTTAACTCTCTAATTCATAACCTTGATCCATTTAATTATCCGTGGGTCGGTGTGAACCATATGGGATGGCATTGCTCATTCCCCAACACAGGTACTTCGAGTTTTAAGAATCTATAAAGCTTCTGCCATGTTCATACAAATAATAAGAAATACCAGTTATGATATGGGATTTTGATCTAGTTTGCAACTTTAAAGTATATGTTTTATTAATTTGAATCTTTGAATATAGGTATTTCCTGATGCATGGACAGCAGTCTTGATCTCTGTGGAAAAGAAATGAAAATGGTATCTTGCTCAAGAAGAATCGTTATACATGGTTTTTAGTTTTTATGTGAAGCAAATATTGTACATCATGATTAGAGACATGTACTCTTGTGTGAAGGGGTGTTTTAAGTTGTGTATTAATTGTAGTTTGATTTGTATTTTTATTTGTGCTTTAACTATTGTAACTAATGCTTTGTAACTTGTATATTTGCTTAAAATTCTAAATATGGAAATCTTAAAACATTTAATATGAGGGAAGTTCATCCCTCTATTATAAGATAGTTAGATTAGATTAAAGATTATTTACATACCAACCATTTCTTATATACCAAGGATCAATCTCCACCCTTCATCTTTATTTGATCTAATGAATGAGATTAATCCTAACAATTTAAAAAACCCACTTTCATCATTTTTTTCAAAATATTAATATCTTTCAAACCATTAATCGTTAAGCCGAAAAACATATAGCATTAATTATCTTTCTATAGATAGGCACTTTGATATACTTTCGACAAAAAAAAATTCGTGTTTTTCACCTTTTTTTTGTTTTTTTCTTTCGTTACTGAAATTTGCATTAAAAAATCACACGTGATAAAAACCCCAATTTGAATATTATAATAATATCACATGTGATATTAGTGTTAAATCACATATGATATGTAATATCATATATGAGATATTAGTGTTAACTCACATATGATATGTAATATCATATATGATTTAACAATAATATCACATGTGATATATATTATATATCGTATGTGATTTAACACTACTATCAAATGTGATATTATTATAATATTCAAATTAGTGTTTAATCACATATCATTTCTCATGCAAGTTTTAACAATTGATATACGTTAATTTTCTGTTTTTGTTATTATGTTAGAAACCCTCCTCCGAACATGGAGCCGTCAATGTGGGAGAAGCACATCTAGTTCTACCTCAAGGAGAAGAACGCCAAAAGAGCCGTTGTCAATGCCGCTAACAAGAGGAAGAACAAGGTCTACAGCCGGCACGAATCTCGGTCACTGGCCGCATCTCGACATCGATACATAAGACAAATTATGATTATTTTACATATTGTTGCTTACATATATGGTGTTTGATTTATCGTTTTTAATTTGTTTCATCTTATATGCATGTGTATTTACAAATTTAGACGAACGAGCCTTATGATTACCTGTCCCTCCTACCGAGCTTTTACGACCTGCATTGCAAGGACGGGGTATGGTTGCAGGATGAGGCACGTGTTCAATGTAAGTACCGTTCTTTTTTTCCCAAACACTCACTATAATGATTTATTGATATATAATGTAGTAACCCGACTAATATATTAATTTTATCATTTTTTCAACTTTTGTAGGAAGAGATGACGTGCCTACGGGATCTCGGAGCGAACAACCCAACCGGCATAGCCTACACCGACGAAGAGATACTTGCTATGGTTATCAAGGGCAAGCAGCAGGGAAAAGTCGCTGATAGGGGTAGGGTGTTAAGCGGGAATACAAAGTTACCCACGGTGCCTCCAGGTTCGTACAGTGGGCTCGAGATTGACGAGATGTTTGTTGATAAAGAAAAGAAGATCGAGGAGGCTAGAAAAGAGACGAAGGACGTTCAGCGCCAGCTCACTCAGATGATGTTAGTGTTTCAGAGTAACCCTCAGTGGGCCTAGTTATTGAGCCAGATGTCTTCTCAATCTGAGGTAGGTTCGGGCAGTGGCGCTGGCGAGAGTGGCGGAGGAAGGAGTGGTGATCTCGAGGGTGGTAACTCGGATGATGATGATCATGGCGAGGAGTAGATCAAGGTATACATGGGTTATTTTGTGTCAATATTATCTTTTAGACTATGCTATTGACACATCCGTATGTTATGATTGTACACTTTAACTTTTTGGCAACTTGAACATTGCGGATATCGCAACTTTTGTGTATATGCCAGCTAGATCCGTAGATTATAACATCAGTTTTGTAGAATTTGTAACGTTTTAATGTATTTGAGGGTGTCTAGCGATTTTATATAAGTGTTTTAACCGTTATAACTTATTTTGGTATATTGGCATATTAGTATTGGCGGTTTAGAAGTTAAGTTGTTTACATAGATTTTTTCCAGAAATTTTTCCCGAAAAAATCTGAGAAACTACTGCTGTGCAGGCTGCATAGCAACATTATTAGCTTAACTTGCCGACGACATGTCGTCGGCATTTAACAAAGCATTAAACATGATTTATTTTCTAGCCGACGACATGTCGTCGGGATCATTGCTAATTATTCTCGACTTTCGTTGACTTTTTTCTAATTAAGCTGCTAATTAGCATAATTGTGTCGACGACATGTCATCGGCATAAAACTAGTCCAACCCACAAAAACTTTGACTGCAAATGGTTGTGAGACCTGGGGTGACATGGCGGCGTTGCTTGGGTTTTGTAAAACCGAACCGCATCCCGGCATATGTTTTGCGGTTTTATGGTTTGATTTTATGGTTTTTATGGTTTTAAACCCAATCTCTAGAATAATAAAAGTCATTTCGACGATATATTGATTGAAAACAAAAACATTAATAATTAACTAATAAAATTGCTTGAAATAACTAATTATGAAAATATTAACAAAAGTATTTAATCATACAAAAATTATAGAATATAGTTGGTTTATTTAAAATAAAAATAAAAATATATGACTTGAATATAGCGGTTTTTTATGTGCGGTTTTTTGTGGAAACTAAAACCACACCGCAAAATGCGGATTCAAGAACCGCACCCGCGTTTTGTTGCGGGTTTGCGGTCGGTTTCGCGCCTAGTGAGACCCACCTTGTCGTCGGCAAACGAAAGAAATTATCGTCGGGATAGTAGTTCCTGACGAGGCATCCACGGCTCTAGTGTGGCTATGTCATGTCGTCGGCAATTGTGGTTATTGTACTAGTGGTAGTTAATTTTACAAAATGGATATTTAATAAATTCTAAGTGGTTGTCAATGTAAACAGACATTAATAGCTTCCATTAAACAAGCACATTACGGGAATGTGGAAAACGTTGATGAATAGGCATTAGAAGCTTCCATTATACAAGCACATCACGGGAATGGGTAAACGTGGATGAAGCCCAAAAGATATTGGATGAACTCAAAGAAAGAATGGGAAAATGTGATTTGAAACATGTAAGGCATTGGCTTTTGCTTAATCAGAGGAAGAAAGACGAAGGGTGTGTTTGTTTCATTAAGATGTTTTGGGTCTGAATCTGACTACCAAAATGTCTAAATCTAAATGATTTGCAATTTATTTATTAAACCAAAACGATAATAAAATAATGTAAGGCATTGCAATTAAATATATTATATAAAGCTTTAAGGCAGTAAGCTTCAATTCCCATCGAGTAAGATGTTATATGTCTAACCCGCCTTACTCAAGAAAAATATTGGCTTCACCCTTAGAGAGAAGAGTAAGACTTTTTTTAAAAACAAACACACGAACTCTCGAGATATTAAATGAAATGGTTGAACTTGAAAGACAACATTTTGAAAAAGGGATGTACTATTCCCACCTTTTCTATACCTTTTATTCCTTTTGTCCTCTATTTATTTCAGTACAACACAGTTTTTTGTCAGTTTTTGTTCCGTATTTCTGACAGTTTTAAGCGTTTGACTTATTAAACTTTATATTTTTTGTTCAGCATTTTCAGGTTTATAGTTTTTTGATATAAACAAAATTATAAAAATAAAAATAAAAATAAAAAAATGCAAAAAAAATAGGGAGGGTGGGAATATAAGAACTAGGGAGGGTGGGAATATCTTGTCTCTTTGAAAAATTATCCATTGTTCTAGAGAATTGTGATCTGGTCTCGGAAAACCAACCGTGAATATGTAGAATGATATAACGATTTGGTTTTCTTGCATTCCATAATGAAGTAGTAGAATATAAAGGATTACAAGAATATTCTAGAGACGGCTTGAGCCCAATGACTAATCCCGAGATTAAATTCTAATAAACAATAAAATAAAGCAAATAAATAATTGTTGATGAAGACATTCGACAGCAAGCGAAAGCACATCTTCAAAACCAGGCAACAAACCGGATAAACCAAAGTATTGATACCAAACAGGATAAACCAAAGTATCCTGACCAAATGAGATAAACCAAAGTATCCCTTAACAAACAGGATAAACCAAAGTATCCTGACCAAATGGGATAACCCAAAGTATTCCCTACAACTAAAATAAACAAGATAGCCCAAAGTATTCCTTACAACTAAAACAAAGTATTCCCTACAACTAAAACAAATGGGATAACCCAAAGTATCCCTACACCTAAAACAAATGGTGAGAAAACGAAAGTTGGTTCTAAAGCTTCAACCCCCAAAAAACCTTCAAAAAAAAGAGGCGTGTTTTTCCTAAAAAACATAGAGATCCCCCAATTTATTATTTTTGTTTTATTTTATTTATTTATTTATTTTAATTTTAGTTTTTATTATTTTTTTTAATAATAAACACCTTCCTATCCCCCACTCATCATCATCATATGTCAATCTCCGATATCTTCTGAAAACCTTGAAGATATTTAGAAACCTCATAGCCATTACAAAGTTGTTCAAAGAATTAAACCCACGAGGCATAATTCCAATTTTCTAGGTTGAGTTTAATGGGCACTCGTGTGAGGAGGTGATGGTGCGTGACCAGGGATAATTTCTCCAAGAGTGGTGTGATAGGGTTGTTAGATCATGTCACGGCAATAGTATATGTAGAGTGAATATATTATGGGACGTGTAGGGTTACTCTGAAGGAAATAAATATACGTGAGATGAGGAGAAGACAGTAGGGAAAAATATGGAAAAGAAAATGACGTGTGACCTAAATCGCACAAGTAACACACAAGAAAATGGATTTTGACCTAGCACAAATAACCACAATAGAAAAAAAAATGCGTACAAATTTTGGTGGCTGGAGAATTGTTTTGGAACGATGATGTTTAGCGTTTATTGGATCGTTTGACGCTTGACTTGTGATACCATGTAGAATGATATAACGATTTGGTTTTCTTGCATTCCATAATAAAGTCGTACAATATAAAGGATTACAAGAATATTCTAGAGATGGGCTTGAGCCCAATGACTAATACGGGCTAACAGAATAACCTTTCTTAAAAGACAATTTTTTTGTAAAACAAACTGTTAACGTGCCTCCTCAAGTTCAAAAAGACTCACCTCCTCAAGTTAAAAGATATGCACCTCCTAAAGAACCACTTAAGCGTAGTTTTTGTTAGTTCTTCTGAGAAAGACCACACAATGTTTGCTAACTCAAGTAATTTAGGCTACCAAGAACCAACTACCGACAATTTACACAATAACAAATTGTGGTCGTTTCCTGTTGGGGTTTAGTGGTTTATCATAGGAGCATAAGCTAACAAAAACACTTTTATATAAGTTGTGTTTTTAATATGCGTAACCTTTTCTAACAAGATTTTCCGAACATCCCAAAATGCTTATCCAAAAAGTACTTATGTACTCCCTTCGTCTTAAAATTATTGTCATGAGAGAAATCACTAAGTTTAATAAAAATGATACCACTATAAATCTCAACCACTAAAAGATAATATTCCCCTAATATATTCTCTAGATTTTACTAAAAATGAAAAGTGAACAATCTTTTTGAGACATTCCAAAATGAAAATATGAACAATTATATTGAGACGGAGTGAGTAATCTAAAATAAGAACATAAGTAGCAGGGTCGGCCCTAGGAGTGGGCGAGCCGGGCGACAGCCCAGGGCATCCAACAAGTAGAGGGCATCAAATTTTTGGTGTTGTGGATCGTTTTTATAGGTGTTACATATGATGTCGTATATATAATAGGATGCCTGGTATAATTTAAAAAAGACGAAGAAATAAACTAAATGATAAGTAAATCTATGAGTCGCTGAGAAGAAAACCACCGGAAGAAATTATACATAAAAGAGATAGATGGAAGACGAATACTAGTACTTGTGATTGGGCAATGTGATATAAAGAGTACAAGAGTAGTACTCATTTGTCGTTATATACATAGGGAATGAAATATTAATTTGATTATGTTTTTCTTTTTCCCTTATAAATTTTTACCATATTAAGTTTCATCACTTTTATGTTGCAGTAATTTTCTTAATTTTGACATATATTTGGAATTTTGGACATTAAATATTAATAAATAAATAATTATTTTATAGACATTACTATTACAATAAAACCGAAACCGAACCAAAAACACCGATTAAAATTAAAAACCAATGGTTCGGTTTTTACTTTTTAAAAAATCAAAAAATGCGGTTCGTCCAAAACTGAACTAAAAACCGATGGTTCGTCCAAAAACCGAACTGCAAAAAATCGAACCAAACCGAACCGGTTAATATAATCTAATTAATATAATATGAATAAATAACTAAATAAATCAAAATTTATAAATTCATATTTATTTTGTGAGTGGATTTATAATATATTTATCTTAACGTTTATATTTATATGCGTTTTTGTCGTGTCGTGTGTTTGTGTGTATATCAATAAGTATACGACAATGATTATACTAGGGGATGTTCATTTGTACGTGTGTGTGTCTCATTTATATGTTTGTAATTGTAGAATTATGCAATAAATATTATTTTGCTTAGATTGACAAAAAGTAAAGAAGAATAACTAATTTTTTATGTAAAACAAGTTTGTTGGTATAAATTGGCCATACCCAAATATTAGCGGTTAGAAACCGAAAAAATCGAAAAAACCGAATAGAAACCGGTAATAAATCGAAAAACCCGAACTGCCAAAAACCAAACGGTTTCAGTTTTGAGTTCTACAAAAACCGAACATTGTGGTTCAGTTTTGGTTTTAGCCAAAAATTGACCCAAACCGAACCGTGCACACCCTAGTTATTTATATCGGTGCATTATTTATTGCAAATGGTTTGCATGTGGTTGCCTAAATGGTTTGTGGGTTCTTTGAGCATCATTTAATCTTTAATCAATTATTAACACCATACATGTAACAACTCTTCCAATATATATGTCGTCAATTAGCTTAGTTATGTAGTCTCTCGTTTATTGGGGAAGCATATGTCGAAAATAGTGGTTAGAATTTGGATATAATAGCTAGCTCATTCTGTGTTGTTTGCTTTCACAAATTTACACTAAGATAACCAAAATTATATGCTAGCTAGCTCATTCTGGTTTTCATGGTGATCACCATGACGACCCTTTGTTGGCAAAGTGTTATGGGTACAAAAGAGAAGAGTCAAATAAAGTCAAGTCAAGAAAAGTCAAACCATCAACAACAAACAACACAACTGTATTTCCCGCCAACATTTTACATTCATTCATCATTTCTTTATAAATACATTCACTAGTCTCATTTACGATTAGCTAATCATTTTGTAATTCAAACTCTATCTTGTACAATACATCTTCTAATAACTAATCCCTTTGGTTTTCAATTCGAGTTCTTATCTTCATAATCTTGAGAATTCCTGTTGATCATCATGATCTTTCTTCATTTCAACTTCTGATTTCTAGAAAGATCATTACAAGTGGTATCAGAGCCACTTTTCTGGCTAGATTCATCCATTCCAATTCTGTTACAATTTTCTTGATCGCCTATAATTACTACATTCATCCACCATGAATCATCACTTCATTTCTTGCATTTCTCAATCACAAACACATACATAATGATTCATTTCTCTGATTCTTGAGTCATTTCTTGTTAATCAGTTACAGTTTGTTACAATCAGTTACTCTCCACTCTGTTCTTGATTCTGTTCCAGTAATCATGCCTAGTCAAACTCGTTCCAGCAGCAGTAATGGTGAAGAAGATGGACTGAGGGACACCATAGCTAGGCTTATGATGGAGGAGATGGAAAAAATGAGGGCAGAAATGAGAGCTGCAACTGTCACTGAGAATCCAGGACTGGTGGTTAGGAATCTTGGGGATAATCAGAGGCAGAACATGCATTTTATCAGAGCCACTAAGATTGAATTCCCTAAATTTGGTGGTGATGATGTGAGGAACTAGATGTTTAAGTGCGAACAGTTCTTTAGAGTGGATAATGTGCCTGATGAGAATAAGGTGTACCTGATCTCTATACATCTTTATGATATTGCACTAGTGTGGCATAGGTAGTTAATGAGGCTTTTGAATGATAATATTACTTGGCATGTGTATAGAGAGGCAATTTTAGCAAGATTTGGGGCACAATATGATGATCCTTTGGCTGATATTAAGAAATTGAAACAAATAGGCTTAGTGAGTCAGTATATTGATGCTTATGATAGATTGTTATGTAGAGTTGACTTGATAGAAGAACAGTCAATGAGTTTTTTTCTGTGCTGGCTTACAAAGTGAGATTGAATTGGCTGTTAGAATGTTTAAGCCAAAGAATTTAGCTGAATTGTATGGTTTTTGTAGGCTACAAGAGTCTCAACTGAATGTTGTTAAACAAAAAACTAGACCACCATTACTACCTACACCTAGATACAATTACTCTAATAATAATGGATCAACAGTCCTAAACCAGTAGCTTTACCTGCCCCTAATGCTAATTGGAGGAATAAAGCTTCAACTTCACAATCTGTGCCCTTTAGAAAGCATTTGACTCAAAAAGAATTGGAAGAGAAAAGGGCTAAGAATTTGTGTTTTTACTGTGATGAAAAGTATACACCAGACCATAAGTGTAGTGGTCAGGTGTATTCACTGGAGGTTAGTTCAGGGGAAGAAGTGGAGGAACAGTTTGTTAGTAAGGAAATTAGGAGGGAATGTTTAGAAGAAGAACCTATTTGGCAACCAACACCACCTTTAGACCAAGAAGTAGTTCCACAGATTTCATTGAATGCTATATCAGGTGTATACAGTTATCAAACAATGAGAGTCAGTGAGTATGTAAGGAAGTCTGAGTTACATATTTTGGTAGATTCAGGTAGCACACACAATTTCTTAGACATTGGCACAACTAAGAAGTTGGGGTGTGAGATCAGAAAAACATGGCCATTGCAAATCTCTATGGCTGGTGGGAGGCCTAAGTTTTACTTGGACATTGCAAGGTTTGCAGTTTTCTACTAATGCCACGTTATTGCCTTTGGGGGTGTGAAATGGTGTTAGGATTCCAATGGTTATCCACCTTGGGGAAAATTAGATGGAATTTCTTGAAATTAAGCATGGCCTTTACTTACCAAGGGAAGCTTATGACTCTTAGAGGGACAAAGAAGACATCAGCTCAATGAATGACTGGTAGGCAATAGGCTCAATGTAATACTATGGCCCTTTGTGTGTACCCAAGAGGAATGTTGAATGCTATGTCTGTGTCACCCAATACCAGTTTCTTGGATCCTTTGCTAAGTGAATACCAAGATGTATTTGCAGAACCCAAAATTTTGCCTCCTACTAGAAGCCATGATCGCAGAATACCACTAAAGGAAGGTACTCCTGCTATCAATATCAGACCTTATAGGCACCTACCCACCCAAAAAGATGCCATTGAGGTCATGATTAAAGAACTGTTGGATTCAGGGGTGATTAGGCATAGTCAAAGCTCTTTTGCATCTCCAATTCTTATGGTTAAGAAAGAGGATGGTACTTGGAGAATGTGTATTGACTACAGGATGCTGAACAAATACACCATCAAAGATAAATTTCCCATTCTCATTATAGAGGAACTGATAGATGAGCTTCATAGATCAGCAATTTTCTCTAAGTTGGACTTGAGATCAGGGTATCATCAGATCAAGATGTATGAGGATGATATAGCCAAGACAACATTCAAAACCCATGAAGGTCATTATGAATTCCTGGTCATGCCCTTTGGCCTCACAAATGCACCATCAACCTTCCAATCTTTAATGAACCAAATATTCAAACCTTACTTGAGGAAGTTCACCCTTGTGTTCTTTGATGACATTCTGGTATACAGTCCTTCTTTAGAAACTCATGTTGAACATTTGAGGATGGTCTTGCATACTATGAGAACTAACCAGCTTTATGCCAAGAAGAGCAAGTGTATTTTTGGTGTGTCACAGGTGGAGTATCTGGGCCATATTATTTCAGATAAGGGAGTGGCTACAAATCCTGCAAAGGTTTTGGCTATGCAAAAATGGCCAAGTCCAAAGAACTTGAAACAGTTAAGGGGGTTCTTGGGTCTTACTGGATATTATAGAAGATTTATCAGAGACTATGTTGCTATTAGCTAACCTCTCACAGCTTTGTTAAAGAAAAATGCTTTTGCTTGGAGTGAATCAGCTAAATTTGCATATGAAGAACTAAAGAAAGCCATGACTCATGCTCCAGTCTTAAAAATGCCTAACTTTGATGAGCCTTTTATCATTGAAACTGATGCTTCTGGGAGTGGAATTGGAGCTATACTTCAACAAGGGGGTCATCCTATAGCCTTCTTAAGCAAAACTTTGGCACCAAAGCACCAAACCTTATCTACCTATGAAAAGGAGTTCTTGGCAGTCATCCAAGCTCTTGAAATATGGAGGGGCTACTTATTGGATAGGCACTTCATTATCAAGACAGATCACTTTAGCCTCAAATATGTGTTGGATCATAGAATCACTACTCCAGCTCAAATGAAATGGTTGCCAAAGCTTATGGGTTATGATTATGAGATATTTTATAAACAAGGTAGGGAGAATGTGTCTGCTGATGCCTTATCAAGATTGCCAAAGACTAGTTAAATTCTGCAGATGGTGACAATTACCCTTTCTAGTGATTTTTATCAAAGGATAGTGGCTAGTTGGACTAAAGATGACAAGTTGCAGTCTTTGATTCAGACACTACAAGGACCTAACCCTACCTCCAAACACTACACTTGGTCTGCTAACAGTCTAATGAGGAAGGGTAAAATGGTGGTTGGGAATGATGATGCACTAAAACAGGAGTTATTGTATCACTTTCATGCTACTTCTCAAGGGGGACATTCTGGAATGCAGGCTACTACCAAGAGGTTATGTGCTCAATTGTACTGGAAGAAAATGAGGAAGGATGTCAAACTTTTTGTGAGAAATTATGTGGTCTGTCAAAGGTTCAAGCCAGAACTTGTGCAACCACCAGGCTTGTTACAACCCCTTCACATTCCAGATCAAATTTGGACAGAAATATCCATGGACTTCATTGATGGTTTGCCTCTCTCTAAGGGTAAATCAGTTATACTGGTGATTGTGGACAGATTCAGTAAGTACAACCACTTCATTCCTCTAACTCATCCTTATACTGCTCTAACTGTGGCTCAAGTTTTTCTAGACAACATTTATAAGCTCCATGGCCTACCTAAAGTAATTTTCAGTCACAAGGATACTGTCTTCCTAAGTAAGTTTTAGAAGGAATTGTTTGGTATGTTTCAAGTCAACTTGCACATGTCTACTGCCTACCACCCTCAAAGTGATGGCCAGACTGAGATAGTGAATAAAGCTGTGGAATGTTATCTGAGGTGCATGAGTGGGGATAAACCAAAGGACTGGGCTCATTGGCTTTCATTGGCAGAATATTGGTACAACACCACATTCCACACTATAATTAACACCACCCCTTATCAGGTAGTTTATGGACAACCACCACCCACCCACATTGCTTACATCCATGGAGAGAGCAGGGTAGAAGCTATGGATAGATCTTTATCAGCTAGAAAAGAAGCTATTCAGTTGCTTAAGTTTCATTTGCAGAGAGCTCAGGGTAGGATGAAGGCCATGGCAGACAGACACAGAACAGACAGGGAATTTGAAGTGGGTGCATTAGTCTATCTTAAACTCCAACCATATAGGCAGTCCACCATCAGGAAGACTAAGCATCACAAGCTATCTCCCAAGTATTTTGGTCCCTTTAAAGTCATTCAGAAGGTGGGTAAAGTGGCTTATAAACTTGAGTTACCAGATTCTGCACAAATACATCCAGTATTTCATGTTTCACAGTTAAAGTTGCACAGAGGTGATCCTCCTACTACTCCAGTGGTGTTACCTGTTTTCAACAAATATGGGGTGATTTCAGTAGAACCCTATGCTATACTGGATAGAAGAATGGCCAGAAAAGGTAATGCAGCTGCAGTTTATGTTCTTGTTCAATGGCTTAATGGTACTGTAGCTGATGCAACATAGGAGTTATATGAAGACATAGCTGCACGTTTTCCCTCATTTGATATGGATGCTTGATGCTGATTACTTGTGGACAAGTAATATTTGAAGGGGGAAGTATTGTTATGGGTACACAAGTGAAGAGTCAAACAAAGTCAAGTCAAGAAAAGTCAAACCATCAACAACAAACAACACAACTGTATTTCCCGCCAACATTTTAAATTCATTCATCATTTCTGTATAAATACATTCACTAGTCTCATTTACAATTAGCTAATAATTTTGTAATTCAAACTCTATCTTGTACAATACATCTTCTAATAACAAATCTGTTGAATAATATGAAGGACCAAAACTGTCAAGTTTCAAAGTCTAAATAAGTTTAATTCTTAAATGAAGAAAAGAGATGTTCAGGGGCTAAAGTGAAAGTTGGCTGAGTATATAATCTTCTTATCAGTCTAGGGTTTCATTATCTTGAATCATTCTCTGTTTTTACTCTCTCCCTCAATATTCACACAGTTGTGATCGTTTGTCTTTGATATCAATCTTGATATCTGTTAGTGTTTTTGTATAAAGGATCAATCTCTTTATTTGATCCTTGATTAGTCTGAGTGATTGAGTGTTGTTTGTAGTGAGCTAACTCGTGTCTTCCTAGAAGAGATCAGTTCTTGTTTCTTTGTATTCGTATTGGTAAGCACCTAGTTGGGGACTTATCTTCTTGACATTCTTATAATAAAATACACCAAGGGGTGGTTGGCTGGGTGTACTTGTGGATTGTTGTGTGCTCTTGATCATTTTTACATGGTTTCAGAGAGCATGGTTCTGATCTGGTGGTTTTGAGATTCTAGGGTTTCTAGGGTTTCGAAGTTTTTTTGGGGATTCTTGCAATTGGTGGTTGAATTGGTTAATGGAGGCTGTTTTCTTAATGGCTGTGGTTGTTTTGATCTGTTTGGGTTTGGATTTGGTGAATTTGTGGGTTTCTTGGTTAGGGTTTTTTGAAACCCTAATTTGGTAATTTGGGGGTTTTTATCCCTGGTGATTTCTTGTTGGTATTGGGCCTGTTCTTGGTTACAATCTCACTAGACTAAGTGAGCTTTGTATCTCATTCCGCTGGTATATCTCTGTAAGTAATTTTCTATCTCTTAAGATAACACAAACTTAGGTTAGAAGGTGCAAACGGGACAGTTAACTTCTTGATCTGCCAACATTGATTGGTACGAATACCTGCTCTGGATGTCCCCAGTCTTCTGGCTGGTTTGTAGTTATTCTTGGGTGTGAGTTGTAGTTTATATAGTTTGTTAATTATGTTTTTTTAGTTTCTTGTTGTGTCTAAGTCGAATGAGGATAGGATTTGGGCAGTCTTGGAAGTTGGTTGAGTTGTTTAGTTCTGGTTATTTGTTGGTCTTGCTGTTATTGTTTCTTGTGATTATTTCTGTTAGTTCTTGTTATTTGTTGATTTGTTGGCAGTATGTCTGGTAGTGATCCTGGTGGTAGTAATAATCAAGTGTTAATTAGTAATCTTGATGCTGGTAATCCTCTTCATATTCAAACTAATGACAATAGTGGTACTGATCTTCTTCCATTTAAACTTCTTGGAACTGAAAATTATAGAATCTGGTTTGGTGCTATGAAATTGGCTTTGCAAGCTAGGAATAAGTATAGTTTTGTTGATGGTACTTGTCTTAAGGAGTCATTTGCTACTAGTGATGTTTTATCTGCTCAATGGGATAGGTGCAATGCTATTGTCTTAACTTAGATTATGAATTCTGTGTCTCATGATGTTTATATGGGTTTGGTTTATTCTGAAAATGATGCTTCTGTTTGGAAAGAATTAAAAGAAACATATGATAAAGTTGATGGTTCTGTTATATACAATTTGTTGCAAAAGATTAACTCTGTTAAGCAAGGTGGTAGTTCTGTTGCTGATTACTATCATAGGCTAAATTCTTTATGGAGAGAATTTGATTCTCTAACTAAATTGCCTAAATGTGTTTGTGAACATAAATGTGCTTGTGAGGCTAGTACTGAGTTAGTATTGCATCAGATTGATGAAACGATGCAATTTCTTATGGGTCTTGATGACATTATCAACCTGTTAGAACTGCTTTATTAACCAGAGATCCTTTACCTAAGGTTAAAGATGCTTATGCTGTTGTGTCTAGGGAGGAGTCCCACAAAGGGATTCCTGAGTCTTCTAGTGTTTCTGAGTCTAAACTTAATGCATCTTCTTTTGCTGCTAAGTCATTTAATAACAATAGAAGAATGTATAACAACAATAATAACACTAGAGGAACCAATTATAATACTAATACTGCTAATAGAGGTCCTAATCCTAATTTGAATTGTAAAAACTGTGATAAGATTGGACATACTATTGAAAGATGCTATGAACTCATTGGTTTTCCACCTGGATTTGTCAAGAATAATAATCCATCTAAACAAAATGGTTTTAGACAAAACTATAATGCTAATGTTGATAATAAAGTGTCTGAAAAACCATCTACTACTTCATCTGCAAATACATCTTCTGGTTTTACTTCTGAGCAGATGAAGAAACTCTTGTCTTTGATCAATGATAGTTCTTCTGGAAGCATACATGCCAATATGGCAGGTAGGGCTTCATTCTTTAATGGAAATGTTTGGTTTAATATTAATTTTTCTAAATATTTCTTTGGGAATTCTAGTCTTTCTGTTAAAACTATATCTTTGGGATAGATTATAGATTCAGGTGCTAATCAGCACTTGACTGTTTCTACTATTGGTATGTTTAATGCTGTGGATATTTCTAGTCTTAAGATTACTGTTGGACATCCCAATGTTACTCTTGCCACTATAAGTCATGTTGGAAATTTAAAATTAACCAATAATGTAACTCTTTATGATGTTTTAGTGGTTCCTGGTTACTGTGTGAGTTTGTTGTCTGTTAATAAACTGATTAGAGATAGCAAAATGTTTGTTGGTTTTGATGAAGATACTTTTTATATTCAGGATTTAAAAAGGGAGAATGTTCTGGGGACTGGTAGTCAGTCTGATGGATTGTATTTGTTTGATATGCAGCCTGATAATAATTTGGGTGAGTGCAATATGGTCATGTCTTATAATGTGTCTAAGCTTGTTTGGCATAATAGATTGGGTCATCCTGCTGATCCAGTCTTGTCTGTTCTTCAAAAGGATCTTGGTATTTCCAAGAATTCTTCTATTTCTGTTTGTGAGATCTGTCATAGGGCTAAGCAGACAAGGGAACCTTTCCCTTTGTCTGATCATAAGTCTAAGAATCTTGGTGAACTTATTCATCTTGACTTATGGGGTCCTTACCGAGTTATAAGTAGAGAAGGATATAAGTATTTTCTCACTATTGTTGATGATTATTCTAGAGCTGTGTGGGCTTACTTGATTAAAACTAAATATGAGGTGTTTGATGTATTTTTCTCTTTTATTCACTTAATTTCTAATCAATTTGGTATTAAAATTAAAACTGTTAGATCTGATAATGGTACTGAATTTGTAAATAAGAAAATGAGTGGAATATTTTCTGATCTTGGTATAATACATCAAACATCTTGTGCTCATACACCTCAGCAAAATGGGATTGCTGAAAGGAAACATAGACACCTACTCAATGTAGCTAGGAGTCTTATGTTTCAAGGGGGGATTCCTTTAAGGTTTTGGTTTGGTTGTATTCTAACTGCTGTATATCTTATAAACAGGCTTCCATCTTCAGTTCTAAGTGGTAAATTTCCCTATGAGTTATTGTACAAAACTAAACCAAATCTTTCCCATTTGAGGTCTTTTGGCTGTCTATGTTTTGCTACCATTTTAAATAATCATGATAAGTTGTCTTATAGGTCTGAAAAATGTGTTCTAATTGGTTTTTCTTCTACTAAGAAAGCATATAAACTTTTGAGTTTGGATACTAGAAATGTGTTTTTTGCCAGAGATGTGAAGTTTTATGAAAATATTTTTCCTTTAAAAATGAAAACCTGTGAGTCAACTGATACAAACAGTGTAAATGAGGTTGAACACTTGAAGTTTTTTGATAGTCCAAAGTCTCAAAGTCCCAATGATGAAGGGGAAGGAAACACCACCAGTTGAGGATGGTAGTATGCCATCTTCACATGATGCTAGTGGTAATGAAACAGATACTGCTTATATGCATCATGAATATGGGCAATCTGCAACCCACTTTGGTGACCAACACTGCGAGGGCAATTCTAGTCTTGAAAATACTGGTTTAGTTTTTACTCAGTCTGAAAATGTTAATGAAGATGTGTAGACACATGTATTAAGAAGGTCTAGTAGAGAGTCTAAAACTCCTATTAGGTTTAATGATTATGTGATGCACTCTAAAGTCAGATATGGTATTGAAAAGTATGTGAGTTATGCTAGTTTGAGTAGGACTAATATGTGCTTTGCTTCTACATTAAATAAGTATGTTGAACCTAAGAATTATGAAGAAGCTGTTAAAAATCCTAATTGGTCTGAAAGTATGAACAATGAAATTGAAGCTATAAATAGAAATAATACCTGGACTGAATGTGAGTTACCTGTTGGTAGACATGATATTGGGTATAAATGGATATGGAAAATCAAATATAAGTCTACAGGAGAAATTGATAGATATAAAGCCAGATTAGTTGCTAAAGGTTTTAATCAAAGAGAAGGTTTTGATTATGATGAAACCTTCAGTCCTGTTGCGAAAATGGTAACTGTCAGATGTCTGATAAGTATTGCTGTTAGTAAAAATTGGCATTTATATCAGTTAGAAGTTAATAATGCTTTTTTATATGGTGATCTTGATGAAGATGTCTATATGCAATTACCTAAAGGCTTTAATGGTGGTGATGATACTAAAGTATGCAAGCTTAATAAGTCTTTATATGGACTTAAGCAAGCACCTAGGCAATGAAATGCTAAGCTCACTAATGCTTTAATTGAACATGGTTTTGAACAAAGTAAACTGGATTATTCTTTGTATGTTAAACAAAAAGGTTCTATGTTTGTTGCTCTGCTTGTGTATGTTGATGATATTGTTATCACTGGTAATGATGAAGTAGAAATCAATAACTTTAAAAAGTTTTTGAGTTCTAAATTTATGATCAAAGATTTGGGAGAGTTGAAATATTTTCTTGGGATTGAAGTATTGAAAAATGATAATGGTATTTGTATGACCCAAAGAAAGTATTGTTTGGAATTGTTACATGAGTATGGTTTGCTTGCAGCTAAGCCTGCTTTTACACCCTTGCTTGAGAATTCTGTTTTGAGTTGTGTTGAAGCTAAAAAAGATAAAGTGTTGAACAATATAAATAACTATCAAAAATTAGTTGGCAAATTGATATACTTAACTAATACCAGACCTGATATTAGTTATGATGTTCACTGTTTGAGTCAACACATGCATAAACCTTTACAATCTCATCTTAAGGCTGCTCTAAGAGTTTTAAAATATTTGAAAAGGTCTCCTGGTTTAGGTTTGCAATTTGATAAAGAGTCTGATCTTAAGCTTAAAGCTTATGCAGACTCTGATTGGGCTAAATGTCCTCTAACTAGGAAATCTGTAACTGGTTTTTGTGTTTTCTTGCGTAACTCTCTTATTTCTTGGAAAAGTAAAAAAGAAGCTACTTTATCTAGAAGTTCAGCAGAGGCTGAGTATAGAAGCATGGCTTCTACTACTTGTGAAGTGATTTGGTTGAGCAACTTGTTGCATAGTCTTGGTCTTAAAGAGTTGTTGCCTGTGAATATATTCTGTGATAATAGTGCTGCAATATTGCAGCTAATCCTGTGTTTCATGAAAAAACCAAACACTTTGAGTTGGATGTGCATTTGGTTAGAGAGAAGGTTTCTGCTGGAGTGATTAAGACTGTTAAGATTCATACAGATATGCAAGTGGCAGATATTTTTACTAAGTGTCTTGGACAAAGACAACATTCTTTGTTTTGCAAAAGTCTTGGTATGGTTGATCTGTTTGTAGGTGTTAACAATTGTGATAAGAGTAGCAGTCAGGTGAAGGATGGAAGCAGCTCACAAAGTGCAGACTTATCAACTTGTGGAGGGGTGTTGAATAATATGAAGGACCAAAACTGTCAAGTTTCAAAGTCTAAATAAGTTTAAGTCATAAGTGAAGAAAAGAGATGTCCAGGGGCTAAAGTGAAAGTTGGCTGAGTATATAATCTTCTTATCAGTCTAGGGTTTCATTATCTTGAATCATTCTCTGTTTTTACTCTCTCTCTCTCTCAATATTCACACAGTTGTGATCGTTTGTCATTTATATCAATCTTGATATTAGTTAGTGTTTCTGTATAAAGGATCAATCTCTTTATTTGATCCTTGATTAGTCTGAGTGATTGAGTGTTGTTTGTAGTGAGCTAACTGGTGTCTTCCTAGAAGAGATCAGTTCTTGTTTCTTTGTATTCGTATTGGTAAGCACCCAGTTGGGGACTTATCCTCTTGACATTCTTATAATAAAATACACCAAGAGGTGGTTGACTGGGTGTACTTGTGGATTGTTGTGTGCTCTTGATCATTTTTACAAAATCCCTTTGGTTTTCAATTCGAGTTCTTTTCTTCATAATCTTGAGAATTCCTGTTGATCATCATGATCTTTCTTCATTTCAACTTCTGATTTCTAGAAAGATCATTACACAAAGGAAACCAAATCTGAACCTATTTTCTAGATGTAAGAGAGGAGGAAGAGGAGGCGGAGTATACTTTTTCTTAACAACTATCATGTTTTTAAGATGACAACATGATGTACCATCATGGGACATCGAGGAATAATCTTATCTGGTCTATGATGCTTATATCAAGGGCGAAGACCATGTTGTTAAGGAAGAACTGAAGCACAAGTCACGGAGGAGGAAGAAACTTGTGATTATGTTGAAGTTGGAAGCGTTTATGACGAGGAGTCTTTGTAGCTCGAGTGTGTTACATGTGTTAATGTCCCCAGAATGATCATTGGAAACTCTCTAATAAAAACTATTTTTCAGAGTGCTCGTCAAAGAAAGATGTGTACCACAGTAGTGGATGTAGGATGTTGTAGGTATTTGGTCGTCACAAAAATAGTAGTAAATTGGGTACGAAGACGATCAAGACTCGAGGTCAAATTTTTCTAGAGACTGGGAATTTGATATAAGATAAACAGACTCGGATGCTAGGGGTACACGGGTTAAGGGGTGAGTAAGGCAAACGTACCTGATGACGAGTTTTTGTCAAAAAGGGAGAGAATGATACAAGTATGGTGGGAACATAGATCTTAGGCATGGGTGTAAGGCAAAAGTGCATATGGTATTCATGTGTGTTTGGAAGAAGGCTCAAGTCTGCAATTTAAGGCTTTGGCTGTGGTCTACTGTATATTTTGCACTACTATATATTTTGGTCTTGGTCTGAATTACGCTCATCCTCTGTGAATTCGTTGTTTAGCTCTTCATTTAGTGGACCAGGCCTAGTTTGAGATGAGAGCATACCTGATGTTATGGTTTGTGGTCTCTAGGTTTTATTATTTATTTTTTTTTCTATTAAGTTTCGTATTGTAGCTTTGGTTTATTTTGTTTTTTTTCGGGTCCACTTCATTTAATCATCTTGTTGATAAGTGGATGTCTCTGTTGTTTTTTGGTTGCCGTTTTTCGCCTTTTAATATATTGCCTTTCAAAAAAAAATATAGATCTTAGGCTCTATGTTCAATACAAAAGTTTCAGCTCACATAATTCTGCCATTAGTGTAGCTCTTAAGCTCTATGTTCACGTCACATTTCTGTAGCTTTTGTAATTTCAAAGTTGAGGGTTTATTCTGAACATTTTTATGTTTCCACGGTTTAGAACGAATTTTAAATTTAATTAGATTTCATTCCCAAGCTAATTAATTATAGTTTAAATAGTTTAAATAATCTCATTATTTGGGGCAGTTTATGTTTGATATTGATTAATTAAGCTTTGCTTTTATCGACTTTCTTGCTGGAACTTTCGATCCAATTGTTCTTTGTTATTTGTATGATCCTATACTACAGGGGCGGACCCAAAACTTATAGTCACCAGGTGCAAATAAAAAAATGACGAAGTTACCAAGTTCATTTTGAAAAAATTCATGATTTTTGAAAAAAAAAAATACACTATGTGAATAAATACATGGTTCCCGTGAACCCTCAAAACCCCCCTAGGTCCACCCCTGCTTATACCGGTTAGTTTTAGAAATACAAAATGGGCGTACGCCCAAGTAATAATTCTAGTTAACGTTAGAGTAGAATAATATAAGGTCCTTGCAGAAAAACTGATTCTATAGAAACCTTGCGTACCAAGATATAAGTTTATTATATTTGATCTCCACTATAAATACACCAGTCGCAATACAATAACCGAACAAACAGAACATTACCAATCAATTAATCGACCATCACAAATTTACGACTCCTAGGTATAATAATTGTTCAGTTCACTTTCTTATATATTCAGTCAATATCAAGGCATTAAACTATAAATTTGGGCTTACTATTGAAAGTTAGTTGTTTAACTATTTGTTTGTGTTTTGTTATTATTTATCTGTTTGAATATGATCTAAATAGCTTATTTACTCTATGCGTTTTGATACAACTATAAAGCAAGGTTGAGTGTTTTGATAAAGCAAAAAATTTACACTAACGTGCATGTTGGCTGTGGGACCGGTCGGTGGTCGTTTTCCCATTGGGGTTTATCATAGCAGAGCTCATAATCTAACAAAAACACTTTTATAATATGTTGTGTTTGAAATTAGCATAACCTTTTTTTTAATGCTTTAAAAAGACACAGTAAGCACATGCACACTTAAAATAAGCAATCCTTTTCATAAACTGTTTGATGTTTGAAATTTTATATTAATTGACTGGGTTTTCTTGCTTGCTATTTGAGACTCCAATTAAGCGGATTTCATAGTGTTTGGATTGCTTATCGGATTATTTGTGATAGTTTAAGCAGTTTTTTTATAATTCCAGCTGTATATTGCAGAAAGCAGTTTAATTGAATTTGTACCTATGTATGATGTTTTGGGAGTTTATCGCTGGTAGATGCTTGTATAAAACTTCCAATTTGGCCGATTCAAGTATTATTTATATCGGTGCATTATTGAATGCTTGTATTATTTGATGATCGCTAGTGGTTTCCATGTTGTTGCCTGATTGGTTTTGTCTGTTTTTGAGCATCATATAAGCTTTAATCGATTATTAACACCATGCATATAAGGACTCTTCTATTATATATGTCAATAAGCTTAGTAATTTCTATAACCATGTTGAAGTTCTATTACTCTTTTTTGAGCATCATATGTTGATAATAGTGGTTCTTTTTCATGTGGTTAGAGTTTGGCATTATAACCAAGGACTATTGTAATTTCTATAACCATGTTGAACTTCTATTACTCTTTTTTATTCTGTTTTTTTGTTGAACTGGAAAGGTTAGAATTGCGGATTCCACATACCTGATTAAAATAGCTGCATGTAACAGGTATATTAAAATTTTTAATACAAATAAATTTATGGAATGATGAAAATATAATTTAAAAGTGTCTGCTCAATATGTTAATAATGTTATTTTGGTTATTTATATACATATGCTCAGCGTATGGCCCCATCTCTCCCATATGCAACGTGAGCATCAATTTGAAAGAAGAGCTATAAGCCCACCACAGGTTCTTCGTGAAGGAACAAAAAAGACTGTTGTTGTGAATTTTAAGGATCTTTGCGAACGGTATGTCCTTCTTAATTATATCCACATGTCCATTTCGTTTGCTAAATGTGTGAGTTATAACCCATTCACATGTGAATCAACCGATTTAAGTTGTGTTTTATCTAAAATGGGTCAAATTAAATAACCTAGCAAAAAGAAGAACGTGTCAAATTCATAAAACAATCTATCTTTGACGACATTGATTATTGCACCGTTTTTCCCTCGAGTCTGTTGCCGGGTGACCAGTGTTTGCGTTTTGTTTTTGACTTAGTAAAGATTTATTAACATTACTAATCTCCCAATTCATCAAGTGACTTGTGTTTATGAAAGTTTTTGGTTATCATAAAATTTGTTGGTTGCTAAAATGTTCACTGTTACGTCAATCAACATGCACAGGCAGCCAGAGCATGTTATGTCCTACTTGCTGGCAGAATTGAATACAACTGGTCACTTGACGGCCATCAAAGATTTGTAGTCAATGTAAAACTTGCACCCAAAACCATTGAAGGGATCCTGAAGCGATACCATGGTAAGTTTTTAAAACTCTTGGATGATTTCATCTCCAGTACATATAACATTTGCTGAAAAGTCTTTTATTATTTACAAATAAATATGTCATCTGCGATCTTGCAAGAACCCAAACACTGTTCTTTCAAAGGAGGATAATAAATTGTTTGTTAGATGCGAAAAGGTACGTCATTATGTCTGTTTACTTTTAAGTTTTGATTAGCCCTTTCAAAATTACATTAACTGATCTGCCAAATCTTAAAATGCAAACTTGCCACAAAATCTGTTTTGATCAATGACATAGCTTTTCACCTTGAGCAGTGCAAGTTTGTTTGTCTATTTATGTAGTATTGGCTCTTGGTAATAGGATACATTGGTTGTAATGTTGTGAGCTTGTTCACATTATAATAGTCGTGCTAGTGGCATGTGTCTAAAGAGGGGTTCATTTCCCCTCTTCTCATGTACGTAACGTTATTTTTTTATTTTATATATTTCATACCAAAAAAAAAAAAAAACCAATTGCACCAACCATTTAAATTGGAAAGCTCTTCTCTAAATGGGTTTATTTGAATTATATAAACAAGCCAAATGAATATAAAAACATATATTCTAACGAATAGACAGAACGTTATTTTTTATTTTATATATTTCACTGGATATAAACTCTTTACCAAAAAAAAAAAAAAAAAACCAATCGTGCACCAACAGATACATTTAAATTGGAAAGCAGTACCATTCTCTAAATGGGTTTATTTGAATTATATAAACAAGCCAAATGGGAATATTAAAAACATATATTCTAACGGAACCGGGTTAGACAGATTGACAATCACCCAAATTGTATGTGTTTCAAAAGGCTTAAAAACTACTAAATACTATGCTTAAAAGATGTTAAACTATTTTGAAATAATATAGCTAGCTATATGTAAACTTTTTTTTTTCATATATCACAGACACCGTAGGCAAAAAATTTATTCATAATCAGCCTTTGCTATAGATGCTAAAAGCTTACATATAAATATATGTGGCTTACATATATCTATGTATGTGTAAATGTATGTTTAAAGAAGGCCACAAAAGTGTACAGTTTTCACTCCATAGTGTACAAGAAGACAATTTAGCCGATTCATCACAAGCCACTAATTATCACTAGACTACATCCAAGTCAAATTTATAGACATTCTAGTATTGCCTTAGGATCCAAGTGTTAATCGAATAGGGATTAAAACAAATAAACTTACTGCAATATCATATATGGATCGAAGATGATTCAACGTTTCACACAGACACGAGCACTGTGATATATGTTGAGGAATATGACCACCATGAGCTTGATAGTCCACGAGCTGGGATGAGACTTGGCGAGGGTCTAGAAATCGAGTTACAACCACATATTGTCTTAATGACGGGTGATAATTCTCCATTTATTGCTAATGAAAACTCAAGTCGGGCTGGTATACCTCTCCTTAGACCTTGTGCATCTGTGTCTACTTCAGCTTCACCAAGTTTTCTGCCAGAAATTGTCACGAGATCATCTTCAATGCCAGCTCGGCGAGAATGAAGGTAAAGATTGATACTTTTTATATGGGATTTTTTTTCTTGTTAATATCTTAAGGTAGGTGATTTATGATAATCTGTAGGAACGTAATGTATCACAAATTGTTATGTAATTACGTTCCTACATATTATCACAAATCACCTACCTTAAGATATTAACAAGAAAAACAATCCCATATAAAAAGTATCAATCTTTACCTTCATTCTCGCCGAGCTGGCATTGAAGATGATCTCTATTGACAATTTCTGGAGACTATTGAAAAGCAGAAAGCTAACTGAGCAACAATGATGCACAAGGTCTAAGGAGCTTGACTTGAGTTTTCATTAGCACTAAATGGAGAATTATCACGTCATGGACAGTATGTATATGTGGTTGTAACTCGATTTCCAGACCCTCGCCAGGTCTCATCCCGGCTCGTTGATTATCAAGCTCATGGTGGTCATATTCCTCAACAGATATCACAATGCTCGTGTTTGTGTGAAACGTTGAATCATCTCCGATCCATATATGGTATTGCAGTAAGTTTATTTATTTTAATCCCTATTCGATTAACACTTGGATTCCAAGGCAATACTGAAATGTATAAAATGACTTGCTGATGGTCTAGGATAATTAGTGGCTTGTGATGAATCGGCTACATTGTCTTATTGTGCACTATGGAGTGAAAACTGTACACTTCTGTGGCCTTCTTAAAACATACATTTACACATACATAGATATATGTAAGCCACATATATCTTTGACGACATTGATTATTGCACCGTTTTTCCCTCTAGTCTGTTGCCGGGTGGCCAGTGTTTGCATTTTGTTTTTGACTTAGTAAAGATTTATTAACATTACTAATCTCCTAATTCATCAAGTGACTTGTGTTTATGAAATTTTTTGGTTATCATAAAATTTGTTGGTTGCTAAAATGTTCACTGTTACATCAATCAACATGCACAGGCAGCCAGAGCATGTTATGTCTTACTTGCTGGCAGAATTGAATACAACAGGGTCACTTGACGGCCATCAAAGATTTGTAGTCAATGTAAAACTTGCACCCAAAACCATTGAAGGGATCCTGAAGCGATACACTGGTAAGTTTTTAAAACTCTTGGATGATTTCATCTCCAGTACATATAACATTTGCTGAAAAGTCTTTTATTATTTACAGATAAATATGTCATCTGCGATCTTGCAAGAACCCAAACACTGTTCTTTTAAAGGAGGATAATAAATTGTTTGTTAGATGCGAAAAGGTACGTCATTATGTCTGTTTACTTTTAAGTTTTGATTAGCCCTTTCAGAATTACATTAACTGATCTGCCAAATCTTAAAATGCAAACTTGCCTCAAAATCTGTTTTGATCAATGACATAGCTTCTCACCTTGAGCTGTGCAAGTTTGTTTGTCTATTTATGTAGTATTGGCTCTTGGTAATAGGATACATTGGTTGTAATGTTGTGAGCTTGTTCACATCATAATAGTCGTGCTAGTGGCATGTGTCTAAAGAGGGGTTCATTTCCCCTCTTCTCATGTTCGTAACGTTATTTTTTGATTTTATATATTTCACTGAGTATAAACTCTTTACCAAAAATAAATAAATAATTGTGCACCGTTGGAACGTTTAAATTGTCAAGCAGTACCATTCCCCAAATGGGTCGATTTGAGTTATATAAGCAAGCCAAATGGGAATATTCAAAACATATATTCTAACGGAATCGGGTCAGACAGATTGACAGTCACCCAAATTGTATGTGTTTCAAAATGCTTAAAAACTACTAAATACTATGCTTAAAAGATGTTAAACTATTTTGAAATAATATAGCTAGCTATATGTAAACTTTTTTTTTCATATATCACACACACCGTAGGCAAAAGAAATTATTCATAATCAGCCTTTGCTATTAGAATATTTTTGATGTCAAAGATACTTATATTAATAAAAGCTACAGGGCGATTGCTTATAGATATATGTGGCTTACATACATCTATGTATGTGTAAATGTATGTTTTAAGAAGGCCACTGAAGTGTACAGTTTTCACTCCATAGTGCACAATAAGACAATGTAACCGATTCATCACAAGCCACTAATTATCACTAGACTACATCCAAGTCAAATTTATAGACATTCTAGTATTGCCTTAGGATCCAAGTGTTAATCGAATATGGATTAAAACAAATAAACTTACTGCAATAGCATACATGGATCGGAGATGATTCAACGTTTCACACAGACACGAGCACTGTGATATTTGTTGAGGAATATGACCACCATGAGCTTGATAGTGCACGAGCCGGGATGAGACCTGGCGAGGGTCTGGAAATCGAGTTACAACCACATATTGTCTTAATGACGGGTGATAATTCTCCATTTAGTGCTAATGAAAACTCAAGTCGGGCTGGTATACCTCTCCTTAGACCTTGTGCATCTGTGTCTACTTCGGCCTCACCAAGTTTTCTGCCAGAAATTGTCACGAGATCATCTTCAATGCCAGCTCGGCGAGAATGAAGGTAAAGATTGATACTTTTTATACGGGATTTTTTTTCTTGTTAACATCTTCAGGTAGGTGATTTATGATAATATGTAGGAACGCAATTACATAACAATTTGTGATACATTATGAAGTAAATGTAGAATTACAATCCCTCTTTACATAAAAAAAGATACACAAGATTGAAACTTTCCTTTTGATCAACTAAAGAAAGATACAATCTAGTTGTGATGTTTTAGCTCGCTGCAATTTTTTTAGGTATGAATATGAATGAACTCTTTATTTGTAATGTGGTTTTGTTCGAACATATGATATAACTATCGCATGAAAGGGTTGGGACATATGTATTACAACTAGGTAACTCTAGTGTATGGAAAAAATTTCATACTTCACATATGTCCCAACCCTAACGTAATTACCATGCCTTTATTTGTAATGTGATGAATATGAATGAACTCTTTATTTGTAATGTGATGTTTTAACTTTGTTTTTCCTCATGAATAAGGGATGGGACATATGTATTACAACTAGGTAATTACGTTAGAGTTACCTAGTTGAAGAGTAAACCATATCATATATGAATTCATATTCATACCTAAAAAAATTGCAGCGAGCTAAAACATCACAACAAGATTGTATCTTTCCTTAGTTGATCAAAAGGAAAGTTTGAGTCTTGTGTATCTTTTCTTATGTAAAGAGGGATTGTAATTCTACATTTACGTTATAATGTATCACAAATTTTTAGGTAATTACGTTCCTACATACTATCACAAATCACCATCAATCTTTACCTTCATTCTCGCCGAGCTGGCATTGAAGATGATCTCGTGACAATTTCTGGCAGAAAACTTGGTGAAGCTTAAGCAGAAACTGATGCACAAGGTCTAAGGAGAGGTATACCAGCCTGACTTGAGTTTTCATTAGCACTAAATGGAGAATTATCACCCGTCATTAAGACAGTATGTGGTTGTAACTCGATTTCCAGACCCTCGCCAGGTCTCATCCCGGCTCGTCGATTATCAAGCTCATGGTGGTCATATTCCTCAACAGATATCACAATGCTCGTGTTTGTGTGAAACGTTGAATCATCTCCGATCCATATATGGTATTGCAGTAAGTTTATTTATTTTAATCCCTATTCGATTAACACTTGGATTCCAAGGCAATACTAGAATGTGTATAAATTTGACTTGGATGTAGTCTAATGATAATTAGTGGCTTGTGATGAATCGGCTACATTGTCTTATTGTGCACTATGGAGTGAAAACTGTACACTTCTGTGGCCTTCTTAAAACATACATTTACACATACATAGATATACGTAAGCCACATATATCTAATAGAAAAGGCTGATTATGAATAAAATTTTTTGCCTACAGTGTCTGTGATATATGAAGAAAAAAAAGTTTACATATAGCTAGCTATATTATTTCAAAATAGTTTAACACCTTTGAAGCATAATATTTAGTAGTTTTTAAGCATTATGAAACTCATACAATTTGGGTAACTGTCAATCTGTCTGACCCGATTCCTTTAGAATATATGTTTTTAATATTCCCATTTGGCTTGATTATATAACTCAAATCAACCCATTTAGAGAATGGTACTGCTTTCCAATTTAAATGTATCCGTTGGTGCACAATTGGTTTTTTTTTTTTTTTTTTTTTTTTTTTTTTGGTAAAGAGTTTATACCCAGTGAAATATATATAATCAAAAAATAACGTTATGTACATGAGAAGAGGGGAAATGAACCCCTCTTTATACACATGCCACTAGCACGACTATTATGATGTGAACAAGCTCACAGAATTACAACCAATATATCCTATTACCAAGAGCCAATACTACATAAATCTCTAAATCCGCCACCTGCATTATAGACGTCCAAATCTCCAAGGAGAAACAGCATTCAAAGAATAAATGTTCATGGGAGAGTCTTGTTGTATTTTACACAACAGGCACCGAAGCAGGCTTAAGTCGAAGGATTCGCCGACATCCCATTGCCTCAGTTTATCTTGTGTTTTTAGCTTCTTTCCTATAACTAACCACATATGAAACGCATGACGTGGTATGCAAAAAGCTGACCAAACAACAGAAAACCATGGCACTTTATCACATCTATCTCTAATAGAATTCCACGCTTATCGAACTGAAAATTCTTTCTCGAGCCCATCTGCTGTTTGCCAAACCAACCTATCTTGTTCACTGTTTAAATTCGGAATGCCAATTTGATTATGTTGGAATCACTCCTAAACCTTATTCAAGTGTTGGTTACTCATATGTAATAGTTAGCTTATTATGGCCTTTATGTTTGTTATTAGCCTTAAGCTTATGTAGAAGGCCCATGAGCTTATGCCCAAGCCCATAGGAGAAAGGGAAGGAGTAGGAGTGTTGCCCTAGCTCCTTGCCTATAAATATCATGTAATAACCCTCACTTGAGGGTTGGTTGTTCAAGTTATTTCTTTCACATACTCCTACGCGTAACCGTCTCACTATTATCGTGTGTGTGTGTTTGATTACTTGTTCAATCGCCTCTCTATCTTTCTTATAAGCTTGTGTGGTAAACCTTGTGACCTAACAGTGGTATCAATCGCCAACTAGTTGGGTGAATTGTTATTGCTTTTGAAGTAAAGTTTTTTTGATCTTACACGTAAAGATACCGAGAGCTTTGGCTCGCTTAAAAACTTGATTTTTTCACCTTTTAATCCAAGATTCTTGTCCTTTCAACGTTATAAGGTGTTAAACTTACTGTTTTTGGCAAAAATTTTGGAACTTTATGTGTGGATCATTGTTTTTCTACTTGTTTTTGTACGAGGGTTAAGTCCTACGCATAACTATTTTAAGAGCTTTGGATCATCAAGTTTCACACTTTTGTGTCTTTTGGTGTTATTGAAGCTATTTCATCACACAAAAACTTATTTAGAAACAACTTTGAGCAAAATCAAATTTACGAGTAAACCTACGCGTAGTAAAACCCTAAAACTACGTGTAAGTATTTCCTTGGTTTGATCTTCATTTTCGTGGTTTATTCCGTGTTTTCCTACTTGGATAAGTCTGAAAATACGTCGACTTTGGATATCTTTTGCACTATGATAGTGTAAAAGATCACTTGAGATAAAACCTAAAATTACGCATAAGCATAAAGCTTACGTAGAAATCCACGCAAGATTTATCTTACGCCTAAGCCTCGTCTTACGCATAAGATAATCCTACGCCTAACTTTGTGTCTACGCATAACTTTAGAGTCTTTTCCATACTTACGCGTAAGCTAAATCTACGCGTAACTCTTGATTGTTACGCGTAACTTTGGTGTTTTTACGCATAAGTGCTACTTGGCTATTGTGATTTCTACGCCTAAGGATACTTCATCAACAAAGGTTCATTCGACTACAAAGATCCATTTTTACCTACACAAGTTTTCAACATGTCACAACCACCATACTCTAACTATTTCCCTTACACTTATTCTCAACGTCCACAACAACTTACTCCACAACATCAACAATGGAATCAACAACAAGCAATTTATCAACAACAATTTAATCAACAACATACTCCACAACTTGCTGCAAATCCACAACCTCAAATGGTTCAACCACCACCAAGTATTCAAGTTCAACCGTACACAAATGACTTCAACCAACATCCATCAAGGAACACTATGAAGGAACCCACTTGGTTTGCAAAGATGTTTGAACCTTTAAGCAGCCAACAATCAATTCATGAGGCTGGATCACTTGATAGACCTCCAATGCTCACTCCAGGAAACTACGAACAATGGGTGATAAGGTTCTTTAGGTTTTGTGATCTAAAGAAGCCACATGGAAAGTTCTTAAAGCAGGTTATCTTGGAAGGTCCATTTGAGATGCCTACTGTCATTGTACCCGGAGATCCAAATGCCATTCCACCAAGAGAAGAACAAACGAACATTGCTACTGTTGCAGACTTGAATCCTCAAGAACTTCTACACTATGAAGCAGATGAGCTTGCAATGGAATATATCCTCTTAGGATTACCAAACCCAATTCTTCGCAGTGTTGATGCTCAAAAGACTGCAAAGAAAATGTGGGATCATATTCATCTTCTTATGGAAGGATCTGTACTCAATCAAGAAGATTTGGAATCCAAAATTTACTTGGCTTATGAACACTTCATGATTGAACCTGGAGAGACACTCGAGTCCTATCATCACCGATTTTCAGACATCATCAATGATTTGGATAAACACAACATCATCATGCCAAGAATTGCAATGAATACTAAGTTCCTAAGTAGTCTTGGTCCTGAATGGGAGAAGTATGTCATTTTTCTCCGTCAAGCGAAAAACATGCATCAATCTACATATGGATTATTGTACGATTACTTGAAGCCTCATGAAAAGGAAGTTGATAAGGAAAGGATTCTCCGTGCTCAAATTGCTCCATCGACACATCCGGAAAATCAACAACTTTCCTTATATGCTCAAAATAGTTATTCTCCTCAACCAGCAACTCAACCAACTGCTACAATCACACCACATGATCCTTCACAGCCTCAATCTCAACAAACACAATTGGTTCCATACAACAACAACAATGCTCAAGCTGACGCTAATGAGGAATCTGATCCTTTCGAAGCACTGCAACAAGGATTTGCTATGATTGCTAATGCCTTTAGCCGTTATACCAACAAATCCAACAACCGTATTCGTTCCTCATCTAATACAAGGAATCAAGCTGTTGTGAACAATGGACGAGTTGAAGTTGAGAATCGTGGTTATGGTCGTCAGGATGGGGTGGTCAAGGGTTTAATGTTGTGGGAAGGAATAACAATTGAGCTCCGTGGTGGAACAGGGAAATGCTCAGAATGGGTTGAATGGTCTTCGATGCTACAACTGCAATGAGAAGGGACACTGGCTAATGCATGCCCAAAGCCAAGGACTAGGGCAGTGCGATTATTTCAAAGAGGCTCTTCTTTTGGCTCTTAAGGATGAAGCTGGTGGAACTCTCACAAACAAAGAACAGAGCTTTATGGCAAATGCTGACTCAGATGATGATATGGAGGACTTGCGGGCCAATGCAAATTTGTTATGTTGATGGCTAATATGCATGAGTTACACATGGTGACACGTGATGTATGACACGATGGCTTGTCTCAGTACCGAACAAACCATATTTATCTCTGATCTCATATCTCCGCCAACCTCACGAATCCGGCAAGGCTCGAGAATGTTCAAAATGCGTCGTCCACATCGCATTCCGGACGATTTTCAACTAGACCCGTAGTTATATTTGACGATCAAGATGACCAAACGGTTTCCTTGCTTAATCAAATTGACTCCGTGGTTATACTTGAGGATCTCAGTAATGATCATGTTGAGACTCGCGTTGAACACGCCGAACTTTTGCCTCATCCAGATTTTGCTCGTTTAATACAAGACCAACAGACCATAGTGGAAAAATGTCATGCCATTAATCTGGACTTGAAATGCAAAAATGCTGCATTAACCAAGGATTTTGAATGTTTACAAAAGCAACTCAACTTTTCAAAACTCAAGAAAAAGCGTGAAACGGTTTTGAAGCGGCCTTTGCCAAATCTCATCAAAACGAAAAATATTTAGAAAGACAGATGCGTGATCTAGCCACTTCGAAGAATGCTTTATTGTGCGAAATAGAACAAGCTGAAACATGAACATAAAAAGCAAATTAACGCTCTCACCTTGGAAAATCAAAAAGCTAAGGCTGAGTTGTTAACTTGTCAAAAGCAGTTCTCTGCATACAAAAAGCATTCAACAAAGCGAATAGATGATCATCTTGAAGAAATCATCGGCTTGCAAAACAAACTTAAAGAGTTTAAAGCTGTTGTTTACAAACATGGCGAGTCGGTCACAACCATTGAAAAGTTTACTTTAAAACCAAATCCAAATGGATATGGACAGAATCTTGCTGATTACAAACCTAAGCTTTCAACCAAAACATTCAAACCAAATCGAAGTTTCCGGTAGAATATAAAATTGATAATTCCGTTATGAGTGTTGTTGAATATCATCGTCAAGAGGAATTAGATGCAGAAGGCGAGAGTCGATCAAAATTAGAAAAAGTTGTTTACAACAAACCTTTTAACTATTCAAAAGCGGTCACTTTCGTCACACCAACGGATTCTTCTAACACACCAAGGATAATCATAAAAACACCCGAGTCTTCTAATGTTAATCCCCAACCAGATTATGCACAAATTTATGGTCCTTTACCTTCCATCAGTGAAGTAAACTCAAAACCCGAAAATCGCAAAATTCTCAGATATTTTGACATTTTCATGGCTGACCTCAAAACTTTACAACATGTGATAGAATATCATTCGAAATAAAGTTCAACACTTTCAATCGCCTCTAGAGCGAGAACAAAGAGACATTTTTCAGAAAAATCTTTTACCAAATGTTAAAAATTTGAAAAGTTGTGCATTGTCTTGGGAAAAGGACTTTCATAAGGAACTTGGATTGATGAAGGTTATTTTTGAGAAAACAGAAACATCTATTTCTAATACTAAGCGTAAAAAGAAAATGTTGAGAAAAGATGTTGATCGACTCTTGGAAGATGTCATAAATGTGATGTCCATAATGCTTTGTGTTATTGAATTCTTTGTCATATGCATTTGATCATACCTCTGCGATATCTTGGTTGATTATGTGGTAAATGTTGAGAACCGATAATGTGCTTCGGTCGAGTCCTTAAAAGTTGAAAACAAACGATTGTCAAACGAACTTTCAAATGCAATACGTCGTCTTAATTGGTGTCAAAAAGATATTAACGATCAACAACTTGCGTTTCAACACAAAATCGCCCAGTTGCGTGCAAAATCTTCTGATCCTAAAATTGCGCAACTGGATGATCAAAACGTGTCTTTTAAGTGTCAAATCTCAAAATATGAACAAGAACTTGTAAAAGTTAAAAAGGAATATGGTGTCATATTTGATTTACTCAAAAAGACTCGTGATGAAGCATCAAATGAACTTGATCATTATCTTGCACACACTAACAAAGTTATGCATTTTTTGGTAACATTCGGTCTCGAAAATCAAGATCGATTCACACTATCTTCAAGTTAAGAGAAATGTTAGGAAAGTATGAACAACTTCCGCCAACCATCATTAAGAGATTAGCCCAAGTAACACTTAGTACTCATGAACCTAGAATCCCTACTGCCAAATCACAAGTTGCTAACGTGCCTCCTTCTACTGAAGCAGGAATAGTTGCGTCTTTTCCAAACGTCCGCACTTCACAACCTAGGAGCACTACATCGAAGAATAGGAAGTTGCGACCTAAGAAAAGATCAATCAGGAATGCTAAAGTAGAAGAACACCCTAGGACTATGAATAAGACTCACGTTGCCTCCACTATAGATATTGCGTCTCGCAAATGTAATAGAAATAGTGATGTAACGAATGCTAAACCGTTAAGTACTTTTGATATTCAGTCCGATGCACCTTGTGTTATTTGTCGTAAAAGTATGAATTCTGATTGTCATGATAAATGTGTTGCTAAAGCTATCATCTCTCGCTTAAAGGATCCTAAGAACCGGAATACCTCTAGGCCCACTAATCGTTCTAAGTCTGTGCTTGGTAGACCACCTTCTTTAGATTCTAAGAAACGCTTTCTTGTCCACTGTAGCTCAGTTTCACCTCCTAGGAATGTAGTACCACCTAGTGCATTCACTAAGACTAAAGCAAATACTAGTTGGAGATGGCAGAAATGGATATATAACACACTAGGACTTAAGTGGATACCTAAAGCTATTGATGTGTGTATATCTACTATAAGTGCTACGGAACCCTCTAACATTTCGGGTTCCACATCTACTTCTATTCCATCTATGTCGTCTGTGTAATGCGGTATCTGAGATCATTCTGGATTGTTGATAGCGGATGTTCCCCACACATGACAGGCAATCTTAAACTGTTATCAAACTTTGTTGCAAAGTTCATTGGCTTGTCGAGGTTAGGGAATGATCACTTGACTATCATGGGCTACGGAGACTACATTAATGGGAACATCGAAATAAGCGGGGTTTATTATGTGGAAGGCCTCGGTCACAATCTGTTTTCGAGGTCGGAGTTCGTGATGGAGATTTGGAGGTTGCTTTCAGGGAGAAAACTTGTTTCATTAATGATCTACAAGGAAACGACCTTATGTGCGGCTCACGTAATTCAAGTCTTTACACTATCTCTATGCAAGACATGGTTGCTTCTTCTCCCATCTGCTTACTTTCAAAGACAACATCAACAAAATCCTGGCTATGGCACCGTCGTCTCTCACATCAAAACTTTCAAACCATCACCAACCTTGCTCGACACAAACTAGTTGAAGGACTCCCCGGTTTGGTATTCTAAATATCACCTTTGCTCAGCTTGTGAACAAGGCAAAAGCACTGGCGTGCTCATTTTTCCTTCAAAGGTGGAACCACTCGGCATGTGCTTCATCTTCTTCACATGGATTTGTGTGGCCCGATCGCGCGTGCAAAGCGATCAATGGCAACGCTACATCTTAGTAATTGTTGATGACTATTCACGCTGGACTTGGGTCTACTTTCTTTGAAGCAAAGATCAAGCTCCACGGATGATCATCACCTTTCTCACGAAAATACAAGTTCACTCTGAAACAACGTTCGACTAATCGAAACAGATAGAGGCACTGAATTTGTTAATCATACTCTTCGTGAATTCTATGAGAAAGTGGGAATTGACATCAGGACATCTATTGCGTACGAACAAAGCGAGTTGTTGAAGAGCGAAACCGAGCGTTAGTGGAAGCTGCAAGAACAATGTTAATAAATGCTAAACTTCAGTTACTTATGGAAGTCGTATCTCTGCATGCTATACTCAAAACCGTTCTATGATTACAAAACGGCACAACAAAACACCTTTTGAGCTTGTCCACAACAGAAAACCGAATCTCAAACACTTTCATGTATTTGGATCTCTTTGCTATAATGATCGTGATGACTTTGGAAAGCTCAAAGCAAAGTCGACATTGGAGTCTTTATCGGATCTTGTGATAATTCAAAAGGTTTCGAATCACGGAATCGTCGTACAAAAGCAGTGATGGAAGCGATTCATGCTCATTTTGATGAACTTCACGGACATGGCTTACGAGTATAATGACTTAGAACCGGACACAACCGCTTAAACTTCCCCAAACCCCATCATCAGGTGAACAAAGCCCCGACTTACTCGTCAACAAATAGAAAGGTTATTTGCTCCGTTGTTCGGCTGGACGATATTGATGAGCGTGCTCCGGTGTATCCATTTGTTTCATTTGCTCAACTTTGATAATACTCTTATACACGATACACTGCTACAACAACTCTCTTGAAGAAGCACCACCAGTTGACTCCAACACAACAGTTGAACACACCGCTTCTAACAATGATGAATCGGTGATGATGTTGAATGAAGTACCCCCCCTGCGATTTTGATCCAAATGCGTTCTTCAACCCGTTTGCTAATGAGGCTTCGATGTAGAATCTTCAACAAGCCATTTGAATCCTCGGAGCACAATGTATACCAACATCAACCCTCCACACATAGATGGACAAAAGACCATCCTCCGGAAAATATTATTGGCAACCCGAATCAACCGATCGTTACAAGACAACGTCTTCACTCAGATGGTGAACATTGCATTTATGCTCTCACCGTCCGCTAATCGAACCTAAAACATCAAAGGCGCAATGACAAAAGACAACTGGATTGAATCCATGCAAGAAGAACTCAACCAATTTAATCGTCTTGAAGTATGGGAAGGCGGTTGAAAGACCAACAGGAGTCTACGTCATTGGTCTCAAATGGATTTGGAAAAACAAATTGGAAGCTGAAGGAAATGTTATCGAGAAATAAGTCGCGTCACGGTGGCTAAGGGTTATCGTCAAGAAGAGGGAATAGACTTTGAAGAATCTTTTCTCCGGTGGCCGTCTTGAGGTTGTTCGGATATTTCTCAGCGTTCGGCTCATATGAATATGGACGGTCTATCGATGGATGTCAAAGCTGCGTTTCTCAATGGACAACTTAAAGAAATGGTTTATATTGTCACCAACGGATGGATTCGTTGATCCGAGTTTCGAATCACGTCTACAAACCTGAACAAAGCTACGTATGGTCTCAAACAAGCTCCTCGGGCATGGTGCGATAAGCTATCATCTTTCCTCATTGCTAATAATTTCACCAAAGGTTCGGTTGATCCAACTCTTTTTATACAATATCACGGGGCACATATCTTAATTGTTCAAATTTACGTGGATGACATCATTTTGGGTCTACACATAAAAAGTTTTCAATCGCTTTGCAAAACTAATGAAGAAAAATTTTGAAATGTCCATGATGGGTGAACTCATTCTTTCTGACCGGTTGCAAGTTCATCAATCACCCGTGGTATTTTCTTGAGTCAGTCCAAATATGCCCTTGAATTGTTAAACAAATTTGGAATGAAAAACTGTGACACCTATGTCACACCAATGGCTCATACCGAAGCTAGGCGGTGATTTACATGGGAAATTGGTGGACCCTACAAAATACCGTAGTATTATTGGGTCTCTCAAGTATCTAACAACTAGCGGACGATATTGTCTTTGCGTATATCTTTGCTCCGTTATCGGTCGCGACCAAGCTGAAACCCACCTCTCTGAGCCTAAAATAATCCTCCGATACATAAAGGGAACCATTAACTTGGGGATTATCCAGAAGGATTCGGTTTTGAACTAATCGCTTCACTTTTTGTGGGGCCGCACTTGCAGGATGCTTAGACTCGGGAAAAGTACTTCGGAGCTTTACAATTTCTTGGTGATACACTGGTGTCATGGCAATCGAAGAAGCAGGATTGTACATCACTGTCCTCAACCGAAGCGGAATATGTAGCCATGTCGTCGTGTTGTGCTCAAATCATTTGGATGAGAACACAACTCAAAGACTATGGTTACGTATTTGAAATCCCGATGTATCTGCGACAATCGAGTGCCATTGCGATCTCGTGCAACTTCGGTTGCTTTTCGAAATCAAAGCACATCGATCTTCGATATCATTTCATCAAGGATCACGTGGAGCGAGTGCTTGTTGAATTATATTTTGTTAGTGCAGAATACCAATTGGCGGATCTTCTCACCAAAGCCTTGCCTCCCGCTAGGTTTAATGAGTTGGTCCACCGGATTGGTATGAGGTGTTTGACTCAAGAGGAATTGGATGACCTCCTAAACCAGTCTTAAAAACCTGTCAAACACCAAAATCTCTTTTGTAAATAATTTTTCAAAAAACAAAATACAAAAGTAAAAAATCTGATAAAACAACAAAAATATTCTTCTAACCTATTTTTCTTTCAACATGGCAAGTACATTTCTTCCGTCAACATTCTAATCTTTCTAAATTTAATATTTTTCCGATCCAGTGTTGAGGGGGAGAAAATAAATACTTAGTCGTTTCAAATCATCCGTGTACTTGCATGTTGTCATATCTCGGTTGTTTCTTTTATCAATGGTGGCAAATTTTTCTGGTTAAACTGACACTCCTCGGACTAAAATTTATAACCTTTCATCATTTTTCTTAAGTCGAGGGGGAGTGTCGTCATATTTCTTTCTTAAAATCTTTGTTTGGTAAACAAAATGGAAGTTAAATGGCTTTGTTTGAAAAAGGAAAAGGTGGAGGGACCAAAACTGTCAAAATGTTAAAGTCATTTTAATAAAATACACCTCCACCTAACTTACAACTCACATTTATTATCATCAAAACTAATCCTCGCCTAAAATTAGATTCATCAAATCCGTGTTTCAGATCTTCAATTTGTAAGTGTTTTTGTGTTCCTAACAAGATTACAAACAATGGTTTTAAATCGTTTTAAATATTAACGGTTAGATATTAACCTATGGTGATTTTGTGTTCTCTGGCGTATCGCGTATGAACACATAATCTTGTTTATGTGTTTGTGGCTAAAAGGATGGTGTCAAAATGTCTTAATAACATAAATGATACTTTTCTATCCTCAAAACGAACCCAGATTCACGAATTGAATGAGTTTGAAAAATTAGGGTTTATGCGTGGTTTTGGGTATTTTCAAATGTGAATGTTTTTGGTCAAAAAGATTGTTGTGTAATGTTTATATGATGATGAATTGATGATTACCAAGCTCTATAACCACCCAGAAACTCTAAATGATTAAAAATTTGGAATTAGGGTTTAAAGTTCATAAGTTTGGGCATTTTTTATTCTCCACAATTTAGATGTTATAACTTGGTTTATAGACTCTCACAACATCTTAGAACTACCAGAAATTGTTTGGTGCAAATCCCATGGCTAGAAATTATACACGTAAATCATAACCCTTAGGGTTTTGACCTCTGCGTATGACTTTCTACTCATAACTGTTTAACGAATGTTCATGCCATGATTTGTTGTTAAAATGAATTCTTGTGTTAATATTGATGATTTGATGAATTTATTTCAGGCTTGCTACGCTTAAAATCAGAATCAAGGTCATTTGAATCTCTACGCATAAGGATTACCCTACGCGTAGTCATGTTATGCGTAAGAATAAATTCTACGCATAACTATTGCAGCGTAAGGTTCTACAATGGGACTGGCGTATCCGGTGAAGGATATGCGTAAATAGTGACCTCTACGCGCATAAGGTCTACTCTTGCGAGTAAGCCTTACGCGTAAGGTATAAATACGCCTACGCGTAAGCTCTACGCATAAGGTCCCTTTTCTCTACGTAACATTTCTTACGCGTAAGTTAAGATCCTACGCATAAGCTTTCGTCTCAGCGTATGTCATTCTTGTTGCTTAACTTTGCCAATTCTACGCCTATGCCTTGATTGACCTTCATTATGAATTGTTACGTGTACAAACTTGTTAATAAACTTATCATAACGTCGCGAATCCAATAATGTCACTAATAAACTTAATCGTTTAATATGTTGTGAACAATAAGTGATAACATAAACTTTAAAACTTAAAGTTAACTAACTCATGAAACATTTCACGGCGTCATTGGACTATTGAACAAACAAGTGACTTAGGACTCGTAACAATCATTGACCCTGTACATTCAATAACTAGACAATAAGACATTCGTTGACTAACACTATGTCTTTCGATATGTTGGTTCTTTTGGCTAATGTTATTTGGATCCGCGACATGGTGAACAAATGAATGTGGATGCATCGAAGTTCTTACAATTCTTGATATCTTTCGAGAGGGTTATCCGAGAAAGATTGGAAAGAACAACCTTAGGGTTGACTTTGACACCTCACATGCTCGAATCTTCTTGTCTCATTGCGATTGGATATTCTCGGGAATCATCCCTACCGAACATGCTCTCACACTCACGCAGTTCGAGGTCTACATTCAACAATTTTGGGATTCTATGAGAGGATCATTGGTCAAAGTCTTTGTGGTGACACTTAATCACAAACAAGTCACTATCACTCCTGCATACTTACCGTACTCATCATTCCGGACATCGTGCCTCTTGACTTCTTTGCTACACCTCTTGAAGAGACAGGTTCGTAATTTCTACTTAATATTGGCTATGATGAAGCGTCATGAATCATTAACAAGAACTCTCACGTGGATCTTAAGAACATTCCTCAACCGTGGAGAACACTCTACATTATCATCACTAAGTCTGCTGGTGGCGGTGGCTATGAGCATCCCAAGCTCATGGGCGCAAGTCTTACGGTCATTGATCAATAAGAAGGACATGAAATCGAAGCACCGATATGGGATGACATGATGTCATTTCACAAGAAGCTTGGCTCAAAGATTCCCTATGTCAGATACACGAAGCTTTTGATCGAGAGAGCACTTGGGCTTAATCACGATATTCCCAAGAGGCGCAATGACCCTGACAATCACGACGTGTTGTCCGAACCTATCCTTTCTATCGAGAATCAAGGAATGCGACAACAAAGAAACAAGGTGCCGTCTTTGCACGATCACCTTCGACCAATGAAATCAAAAGCTTGAAACATACAAAAGGTATCAAGTAGCGATGCGAAGGCAAAGTTGGTCATCTCGATGAAAAGCCTTCCGGAACTCCTACTGGAGAACCGAGAAGAGGAAGTCTTGGAAGTGCAATAAGCGAGAGAGTCAAAGGAACGTCCCAAAGAGGAAACTCCTCCAAGGAAGAAAGTTCACTCCAAGGAAGCTCCTATTCCTACACACGAACCACAAAGAAAGCTCTTGGGCGAAAGCTCGAAGATACACAATCGCGAGGAGGTCCACTACTCGAAACTTCAAAGGATGACTCTCCATCGGTACCAAAACCTCCTAGTACAATAGCTGAACATGGCAAAGGAAAGACTCCTGTACTTGTGCCATATGATGAAAGCTCGAGAAAGTGATGAAGAGCAACGGATAAATCATATAGGAAGAAGTTCAAATTGTTCGACTTCAACACGTTGCACAACAATTTGCTCAAGAACAAATGGGTGGTCCCGAAGGGTCAAGTGGTGCGGCTCAACCTTCACCGGATCCCCGATGCGGTTAATCAACCCGATAAGGGATCCGTGCCACCACTTTGGTACAACAACAAAGCGTGTCGAAGATACTATTGAGTTTGATTTTGAAGAACGAGAATCATTTGGAGAAGGTTAAAGGCGATGAAGAAGCTGCGGTCAAAGCCAAAGCGATGAACAAGCTAAGCGGCAATGAAGAAGATGTTGAGTATGATACGTTTCTTCTAGATAGTCTGCGATCAAAGGAAGAAACTTGAACCACCAAAGGACCGGAGTCTCCTCACATCTCATCATCATCCGATTCTTCTTCTCACTCTTCACCACCACCATCAAAAAGATCAACCAAATCATCATCCGGATCAGTGAAGAAGCCACCTCGATCTTGGATTTCTCATACTCATAAAAGAATTGTAAAAGTGTCCAACAAGTCGAAAGAATGACATGCTCTCTCTGAAGCGGGTTGGTTTGTGACCAAATCACGATATCTACATGATGAGAATGACAAGATGAAGAATGAAAGGGAATACATCTGAGAAGCTCATGCGGATGATCTACAAGGAAGGCGGACGAGAATGATGAAGGCTACACTCACAAGTACCTTATGGATATCGTTCCTAAAGTCACAAAGGAGATGTTTACCAGACAACTATATCCGAATCTTATGCGGATAGCCAAGCAAACTATAAGATCAACACCCTTAACCGTCACAATCAATCCATCCGATCCTGTAGTTTTCTCGGATAATGAATTGGTGGCCAAGCTTGTCACACAAATGTCTGCACGATCTGGGACATTTACTTTTGATGAAGGAAAGTTGTTTCAAGCATTCTTTGGACTACCAACTTCAAGAAGCATCGATTCGTGAAAAGTCTAAGCGCCTAGAGGCGATGAAGATAAGGATCGGGATAAGAATGATGAAGCTAAGCGACGAAGAAGTGCGGTGAATCATCTTCCATGCCACCACCTCCCCAGCGGCCTCTGCTCAACAAAGGTCTCTCTCTTCTGGGATAAACCTCAGGATTACGGGTTACCACCCCTGACTCAAAAAACCGGTGACCACTTTGAGTATACGGGTGGTGACGATGAAGAACACCATGAGCCCCTACAACCCACCTCTCCCAAACAAGTAAAAAGAAACCGAGAATCCTCATCTAGGCCTAAGAAGCAGAAGAAAAAGCCAAGGCGGGCGTCCTATCATGGCTAGATGTAGATACCACAGAGGAATTTGAATGGTTTTCTACACTTGTCAATTCCACTCCCTAACCTGAAGAAGGTCAAGATCGGTAGACGGTAATACATTGGAGCATGCTAAGATTATGCAAGAAAAGTTCCATGTGAAGAAGATGGCGAAATCGAGTTGGCGAATCAAGAATGAAGCTTTTCAACTGTGGAAAAACGACTCATAAAGTGCCATCGAGGTCGAATATCACCTTGAAAACATTGCTCGAGCTATGTCTAACAACATGGATTGGCTCAACCCGGAAGCAAACATCGACTTCACAAAACGGGACAACCCTCCACTACACCGCGGTCAAAACCTCTACCAACAATTGGCCAATCAGATGAACCAAGGATTCCATTACGATATTTCTTCAACAGAGACTTGGATTTTCTTCTACATGGTGGCGATTGTTCAAGGAAATACGCTACATCGTTGACACTTCCATTCCCTGCAGACTATATACTCGAACGCATAGCCATCGAGGAGCGTGCCAATCACTTGTTCTCCAACAAAGTGGAAGCCTACGGACCAGAGATGCACCGAGGATTCATCATTGGCGAGCGCCGAAGAATCTACTACGTAGCTGCCGGTTGAAGTCTCAACATGCGTGCGATTCTAAAAGTATCGTTGCCATCAAACACGTCGATCTTTCATCGGTGGGACTACACCTTCTAAAGAATATCGTGGTCAAGCGACAAGATGAAAGGGATTATGCATTCTCTGAAGGTGACTTTGAGAATTTGTCTATCAACGACATCGAAGACATGTACCTTGCCAAAGTACAAGTTCGTATGAGACAATTCTCCGCTGCGATTAGCGTGAATTTATCAAGTCGGTGCTCATCTTCATCGGGCATAGTTATCCAAGAGCGTGTAGAAGATCTCCAACTGGCGGTTGAATCTTATCGACCGGTGTCAACCTCACTCCACCGCAGCTTGATCTACGGACATCAACCGGCTTCCACAATATACGCTCATCGGCAAACCGTCGTTTACCGGTGAACTTCAAAGAAATTGCTTGATGGCGTGCAAAGATCTTCATAAGTTTGGAGATCACACTTTGAAGATGGTTAGGGATGGATTGGCTTACCGGTTGAAGGATATACACCAAAAGATCGGGTCTCCTAAGCGATGGAATTCTCAGGATCGAAGGGGCGTGAAGAGGATCATCACCATGATTGATGAGCGGTTGTATAGAAGGATCGATTGAAGACGGAAAGCTATGTTGGTGGTCGACCCGGGAGAAACATCATCGGCTTTCACGCCCGAATCACACTGGCGACATCTGGACTACACGGTACCCCTTGACGCTTCTTTCATTACATATTTGGATGTATGATTTATTATGTCAATGGCTTGTGCACACATTACAATGTACAACCCGTTCTTGTAAATAAAGGACCACGTGAGTACGCTTGATGCCACAATCCTTATAAAAGGAGGGAAAGCTTCTTACTTTTGAGTAAAACCTATCAAACCTTTCATTTTTCAAGGTTTTGCTCAAAAGAACAAGTACTTTCCTTATGATTTTCAAAACCTCAACCGTTTATATCACTTATTGAGGGAGAGTACTTGAATTAAAACTTTGTTCAAAAATTGTTCACAGTGGTCATTCTTCCCGCAACATTCGAAATGGTCATATTTATTCTCAACTTTTCAAAAATAACATTTTATATGCCATTTTGGAGGGGGAGAAAAATACGTGATAAGAAATATGTTGTGTAAATGCAAATGAATCTTTGTGCTATAGACTTAACCCATGAATTGACGAGATCTTAGCTGTTAGTAACTCGAAAAGACTTGTCAGGGACGGGTAATAATTTCAAGCTAGTTAAGCTAGTGATGTAAAGCGTGTCTTGCAAAGGACTTGTCTGAGTAGAATGTACCATTCGAAGAACTCTTGGTAGACATGAACTCTGACGGGTTGAAAACCTTTCGAGGATTGTCTACACCTTCAAGGTAGTTATTAGAGCCAGTTGTCACCTAAAAAGTGACAATGCAACTCTTTAACTATGCCACGTAACCGTGTCTCGCGGGGGAAATGTCTATCTTGAGTTGATCAATTCAAAATGCTTGCTATTTCCTCCTTGTGCATTTTAACCGTTAAAACTATTAAGCACATGTGGAGGGGGGGTATTTATGCAAAATATTATCTCAACAGTGGTACTAAAATGTTTTTCATTAACAAACACTTTGAGAGATTTTTCACAACAATGGTTTTTTATGGCAACATAGGTTAGTCATGGAGTTATAAGGTGACTAAGGTTAGGAATAACCGTCCTATGATCCGCCAGAGCCGGAGGGATCTACCCCAAGACACCACAAATAGTTAGTATTTAGAAGTCCTTAGGTATGATTGTAAAAATGAGAAAATGAAAATCGGAGAAAGAAGGAGTTGAAGAATTAAAAAGAAATGCAAAGAAAATGGTGAAAAGAAATAGCCCTCCTAATTATTCAACTTAGGCGGAACCGGGTTCAATTCATTTGCTACTAGTTGTCACTTAGTGACGCGGTATTGAAGATTAAAAGTCGTCATGGACCCGGTGGCGCATGCACTAAACCTTCTTAGCCACTCAAGTTTCTCTCAAACGAAGCTTGTTTCATTCTCACAGGGAACCCTACGTAAACTATCGGCTTTCTCTTAGAGATTTTTGGTATTGAAGAAGGAGACCCTCTCCTAGTCTCCTTCGGAAAACCAAAACGCACTATTGAGTCTAGAGCCACGAGATTAATCAAAAGATCTCTTAGGTACACTTGACATTTCATCACTTGATATTCAACAATAAGAATTTCAGTGGTACATTATCGAGTCCTTCACGGATCTTAGCAATGTCGAGAACATTTATGAGAGGTTCACATTTGTGATCCTCGGTGATTGAATGAAAACTCTGCCGGGTCAACATCAAAGCGACACGGCGTAAACCGCCGCAACTCCCGTGGATTGCTTTAGTGGTCTCAAACGGTCTGATCGTGAGGTGATGCTTGTGTACCTCGGCGACTCATCCAATCGTAGGTGTACTTCGGTACATCGTGTTATCTCACTTGTGGGACTCCGATTGAGGAACGGCCTTTGTAAGAATTAGAGTTGTGTTTTCACACTATCTTTGTTAACACTCGAAGTTCAAACTTGTAAGTGCCGGAATCCGCTTATTACTAACCGTTTTAATGTTTTCTTCTTATGGAAGCTCCGGAGCGGAATGATCGTGCTGATTCTTCTCATGCTCACGCCAATATCATCACTAATGGAAGTTCTATTCAAAAGCAACACAACGATCGAATGATTCTTCATCAAATCAAAGAATCTACAAAGTTAAAGACTTAAAGAACTTCATCAGATCTTGAATTCAAGCGTCAAAAGGCGTGTGAGCATGTTGAAAATGGCGTGGAGACACTGTAGCAAATGGGCGCACTCGAGGCGGACTCAATGCAGAACAACAACATACTATCACTTTCATCACAAAGAACAATGATCAAAGAACAAAGTTAAAGATGACGTCAAAGCATAATTGTTCAAAGAAAACTATCTCGCTACACTGGGGAGATGGTTCAAATCAAGGAAATTATTCTCACAAGAAAGAAGAATGTCGGAAGACGCGTCAAAGCTACTATTACATCAACGCCTTCACCGTTTTTCATCACCAACACTTGAGTGTTTGTTACTCATATGTAATAACACTTGAGGGGGAGATTGTTGGAATCACTCCTAAACCTTATTCAAGTGTTAGTTACTCATATGTAATAGTTAGCTTATTATGGCCTTTATGTTTGTTATTAGCCTTAAGCTTATGTAGAAGGCCCATGAGCTTAGGCCCAAGCCCATAGGAGAAAGGGAAGGAGTAGGAGTGTTGCCCTAGCTCCTTGCCTATAAATATCATGTAATAACCCTCACTTGAGGGTTGGTTGTTCAAGTTATTTCTTTCACATACTCCTACGCGTAACCGTCTCACTATTATCGTGTGTGTGTGTTTGATTACTTGTTCAATCGCCTCTCTATCTTTCTTATAAGCTTGTGTGGTAAACCTTGTGACCTAACAGATTATTAACATAATAATTTGTATGTTTTTTCTTTGTAGTGTTGGGACCGGAAGTGCGTAATTTAAGTCAAGGCTGGTTTGTGGTCCGTGCTATAAAGGCTTGGACATAGGCTCTGTAAGCTAAACCTGAGAAAGCCTAGGTAAATTTTGTCACATGTTTTTCTTTAATGGTATCTTTTAATTTGGCGGAATATGCAGTTTTGAACTTTGATTGTCATTTTTAACAACTTTTTGGTTTCTCAATTATAGTGCTTTTAGGATGTGCCATCTTGATCTCTTTTTTTTCTTTTTCTTTTCGCTTAGCGTATGTAAGGCTTAAATTACGCATCAAGTGCTTTGAGTATATGTGCAATCTTGATCTCTTATATATTTCAAGTGCTTTAGGACCTAAACTCTTAGCAAGATTAAATACGTTTGGTCGGTTTTTACTTAAATCAAGATATTTTTCATTTAGAATAAGACTTAAAGTTTTGGTTTCTGAGAGTTTGAGTTCCTGATACAACTTGGGATTTGACATGTACCTCTCAGCTGGATTTATAGAAAACAATTAGGGAAAGAAAAATGATAAAAAGGCCTAAAACTTTGGCCTAAAAAGAGACCTAAAAGAGGTGTCATCCTCTGATTGGTTACATCTCTGGTTACATCTCTGATGTAACCAATCAGATACACGGAAATGCCGCAGGGATGCCGTATCACGTACACAACGTTTTGGAAACGGGAAATGCAGGAAACGCTTGGGAAACGTCCCCAGGAAAAGTGAAAACGTTTCTTCAATTGGGGTACGCTGATCATTATCTAGGAAACGTTTCAAAGCCCAAAAAGTCACGTTTCCTATGGCCCAGACACCATGAAGAAGCAGATCTAAAAATGGAGCATGTAGTTTGATGAAGAAGATAATAGGTGAGAGAGAAAGAGAAAATGAATATCAAAAAGTTAATATGTAGGGTCGTACGTGAATAAAGAAGCAAACACTATTTTTAAAAATTTTTAATAAAACAAATATATGACCACTCAGCATTTGATATTTTAACATACCCGCCTACTTTTAACTCTTTATACAAAGTTTGGGTTATTTGTTTAGTTTACCTTTTTACTTATTTGACTTATATTGGTACAATGATATTCATTACAAGATGGGTTTTCACTTTTGATCTTAGATCTCAATATTGTCAAATAACTTCGAACGAATTCTTACCAGCAACGAATAAAAAAAACGTATTTTTTAGCAGATGATACTATTTGAAGTTTTGCTAAACAAAAGTTAGATTAGCATGTGAAATGATATTGTCTTCTCTAAACAAAATTGTGAATACAAAACTAAATCAAACCCGACCCATACTAATAGTTACATCCTAATGAGAGGCCTTGGTATTTGTTTTAGATTTGATTTCCTTGTAATCAAATTCGTACTTGCATTGGTACTTTTAAGTTGATAAAAAAATCAACTAATTGATGTTTTTTTACTTGTATAGTTTTTGGGAAGACAATTTGATAGTTAAGAGTTTTTGATTGATTATTATGAGCAATATTTATTTGAATTTTTGAATATTGTGTAGTATGTTTTTGGAAGACAATTTGCCATATACTAAAATATTATAAAATACATAGACGTTTCCCCGCTGTGCCAATTTTAGAATGTTGCCATTTCCCAATACCTGTACATGTCCCCGTCCCCATTCCCGTTTTCGTCCCCGTGCAACTTAGGGTAACAGCATCACGGATCACATTCTCCAAAAAGATCTTCAACACGCCACGTGTCTCTTCGTAGATAAGACCATTGATACGCTTCACACCACCACGACGAGCAAGACGACGGATGGCAGGCTTAGTGATACCTTGAATGTTTTCACGGAGAACCTTCCTGTGACGCTTTGTTCCTCATTTGCCTAGTCCCTTTCATCCCTTTCCTCTTCCTGACATTTTAGGTATGGTTCGTTTAGTAATGAGATCTCAAACTATATGTGAGATTGATTGTGATAGTTGAAGCGGACATGTGCGACTTCTTATTTGGACACGCGTGTCACCATGCTTTTACCCCACATCGATGATTTTCCCGTATCGCGTCGACCACCCCAGGGACGGAGCCAAGACCAAATATGACCGGGTGCACAAAATCTTTTGAACCATAATATTGGAAACACATTTTGAAGGACCGGGTGCATTTAAGATGTATTTAAGAAAATTAGTGTTTTTTTCAAAAATTAACACTACATCGAAAAAATCCATGGGGTTCCCGGACCACCCCACACTTAGCCTTTAACGTTGATTTCAGCGGGTGCCCTAAGAAAATTAACTTAGATTAATATATTGGTTTATCCTCCTAACCAAATTGCACCCCTAACTTCGTAATCGGGTATTTATGCGTTTTTCATTATTTGTTTTTTTTTTTTTTGGCATGCATCGCATGCGGTCAAAACTAGAATTCGTCAAGGACATTACTTTAATAAATCAAAAGAACTTGTGACTTAGCAATATTTGAAATTAAGTTAAAAAAGGGGGCCGTATAATGATGTATCCAAAATATAATCAAATAATGCTTTAAGCATATTATTTAAGGAAAAAAAAAAAAAAAAAAAAAACTGTTTCTAAACTTGTAACACATTTGTTTCCTAAATCTAGTCAAACAAGTCCGTTAAATCCTTGACTTGCATGGCAAGGTATCACCTAATTCTATCTTTAATCTCCACTATATATACTCCGAGCCTCAATAATATATAACCTCATTGAAACCTAAATATCAATCAATCGTTGAAAAAAAAATTACGATTTTTTAATTTAAGGTATAATTTATCTATTCAATTTCTTAATTTTCGACTGCTTTAACATCGATCTGCTGTTTATACCATCTTTATTTGGTTATAAATCACATTCTATTCAGTTAATATTAGTGAACTTGCATAAACAATACATTTAAGGGTTTGTAGTTTGAAACAGGTTTGATATCAAACTTTCTGTTTTGTTTATCATCGTTTTGTATGTTAACGAATGGTTTGGCCGACAGTGGGTTTGTTTTCCCTTAGGGTTATTTAAAGTTTTTGAGTGTTAAATACGCTGTAATGGACTAGTTGATTTGAAAAAGCATCAGATCAACTGATAATTAACTAATATAAACACTTTATAATAAGTCGTACATTCTAAATAAGAATATCCTTCTAATTTTCTAAGCATCCCAAAGTAAATGATCATCTTTAAAGTAAACATATAATTTGATGATTGCATGTAGTCTCCATGTTGTTGACTTGTTGCCTAATTGTTTTGTGGCCTTGCGGGTTCTTTGAGCATCAGTGCATCACGTGCGCTTTTAATAGTTATTAACACCACTCAAGTGAGATTTTTTTTTTCCTATTATATGAGTTAGCTTCACGCTTAACTAGTCACATGTATGTCATAGCATACGTCGATAATAGTGGTTGTTTTACCATGTGATTAGTGTTTCAATTATAACCAAGGATGATTATAGTTTCTTTATGTCATGAAGTTCTAATAGTTTTTTTTTTTTTTTTCTGTTTTTTTCTTAACCAGGAAAGGTTGGAATTGCAGATTCTGAAAGGTTTATGGATAATTATTAATATTAGTATGACCGGATTCGAACTCGAGACTTCGGGATTGCACACATTACGTATGAGAATTGATGTAAATAATTATAATATATAAAACGTTATTATTATTAATTATTAGTCACGAAATAAATACTTAACGATGGTTAATATTTAACGAGGTTTGGCTAACGGTCGTTAAATGTAAACTTAAAGGACTAGAGATGAAATTATAAGTCGGGAAGGATCTAGAATCCCTTTGGGATTGATTGGCCGATCGGTTGGGGTTCCCTAACCCAACCCACACATTAACTTGTCCTCCAAGATTGGTTAACTATAAATACAATCCTATTGTGTTCATTCTAAACCTAATCTTGGTGACTTGCAAACCTAATTTCTCTCCTTCTCCCTCTTTCTTTTGTGTGGCCGGTCGAACTTCCCTTCCCATAGGGATTCGATTTGCTTAACTAAAGAATAAGTATTTGGTTTGTTTCGTGATCAAGAAACTAGCTTTTCACATCAAATCGCTATTATTACGTGTGTACAAGAACGAAGAACAAGCACACTTGAGCTTGTGAATCTTGGTGGTTGATTTCATTGGTGAGTCGACATAGGTGTTGGTCAACATTCACAAACCCTAATTTATTAGGGTTTTGGGTTTCTTGTTCTTGATCCTAATTTGGGGTTTTCCATAAACCCTAATTGCATTGATTCGCAAAAGGTACGCACATACTTTTAATTCGGTTAGTTAATTTACAAGTATTATTTCTATTACTTCATTTGCATGCTTTGATGATGTTTACTTGTTTTATATAATTGTTATGATTAGTAAAACCCAACAGTGGCATCACAAGCCGTTAATATGTTGTAATTAATTACCGAAACACATAAAAATTGAATCTTTATGATTATTATATGCTTTTATGGTTTCTAGGGTTTTGAAAATTGGAACCCTAATTTTTATTATTGGGTCGATTACCCTTTAATTGTTTATTAGGTTTTATTTTTGTAAAACTTGTAGAAACCCTAGGATTGCATGTATATTTTATGTGGTTTTCATGAATAATTGTTATGTGCCATGATTATATGCGTATCTTGGGATTATAATTGTTATGAGGAATCCATGGTGAAACATGCATGTTTTGCCATGGAGTATTGTTTTTGATTAATTGTTAAGTGATATACACATGTTTATTTATTTGATAATATTGAATTGGGGAAGACCTCAATTATACTAATAAAAATTCGTTATGTGCTATTTGGTATACTATTGACTTTGGCTTATGCAATCGACTTGTCGATGTATGTGGCTTATCTACCTTGTAGTTGAAAGCCCTAGTTGATGTATGCATTTTTACGCCTAGAATTGTTTATTAGGTTTTATCGAAATAATTATGCATGTGGCTAATTGTTTTACATATGTTAATTGTTAAGTTATATGTATATTATTTGAGTTCCTTTTAATTTTATTAAAATGCCTTTTGTTTATATTGTATGACATGTTAGTAAGCAAAAAGGGTTTTTAGAATAGAAAATTAAATGGACTAAATAATGGCGAAAATTTGATTTGTTTTTCTAAGTATTAAAATCTTGAACTTTTAATCGATTGATGCGACTGTACTAAATGGTTAGAACGGCTCATCCACTAGAACAAACTATAAAGGGGTTATTTAAGAAGTGAGCACAGTCTGTTGAATGGATGTCTAAGGTTATGCCTCGTGCTTACCGGTCCTCGCCCCCTGTGAGTTCGATTGGAGCTACCTAGTATAACCATTCTATGTACGAAGCATCTTAGTGCAAAGTTGTAAGTTTCTCAACGCATCGATTAAAAATTTGTAGAATTTAATCTTAGCAATTAAAATCGTATGTAAGGTTTTCGAAAATATTTTGTTATAAAGTTGTATGCATGCTTCTTTATACATAAGTTTTGATTACACGTCAAAAATTGTACCCTTTAAATTTAAGTTTATGCCATCTAATGATATGAAACACTTGAAGTTGTAATTTAGTTATGTGAGACCTTGATCTAGATTACAATGACAAGGTGAATTATTTTGTTGTGTGAGACCTCAGCTTTATGATTTGCGGTTTCTAAATTAGACAACTTAATTAAGTTAGTTAGTGAGACCTATGACTTAAGGCATAAGATGGGATAAAACATGCTTACATTTTGCATTAATTGTTTTGGCAAAATTGTAAATCCCATATTTTCTAGGAATTGAAAACTTGTTTGTCAATTATTGTTCTTCGACAATTACCTATTCTATACTTTCATCACTAGCAGATCAATTGATGTGGTGAAACTATGATAATGAGGGTCCTAGATTCAAGGAAAATTCTATGGTTAATATGAATATTGACCAAGGGTATTTTATTTTCTTGAAATATTTTATTATCGAAAATACTAAAACTGAATTTTGAAAATTCTTTTGATTGTATTAATGCAACATTAAACCGTAAACGTAGTTTGGGCTTTGGTAAATTGATCTAGTTCTGTTTTCAAACGAATGTTTGATCAAGAAAAATTTACTAAAAGACAAACATAAACTCTTTTCCATGGAAGAAGAGTGTGACTCAATCCTATTCCTTTTCATGATTGAGAAAGGTATGTTAGGAACATTAGAATTGTCTAAATTCTAATATAACTCATAGCAACTTTAATAGTTAAGAAAATTGCACACCATGTTTTCCTTAAGAGATTTCATTACCCTCTGTTGGTGATTGAATTCTTATATGACATTTTGGTCAACTAGAAAACATGTTTGATATTATATGAGTTATTACATTAGAATCTAGACTAATTACCGTAAAATTGGTAAAAGACAAACTAGTATATTGTATCTAGTTGTTTTGATTTGACCAATTAAAGGTGCTACACACCATTGTGGGGATAGTAGACCTATTGAGGAAGAAATTGCATGCTCAATTTTTCAAGTTAATAGTATGATGGATGATTCATCATCTACAGAGTAGAATACACTCTTTTAGTACCTAAGTAATTGTTACGAATATTCTTTGAAAGGAGTTACAACGTAATAGCACGCTATTTTCATCTTTGGTTAATGCAACACTTACAATGTTGTCAAATCCATGGGAGTATTTGGTGTATTACTTGAATAAGACATTATTGTAACGTTGTCTAATTCAGTGGGAGTTACAAGATTTATTATCTTGGTAGTGACTCAGATTATTTCTAGATTTTCTTGAAATAATACATTACGTTTAAAAATGTAGACATTCATATTCTCAAGGATAGTTATGAACGTTTCCTTGATAATTAAGTGCTCCTACATCTACTTGTAATGCTTATATATCTATGACAATATCATATTGCTCACATAAACAAACGAATGTCATGGTGTTTATATGCTATATGGTGTTGTTCTATGCACAAGTGGGAGAAGTATTAATTGTGTGCAAAAGAACAAACACATACAAATATGATTAATGGATTCTCTTGATCGTAAGATAAGAGATTATCGTTCTAATAAGATTGACTTGTTTAGAACATGTGTCAAGATTATAACATAGACTACTTTTATGTCTTATGTCATTCAAAATTATAGAAACACTTGAAGTTACATTTTAGTTTAAGTGAGATCTTGGCTAGATTGTAATCTCAAGGTAAATCTCCACTTGTCGTGGGATCGGGCGTGGATGTTTTTACAGTTTCTTAAGTTGAACACTTCTTGGAATGACATAAAATAAATATAGTAAAGTAATACTATCTTAAATATTTATGTATTTTAGAATGACATAAATAGATAGAGTAGTATATTAACTTGAAAATAAATTAATTGAAACCATGATGTGGTGTTCATAATTACTTTAAATTATAAATGTTTATGTGTTTCTTTGTAAAGTCACCAACATGAAGTCTTTTAAAGACTTATAATATAAAGTAAGATATTATAACTGTTATGTCTTTTGACTTAGTCAAAGAATACTCATGTTATAAAGTATGCAATTGGCCTAAAAATTCTATTATACCATTAAGTTGTCTTAGTTGGTAAATAGGTAAGCCCAAAGGAATATGTTTATCTTATATATTGTTAGATTGTCTTACAATATTAATTCTAACGAAATATTGTATGTATATGGAATGTTCAGTTAGAAGAATCAAACATTTGTTATATTGTTTGATTTAAGATAATAATATCTTCTTTCTTCCAAAAGTTATCAAGGTTAGAAAATTGAGTATTGATTGGATATACTTAATAAAACTCAAATCTAGAAGATTAATAAGACACCATTTTAGTATGGAATGTGATGAATCACATTGAGTCTTATATATTGAAGTTTTGAATTGTTAAAACTACTTATGGAGTAGGTTATTAACAAACAAGATTTATGAACTGTCAATGTATTTTGTAATATCCCACAAGAAAACAATTTAGTGTTGTTCTAATTGCTAAAGTATTTATAGATAGTCTTTAAATTACAAAAGCAAGTGGGAGTTTTGTTTAGATCTTGAAGAGATTAAATTACAATTACAAAACACATAATCTTCTAAAATACACTAGTGAATATCATGATGAGGTCAAATATGATATACCTCAAAATGATGGAATTCTCATTCATAGATCCGCAAGGATATCTCAGATATTTGATATGATGAGAAATATGATTTACAGGATCATGGTAAACATGTTAATCATAATGATATATTACCTAATATTGAATTGTGGTAAATTATTCACACTATGAATGTAAAGATCTTTGTCCAAAGAGATAATCAACTTTGTAAACTTGGTTTATCTTAATAAAGATGAGTTTCTTCAAAGGAAAGAAAACCCTAGCGGTTTAAAATTCTTTGTGTAGAAATCATATGGACAAAATTGTACATGTGTTTAATGCATGGCTTGTGACAAGATTATTAATCACACTTAAGCAATTAACTGTGATTGAATATTCTTTCCTTGGCACATTAAATATATAATGATTATGATTGTCATACTTATTTTCATTGATATGAAAAATGACAATTGGATATTAAAACTCTTTATTGTGTGATTACTTTTGAGGGACGATAAGTAATACAAATGAGTTTTATGAATTCACATAATCTTTGGAAATGTACAAACGGCAAGAATCCATGAATGGATATATGCATGCATCTAGGAGATGATTCTTATGTTTAACTATTAAATCTATGTTTTGGTTTAAAATTAAAATAAGATAATTTCTAAGTATTCCCGAAAGCTAGTGGGAGTATTGTGTTTATTTTCTTTAAATCTTATATGTTGTGGGTAGTAACATTCCATCTAAGCTAAATGTTAAGTTTGGAATGGAACTTCACATGAAAGATTTAGAAAATAAGACATACAACCTTGGAGTATATGTTTATTGTTAATAAACATGGCGGTATTAAATTAATGAGTCTAATAGAACATGATATATCATTTGGAAAATGGATATGTAGAACATGAATTAAATCTTTGTTTGACATAAGGATTTTTCATGTACATCATGTTATTGTTGTATCATGCTTGAATGCAAGATGATTTGACAACATTGATATCTAATGAAGTTATTAGATAACTAGTGTAATGAATATTCTAATAGAATATGTTTGAATCTAGAATTACATTCCTCAGCCTGGATTTGCTCTCAAAATTCTAAGGATGAGCAATACAGCAATTGTTGCATAATTGTCATAGCCAACAAACTTGAAAGTTTGGAAGGTATCAAACATTACACTATAGATATTGAAGTTTACGGAGATTTTAAAGAGCATATTGTTGTTTGTATACAATGATGCTGGTTTAATTGAGATGACACTCAATACTAGTAATGGGAGGATTTCATCCTTGTAAATGGTCATGTGAACTAGTTGTGCTCAACCAAGAGCATAGTTGCATTATACAATAAAGAATTAGAATGCTTTAAACTTTAAAATTGTTTGAAAGTTTGATTGTCATAAATTGGTGTTGAGGATGTCACACACTTTATGAAATATATTATGTGGCAATATCAAGATATTTTGAATGCACACATACAAGAACTTCACTAGTTGAATTCTTGAAATAAGTATTCTCAAAATTTCGATAGATCAAAGTTAGTTGAAATTATGCCTTGTCAACAAGTATGATTGTCATTACTTGAGACATAATTCATTAACAAGTATTATCATGCATTGATCTATTTAGTATTTGGATAAGGGATGTTATGAACAAATATTATTTAAATGGAATAAAATATTGGTTATGTTTATTTTTCATTTTCTTAATATTATATCCTATATTTGCATGTTTAATCCGTGAATAACTTATGTTATTCTAAAAGTCCGTTGTCGATCAATAATGTGGGAATGTCATTGAATTAAGACAAATCTGAGTTTTGGTAGAATATACTTTAAGTATATTGATGCGTGGGACATGCCAAATTCACATGATATTCAATGAATTGAATATAGGACAGATCCCAACTTTACATGATGATACTTTATAGGTTTTGTCATTAAGTATATCATGAAGTGTTTATCCTCAGACTTGAGATACCAGATAACTGTTGTGAATGTAGTGCATTTGTGTAAGATAGTCTAACGCTATCCGGTAGTTATAAGGGCTATTTTTGGAAGTGTTACAAAGTTCATGAGTTATGTTTGTAGTCAAGAGAATTTGTTCCTTTGAATTTGTTTCAAAGCATAATACTATATTTGGGCCCCTCGTAGGATTGGCAAGATGTTTGTAAGGCCTTACCCAAGATCTATCTGGAATACGTTCGGATGATTTGGTAATCTTGTTCAATCAAATACAACGAGAAAGAGAATATTAACTTATGAAATGACTTGATCCATATTCATAGTTAATGTAGTATTAGTAACAAAAGGATAAGTAAAAATGATGAATCATTAAATGGTTTTTCCAGGAGACCATACTCGATTTGATCTGGGGCATTGGCGTGTGAAAGCTAGACTAACCAATGTCATTACTATATTAAGTAATATCCAAGTGGGAGCTGAAAGGTTTATGGATAATTATTAATATTAGTATGACCGGATTCGAACTCAAGACTTCGGGATTGCACACATTACGTATGAGAATTGATGTAAATAATTATAATATATAAAACGTTATTATTATTAATTATTAGTCACGAAATAAATACTTAACGATGGTTAATATTTAACGAGGTTTGGCTAACGGTCGTTAAATGTAAACTTAAAGGACTAGAGATGAAATTATAAGTCGGGAAGGATCTAGAATCCCTTTGGGATTGATTGGCCGATCGGTTGGGGTTCCCTAACCCAACCCACACATTAACTTGTCCTCCAAGATTGGTTAACTATAAATACAATCCTATTGTGTTCATTCTAAACCTAATCTTGGTGACTTGCAAACCTAATTTCTCTCCTTCTCCCTCTTTCTTTTGTGTGGCCGGTCGAACTCCCCTTCCCATAGGGATTCGATTTGCTTAACTAAAGAATAAGTATTTGGTTTGTTTCGTGATCAAGAAACTAGCTTTTCACATCAAATCGCTATTATTACGTGTGTACAAGAACGAAGAACAAGCACACTTGAGCTTGTGAATCTTGGTGGTTGATTTCATTGGTGAGTCGACATAGGTGTTGGTCAACATTCACAAACCCTAATTTATTAGGGTTTTGGGTTTCTTGTTCTTGATCCTAATTTGGGGTTTTTCCATAAACCCTAATTGCATTGATTAAAAGTACGCATACTTTTAATTCGGTTAGTTAATTTACAAGTATTATTTCTATTACTTCATTTGCATGCTTTGATGATGTTTACTTGTTTTATATAATTGTTATGATTAGTAAAACCCAACAGATTCTTCATACTTGATCAATTAAAATGGCTTATTACTATCCACAGGTATATAATATTTGAAACTGCAAGTTAATTTACCAAATGATGATATGAATTGAATTTAAAAAGGTTCGATCTGCTCATTTTGTTAATACTGTTTTTTGGTTATTCATTCGCTTTGTTCAGCGTGCTCGTCGTGTTGAAAGAAGAGATATGAGCCCACCACGGGTTCGTCATGAAGGAATAAAAAAGACTGTCGTTGTGAATTTTAAGGACCTTTGCCAATCGTATGTCCTGCTTTACGATCATTTCCACCATATCCATTTCTTTAATTAGATGTGGGAGTTTTAACCCATTCACTTGGGAATGAACCAATTTGGGTTGTGTTTCATCTTAAATGGGTCACATCAAACAGACTAGCTGAAAGGGGAATATTTCAACTTTCAAATCAGAAAAACAGTTAGTCTACATTTGACGACTTTGGTTATTGGTGTCTAAATGTTGCCTTTGTTAATCATAATTAACACAACAATTATTTTAATGCATATGTATTTTTATTTTAACAATTGGCCAAGCTTTTGGAGTTCAACACCACCACGACGAGCAAGACGACGGATGGCAGGCTTAGTGATACCTTGAATGTTTTCACGGAGAACCTTCCTGTGATGCTTTGTTCCTCATTTGCCTAGTCCCTTTCATCCCTTTCCTCTTCCTGACATTTTCGTATGGTTCTGTTTAGTAATGAGATCTCAAACTATATGTGAGATTGATTGTGATAGTTGAAGCGGACATGTGCAGCTTCTTATTTGGACACGTGTCACCATGCTTTTACCCCACATCGTCGATGATTTTCCTGGTATCGCAGCGTCGACCACCCCAGGGACGGAGCCAAGACCAAATATGACCGGGTGCACAAAATCTTTTGAACCATAATATTGGAAACACATTTTGAAGGACGTGGTGCATTTAAGATGTATTTAAGAAAATTAGTGTTTTTTTCAAAAATTAACACTACATCGAAAAAATCCATGGGGTTCCCGGACCACCCCACACTTAGCCTTTAACGTTGATTTCAGCGGGTGCCCTAAGAAAATTAACTTAGATTAATATATTGGTTTATCCTCCTAACCAAATTGCACCCCTAACTTCGTAATCGGGTATTTGTACGTTTTTTCATTATTTGTTTTTTTTTTTTTTTTTTTTTTGGCATGCATCGCATGCGGTCAAAACTAGAATTCGTCAAGGACATTACTTTAATAAATCAAAAGAACTTGTGACTTAGCAATATTTGAAATTAAGTTAAAAAAAGGGGGCCGTATAATGATGTATCCAAAATATAATCAAATAATGCTTTAAGCATATTATTTAAGCAAAAAAAAAAAAAAAACTGTTTCTAAACTTGTAACACATTTGTTTCCTAAATCTAGTCAAACAAGTCCGTTAAATCCTTGACTTGCATGGCAAGGTATCACCTAATTCTATCTTTAATCTCCACTATATATACTCCGAGCCTCAATAATATATAACCTCATTGAAACCTAAATATCAATCAATCGTTGAAAAAAAAATTACGATTTTTTAATTTAAGGTATAATTTATCTATTCAATTTCTTAATTTTCGACTGCTTTAACATCGATCTGCTGTTTATACCATCTTTATTTGGTTATAAATCACATTCTATTCAGTTAATATTAGTGAACTTGCATAAACAATACATTTAAGGGTTTGTAGTTTGAAACAGGTTTGATATCAAACTTTCTGTTTTGTTTATCATCGTTTTGTATGTTAATGAATGGTTTGGCCGACAGTGGGTTTGTTTTCCCTTAGGGTTATTTAAAGTTTTTGAGTGTTAAATACGCTGTAATGGACTAGTTGATTTGAAAAAGCATCAGATCAACTGATAATTAACTAATATAAACACTTTATAATAAGTCGTACATTCTAAATAAGAATATGCTTCTAATTTTCTAAGCATCCCAAAGTAAATGATCATCTTTAAAGTAAACATATAATTTGATGATTGCATGTAGTCTCCATGTTGTTGACTTGTTGCCTAATTGTTTTGTGGCCTTGCGGGTTCTTTGAGCATCAGTGCATCACGTGCGCTTTTAATAGTTATTAACACCACTCAAGTGAGATTTTTTTTTTCCTATTATATGAGTTAGCTTCACGCTTAACTAGTCACATGTATGTCATAGCATACGTCGATAATAGTGGTTGTTTTACCATGTGATTAGTGTTTCAATTATAACCAAGGATGATTATAGTTTCTTTATGTCATGAAGTTCTAATAGTTTTTTTTTTTTTTTTTTTTCTTAACCAGGAAGGTTGGAATTGCGATTCGAAGGTTTATGGATAATTATTAATATTAGTATGAGGATTGAACTCGAGACTTGGGATTAGCACACATATGAGAATTGATGTAAATAATTATAATATATAAAACGTTATTATTATTAATTATTAGTCACGAAATAAATACTTAACGATGGTTAATATTTAACGAGGTTTGGCTAACGGTCGTTAAATGTAAACTTAAAGGACTAGAGATGAAATTATAAGTCAGGAAGGATCTAGAATCCCTTTGGGATTGATTGGCCGATCGGTTGGGGTTCCCTAACCCAACCCACACATTAACTTGTCCTCCAAGATTGGTTAACTATAAATACAATCCTATTGTGTTCATTCTAAACCTAATCTTGGTGACTTGCAAACCTAATTTCTCTCCTTCTCCCTCTTTCTTTTGTGTGGCCGGTCGAACTCCCCTTCTCATAGGGATTCGATTTGCTTAACTAAAGAATAAGTATTTGGTTTGTTTAAGTGATCAAGAAACTAGCTTTTCACATCAAATCGCTATTATTACGTGTGTACAAGAACGAAGAACAAGCACACTTGAGCTTGTGAATCTTGGTGGTTGATTTCATTGGTGAGTCGACATAGGTGTTGGTCAACATTCACAAACCCTAATTTATTAGGGTTTTGGGTTTCTTGTTCTTGATCCTAATTTGGGGTTTTTCCATAAACCCTAATTGCATTGATTCGCAAAAGGTACGCACATACTTTTAATTCGGTTAGTTAATTTACAAGTATTATTTCTATTACTTCCGCTGCATGCTTTGATGATGTTTACTTGTTTTATATAATTGTTATGATTAGTAAAACCCAACAGATTCTTCATACTTGATCAATTAAAATGGCTTATTACTATCCACAGGTATATAATATTTGAAACTGCAAGTTAATTTACCAAATGATGATATGAATTGAATTTAAAAAGGTTCGATCTGCTCATTTTGTTAATACTGTTTTTTGGTTATTCATTCGCTTTGTTCAGCGTGCTCGTCGTGTTGAAAGAAGAGATATGAGCCCACCACGGGTTCGTCATGAAGGAATAAAAAAGACTGTCGTTGTGAATTTTAAGGACCTTTGCCAATCGTATGTCCTGCTTTACGATCATTTCCACCATATCCATTTCTTTAATTAGATGTGGGAGTTTTAACCCATTCACTTGGGAATGAACCAATTTGGGTTGTGTTTCATCTTAAATGGGTCACATCAAACAGACTAGCTGAAAGGGGAATATTTCAACTTTCAAATCAGAAAAACAGTTAGTCTACATTTGACGACTTTGGTTATTGGTGTCTAAATGTTGCCTTTGTTAATCATAATTAACACAACAATTATTTTAATGCATATGTATTTTTATTTTAACAATTGGCCAAGCTTTTGGAGTTCAACCCGCCTTTGCCCAGGCCGTTTAGACCCTTACTAAAAAGATCTATCATCCCTTTATTATGTTGTCGTGCCGCTAGTTTTTCCTTTTTCGTTATTTTAGAATTTGTTGGTTGCTAAAATGCTCACTGGTTACTATGAACAGCATGCACAGGAAGCCAGAGCATGTTATGGCCTTCTTGGAGGCAGAACTGGGTACAACTGGGTCACTTGATAGCTATCACAAATTGGAAGTCAATGGAAGATTTGTACCCAAAAACCTTGAAGAGGTTTTGAAGCGATACGCCGGTATGTTTCCAAAACTCTTAAATGATTTCATCTCCATTTATTTCATCCCCTCCATTGCAAATGACATATGCTGATAAGTTTGTTTTCACAGATGAGTATGTCATCTGCCGTGGCTATTGGTGCCAGAACCCAAATAGTACTGTTCTTTCAAAGGAGGATGGTATATGGTGTGTTAGATGCAGAAAGGTATGTCGTTATGTCTGTTTACATACCTGCATATTCTAAGAACTCAAACTTGCCGATAATTTTTCTTTTCAATGACATATATTAACAAAATTTTCTGGGTTTCATTTTTTGAAAATCTTGTTATATTACTCGTATATATAAAGCATAGGCAGTGCAGTAAGTTTATTTGTTTTAATAACTATTCGATTGACACATGCAGACTCTAAGGCACTACTATAATATATAAAAGTTTTACTTGTGATGCATGTATAACTTTATTATTACAAAATAGTTTAATATCTTTTCTTTAGGAGTTTATAAGCATTTAAAACACATGAACTTTGGGTGACGGTCAACCTGTCTAACCCTTTCCATTAGAATATATGTTCTTAATATGTGCATTTGGTTTGCTAATATATGTTCTTAATATATGCATTTGGTTTGCTAATATAACCCTACGCTTTCCACTTACTATACGATGTATCTGTTGGTGCACAACTGATTCAGTACGTAATATTTTGTATGTTTTTTTGTAGTGTAAAGATCGTCGTTATTTAAGACAAGGCTAGTCCTGTGGCTCGGTGCTGGACAGGTTTGGACGTAGTCTCTGTAAGCTGAAATTGAGAAAGCCAAGTGGATTTTGTTACATATGTTTTTTCTTTAGTGGTTTATTTTACCTTTGGTACCGAGTTTGGATCACGGCAGAATGTGTAGTTTTGATCATTGATTTTCCTTTTCAATACTTTTATCTCTTAAATAAAGTTCCTTAGAATGTGTAATATTGATCTCTTAATTCAAGTAATTTAGGACATACACTCTTTGATTTATTTTGGCTATGGTTAGGGCATGCAAAACTCAAGACAACCTTGAGCAATGAATAGAAACCATACTGAACCTGCACTTATACACTCTACCATTCCGAATGTGTGGGTTTATCCGTTGCTTACTAAGTTGGATGTTTTGTCTAAGTTTATTTTGTTTCATAATTTTTTTAATACTCGATTTAAATGTGAAGTTAAGCTATTCAACTTGTACACTCTACCATTCATTATGTGTGGGCTTACCTGTTACTTAATAAGTTGGATGTTTTGTCTAAGTTCATTTGTTTCGTAATTTTGTTAATACTCAATAATGTGAAATTAAATCATTTCAATGTGACCATGGTGGTTAATTTGACAACCACGCCTTTCAAAAATTGTTAACTACTAAAGGCGTTCAATTCCAGTTTTCATGCTCTAAAACATCCCAAAAATGGTAAGTGTGAACGTATGGTATGCACGATTAATGACAAAATACGGACCTTACTACTTCAAGCACACCACCTTCCTCACTTTTGGGTGGAAGCACTTAATATGGCCATCTATCCTTTAAATATTTTACCCTCTAGTGCCATTAACAATGATGTCCCTCACACTCGGCTGTTTGACACCAAACCCGCTCTTACATGTCTTTGGTTGCTTGTGTTAGTCACATTTGTATGCTAATAATGAACTTGCATGTGGTCCATATTTGTAGGTTACCCATCCAACCATCGTGTATATAGATGTCTTGATTTGGATGCAAAAACAATCATTCTTTCCCGCCATGTTACATTTATGAGACTGTATTTCCTTATCGTTCTATGACTGACACCTCGCCTCCTTCCTACACATTTTTAGATACGCCTCCGAATTTAGTTAATTGAATCATGTGCACAACCTTGCCAATTTACCAAATGAGCCTACTTTACGCATTGTTCTAATAACACCACCTAGTGATATTCCTATTACTCCAACTCATCACCCAACTTCGGCCCAATTGCCTTCTAAACCACTCCAACAGACCACATCCCACCACACAATAAACCACTCCAATGGCCCAATTGGTTAAGAAACTTTCCACTACACAACACACCACTCCAATGGCCTAACCGGTTACTAAGGCCCACGACTCACCTCCTAACACTCAAGCCTAGAGGTGACCAAAACAACCAAGGAACTAAAAGAACCGAGGAATTGTACCGGTACGGTATCGAAACTGAACCGCATATTAGAACCTTGGTCTGGTTCTTGGATCCTAAAATTACAAATTTTCGGTTCTTGGGACGGTTCGAGTCGGAACCGTCCGGTACCGGTACTTTCCCGAAAGAACCGACTATTTTTGTTAGGATCCTAATATTTATTGTGTTGATGATTCGGGTGGTCTTGGATGATGGAAATACAAGTATGCCATGTTTAGAGAGAGAAAGTAGAGAGATGGGTGTTCTTGGTAGAGACTTGGTTTACAAAATATGAAAGGTTAGATTGAAAGCACCACCTCTTCGATGGATGGAAGGGGTATTTATAGTTACAAACTACACGACCTCCTGACGGCCTGTGGATCAGGTATACAGTGGGTAAAGACCCGTCCTTCCTCCACGGTGTTACACTAAACTATTCTACGCTACTGACAAACTAATAAAACAGTAAATAACGATATGTCTACGAGCTAACTTATGCTAAATTATATTTGGGGTGACCGACACTTCACTATGGAATTTCCAATTCCTAACAATCTCACCCTAAGGGAGGTCACCCCATGTTTTACATTTCGAATCTTAGCATTCTATTTTGTCTTCTGTTCTGAGCTCGTAGACTTCAATTCTTCAATGTCTGCATTCTTTGTGCTTTTGTAGTGACTCTTCATAGTCCGATTATTTTGTACTTTCAGTGGAGGTCTTTGAACTGATCCACATCATGATGATCTTCGAGCTATCTTTGAGATCATCAGCCACAGTAAATCTCTGGATCACCCATTGTAGTGTTGCCATCATGTGAAGTTGTGACTTTTGGACCGACATGCTCACACTATTAGGATCATGACATCTTTCTATCAGAGTAGCGGAAGCTTTACTGGTTCATGATATTTACAGCAGCGTAGCAAAAGCATAGTATAAAAATATCGAACTGGTTATGTAGATATGCACGGTCATGATTTCTTCAAATTTAGTGTGGATGCTGTGAGTATGCGGCTTTGGATTGACTCCTCAATTACGATCACCGCAACCGTCCAAATGTACCTGCAAACAACGGTTAGCAATAAAACACACGAAAGTGTCTTTGATCACTTTCGTTGAATTGAGGTACACGCCCACGGTTCCCCGTTGATCAGTACAAATGCCTGTGATCGGTAGAATTCGAAGAATCTCCTTGACAGGGTTTCGCAGCTGCTCTAGCCGTTCTCAAACCGGAACGTCTCAAAGAAGACAACACGGAGTGAGTAAACTAGCGAATTGAGATTCACTGATTAATGAAAAATTGATTTGAAAACAATCGTGTATTGCTTGAAGAAAGAGTTTTGCAATACGACGAAGGTTTTATGAGAAAGATCAATTTTCAATCAAAAATACTTTTTGTATTTGAAGAGAGTACACACTCGATGTGCTAGAGAAAAGAAGATTTGCACATCGAACGGTTTTTCCAAAAGTACTTTTTCAATCAGAGATACTTTTTGTGTTTGAAAACATAAGTACACATTCGATGTGCTAGAGAAAAGAAGGTTTGCACATCGAATGGTTTTTCCAAAAGTATTCGTCAATTCATTTCCTGGACCAAGGTTGATTCAAGAGTGAATCGCCCCATCGTTTCTGTCCAGTTGTCACAAGCTTGATCTTTTGCAAGATCTCACATGTCACCCACCAAGAGCTTGTTTGATGTTGGCTCTAGAAGGATTTCCATCTTCATCGTGAATATTTATATATCACTCAGATGTTACGCAATACCACAAGGATAATGCGTATGACTCTTAATATATATTCTCACTTTCCACATTGTGTGAAACAGTGAGTCTTCATTAATTGTGTCCTAATGAGATATAGTGGATGATCTCTTGGCTCTAGACTCAATTGTGCACTTTGGTTTCCTATGCCGGAGACTAGGGAGAGGGTCTCCTTCTTCAATATCAACAATCTCTAAGAGAAAGTCAATAGATTATGTAGGTTCCCCGTGAGAATGAAACAAGCCCTTTTAAGAGGAACTTGAGTAGCTTGGGAAGTTGTAGTGCAGTGCGTCACTGGGTCCATGACGTCTTGTCTTCAATACCGGCGTTACCTTAGTAACAATCAGTAGCATATGTATTGAACCCGGTTTCTGCCCTAAGGTTGAATTATTGGAGGGCTATTTCTTTCACCCTTTTCTCATTCATTTCTTTTTCATTCTTCAACCCCTTCAGTGCTTACCGAAACTTCATTACTAGAACCTTGTTGAGTTTATTCTAGTTCTAGCTCTGTCTCAGTCGGCACTCTTCCCATATTCTCATTTTTCTCCTTTTTTCATCATTCCTAAGGACTTCTACACTATCTAGTGGATTGTCCCTTGGTAGATCCCTCCGGTTCTGGCGGATCGTGGGAACTAATACCTAACCTAACCATCCTTATATCACCATGCATAAAGTAAATTGGTCGGTCTTTTGGTATTGTTCATTCCATCTCGAAACCAATTAATAAATAATTTGGAAAATCAATCAAGGTACTTGTGATATAATATCAAAGCATTTTGTACCTTAATTGTTTTGATCATTTAGAAATGCTCCCCCTCAACATGTGCATATGATTTGTAAATTGTTTAGCACATGGAGGCAAGAGTTCTTTGAAATAATTTCTTGATATCAATTTCCTTCGAAAAAGCCATTTGATTTTCTTGGTAAATTCTCCCCCACAATATGTGCATAGGATATTTGAAATCATTTTATCACATAGAGGTAAGAGGTTTTTGAAGTACTTCCACGATTGCATTGCCATACAGAAAACCATTAGAAAATCAATCAAGGTACTTTATGATGAAACATAGAAATCTTTGTACCTTGATAATTTATTTTCTTTTGAAATGCTCCCCCTCAATATATGCTTCGAGATTCGAAAGTGTTTAGCACATATGGGAGAGCAGCATGCACTTTTGAATCAAGTCGATCATCATTTATCAGATTTCATTATTAAATCACAAATTCTCCCCCGATCAAAAATATCAAACCCTTTGAGATTTTGGATCCCAAGTGATTTAATAAGGTTTAGAAAACATGGGAGAAAATGTGCCTTGTTTAAATACTCATCTAGTTTTTGGATAAATGCTCTTCCTCAACATGTGCATCGTGTATTTAAAATCGTTTGGCACATGGAAGCAGGAGTGCCTTTAAAGGACTAAAACATATTTGAGATTTAAATCACGATCTCTCCCCCGATCAAAATTTTCAAACCATTTGAGATTTGTGATCCCAAAAGATTTAAATCATTTAGAAAATTTTGGGGAAAGACGTGGCAAGATTTGATTTTGAAAAATGACATATAAGAACCATTTTAAGACATTAAAGATTGTTAGTGTCAGGTATGATTGTTTTAAGAGATCTTTAAGTAAAATAAAACAATTTCACAATCAAACAAGAACAAAAAAAATTTCATTTTGTAAGATCTTTGAGTATTAAAGAAAATCATACCATGACATAACATTAAATCTTTAGATCACCACTTTGTTTTGTACAATCCGGACTTTTATGAAGAAATATTGTTTGAAAATAATATATTTTAAATCACTCTCCCCCTCAATCGATGACCGTAGTCGATGATTGAGTGACTTATAGTTTTGATAAAATGAAGTCCGGTGATTTTCAAAATTTAGTCCAGTTTATTTTCAAAACCAATATTTTTCCATTTTTCAAAACAATATTATTTGAAAATTGTTTAAAACGATGGTATCAAATTTCTGCACAAAGATCGTTAGGTGGTTGAGAAGCTTATGTTGTTGTTGTAGGGCTTGGAAGAAAAACCGTCTGCAGATGCAGTGAGACTTCATACGTTGCATTTTAATGCCAACTGAGGTCAAATTAAGCTCCGTTTCTTCATTTTTTGATGAAGAAAACCATCTGCTGATGCAGTGAGACCTCTTACGTTGCATTTTTCCATGCCAACTCTCCATAGAAGTCCAATTAAGCTATGTTTCTTCATTTGTCAACCCAAGATATAGTTACCCTTTCCTTTCGGCATCCAATCATCTTCAATTGTGGGATCCGGATCGGGAACATTCTTATATACCAATATACCTGCATACGTTAGTGAACACACATACAGATATATGGTGGTCGACATCACCCAAACAACAATCGACTAATAAAAGTCAATTCAACATATCAATCAGATCATAAAAGGTATGGGAATAATGTGTTTATCAATCTATAATCACCTAATCCTAACAATCATATCCTAGGCACCTAGTTCTTCAACGTAGGTTAACATGATTTTTAATTAAGCATATAGGATAATTAAGAAAGCCCGTTAGATGATATAGATTTCAAAACATTCTCCCCCTCAATCAATGACTCAATTTTTGAAAAGTTTAAAAGCGCTGAAGTCATTGATTGAGTTTTCAATTTTTTTCGAGAACTCTGAAACTGATTGATTTTCAGGCAACTCATTTACCACCACTTTTTGAAAGACAACAAATATTTTTCTGAAGAATTTTAGACTGAAAAACATTTGTGTAGGAACAGCAGTCCTTCGACATACTTTCCTCATTTTTGATTTTAGGATAAGTGTACGAAATATTATGAAAATCATTTTAGTGCAGAACTTTCCTTCTTTGAAGAGCGGGTTGCTATCAGAAATAATAGCAAGCCATGGTTTAAGCACGGGTTACAGTCTGAAGTAACTGTAAGCCATATTTTTAGACATGTTTAGAAAAGAATATTTACACCTCCTGCTCGAACTTCATCTATGGTCCCGTGTCATTATTGAATGACATTTCTAAGACCGCAGATGTTATCGATACCAGAAGACATGTCTTGAGAAAAACAATATGTTTGGTATTTTAAGATTTTTCAAATTTTTATGGATTTTTGTTGATTTTATATTTTTCTATTTTGTTTTGCTGGTTTTATATTTTTGTATTTTCTTTTTGATAAATATTTACAATGATAGAGAAGATGATATAGAATAAGAAGATGATGATACGATCTGAGAGATAAGGATATCAAGCAGCACGTCGTAGAAGATAGGATTCGTCATCTCTTAAACTTCCACCACCAAAGCTTCCGAGACTCCAGAATAGAAGATAGAACATGAGCCTTTGAGAAAGATAGACTTTGGAAGCTTCCCCCGAAACCAAAGATCCATTAGATGAGCATATTTGAAGCTCTATTTCAAGCTTGCCTTAGCCAGGTGCACAAAGAAGCACACCATTATCATAAATCCCGCTGCTCCTTTTAAGAACGATAATCGAGATTCTTCGTTCGAGGTTATATCATCAACAAGAACAGCAACGTATCATCCCACTCTTTAAAATTTCTTCTCATATTTCATTACCACTGAAGTCTGAAGCAATCCATACCACAAGTTGTCAAGAAACCACTTCCCCCAAGTAGACGAATTGATGCAGTCAGTCTCTTTGTATAATGCTCAAGAACTCTCTCGAATACACATCATGAGGGTAATGAAGAACACCTCCCCAATGTTCACATCTTTCGTCCCTGATGATAGTGTATGAAGCTTAAGAACCCGAAGTACACCAATATCCAAGAACTCTCCCGAATACACATCATGCCCGGAGAGAAAACACCTCCCCAATGTTTGTGGTAAACAATGTCTTTCTTCCCTGATGATCGTGTATGAAGCTCAAGGACCCGAAGTACACACTTTCCCCAAAGAGAGAACAACCGATAACATTGAAGAAGCAGGCCGAATCACTGATTATCTCTGCGGATGTCAACTCCGGAATAAGTGATTATATCTCGAATCACGATTAAGCCCTCAAGTGAGACAAATGGCGCCCCAATGTACACAATTCTCTCTCCCCTGATGATTGCGATAACATCGAGATCATCATACACTTGTGTACCTCTTATATCTTTAGAAACTTTCTCTAACATCACTTCCCCCACATAGTTGGAATAATAACACTAGACGCCTTGATGAGTAAAACCTTGAGTTTCTCTGCGGTCATGACATTCATCTTCTCGGGATATCTTCAATCACTTAGAAGAATTAAGTTCATTAAGTTTACTCGCCATGAGTCAAACCTTGAGTTTCTCTGCGGTAATAACATTTGTCTTCCCGGGATATCTTCAATTACTTAGAAGTATTAAGTTCATCAAGTTTACTCGCGTTTAGGTGCTTGTCTCCTTCCCCTTTGCTGGTTTTGACACTTCGAATCGACAAAACATTATAAGTCCAAATACTTGAAATCTGTTGAGAATATCGCTTGAAGTCTTTGTGAGAATCAACATCTTTGAATAATGTGAGCAAGTCTAACTGGGGATTAAATTCGACATATCACTCTCCCCCAATTAGTGCTCTCCTCTAAACCGAAAATCTGTTTGATAAATGCCCAGATTAAGAAGAAGTCTTTGGATAATCAAATGCAACTCGTCTTTAATCTTCTAACATGCAGCAGAAAATGTAGAACCGACTGTAGACTCGACCTTCTTCAAGATTGTCCAGTTGGGGAATAGAAAGTCAACATCTTCAACTCACCAAATGCATTCCCGTTAACATACAAATGGCAAATCCCCTTAATTCAAATCCATCCCAATCAAACAAGAACAGAAAGATGTTCATCAAGGAAATCAGCCCCGCAACTGGAAGCACTTTGTCATTAATCATATCAGCCCGTGTGAAGATGTTAACCAACGACTCTTAGAAGAAACTCCATGTAAAGATGATCCGATTAGAAGAAGCTCGGTTCTTACATGAGTTTGGAGCCGTTTGACCATTTATTCACATATATCAATCAACCATGCAGTATTATCACACTTCTTGTCCCCCTCAAGAATTGCAGACGAAGTTGCCATTCTTGACTAAATAAGTGAAATCATCCAAAAGTATTCTATTCACACTTCTCCCTCGCAAAATTAGCACATGATGTCGCCATCGTCATTATAGTTGAGAAAGTGGAATAAGAAAACAATCAATGGTAGCCCGGTTCACTTGATGACTGAAAGCGCATGGAAAAAGTATGAAGCATGTTGATGAGAATGGTCATAATAAGAAGATTTCTCTTCTTCAGAAGATAAAGCGCACTGAAGCGTACACTTTTCTTTTCTTTGAGGAACGAGGCATGAACTGTTGTGTTCATACGTCATTATGTTGAAGTACGAGGCCTGAACTGATGTGAACAGACGTCATAAATCTCTCTCTTTTCAAACTCTCTTGGCAAAACATGTAATCACCCCATTATCATTCAGTAGGATCTTTGTTGTGACAGCTGATGGAGAAAACCCAATATGATAAATTTGACCCTGAAGTAAAACAAACCCGAACTCGTGACTTAAACTTGCACATATGTAACAAAGAGCGGTGCCGAGACTTCATCCTCCATTGAATCTCTAAGTACTCTATACTCTTCAACCAACCAACCATCAAGTATAAGACGTACATCACCTCTTGAAAATCCACAATTGAATGTGACACTGAGCGCTACACCGTAACTCCTTAAAGTGATAGTTATTTTGTGGTGGTAAGAGCCCAATTCCCCCAAGTGGTAAAAGAAAAGGTAAAAGTCACCCAACAATAACTAGATTTCCAAGTCTTCGTTTTTTATAAGAAGCTCAAACAAGGATCTTGAAGAATCTTCATCCAACCATCCCCGATACTTTTAGAGACTAAGTACACTCGCCCGTGAAATTTCACTTCAACCTCAAATAAATAATACTAAATTAACGCCGTTGTCACATCTTCTGGTTAACAGCTCAAATCTAGCCTTCTTTGACATTTAAATGAACTTTGATAATGGTTTCATCCCGACCATGGTTAAAAGCACATAACCTCGTAAAACCTTGTAATAACCAAACTGCCATGAAGAATATCCAAACAATCACCCAATTCATGAAGTACCCCCTTTTATCCCTTCTTCGAAATAGAAACCGAAGCATCAGTATCAGATAAGACCTCGAAATACACTTTCCTTTCTGCAGGATGGTTCCATTATTACGGGATTTTACAATTCTATGGTTTAAACCGGAAAATAGTTTCTTTCGCGGGATTTTACAAAATCAAGACAAAACCGTAAACAATGACAGCTTGAATGTGTTATGACAACTTTGGTTTCGGTGAATATCTATTTTAGGGGAACATGCAGTGGTTCGTCAATGGTTCATTATCCAACATCATCAACATCTTTCAACCATCCAATAAATACTCTGGTAAACACATCATTCACACGTTCTGTCGGCTATTGTAGTGAAAACATGGAGAAGTAAACCCGATATACCAAACTTGATCATGAAGTAAGATTCCTCAGATTTGCTACTTAACTTGTACTAATCCTCGTGGAAAAGAAACGGTGTACCCAATGTACAAAACCTCTTGACATTCTCAACTGAGTGAGACACCGAAGTGATAGCTACGTTGTGAGTTAAGCGAGAAAGAATCACAAGCGTAACTAAATAGCCAAGTCTTTATCACCCTCAATAAACGCCCAAACAAGTCATTTTCGCGAAAAGGTTGAAAGAAAGAAGACGAAATAAGTAAACGTGCCTGAAAACCTTTACTTCAAAACCAAATAAGAAATACCGTCCAAACAACCCTGTAATCAACTTTGTTGAACCATCAATTCAAGCCGAGACATGATATACTCCGTGAAAATGTTTTAACCAAAGTATCAAACCCCATAACAAAACAAATCTCATCATCATACCCAATCTCATCATCGAATCTCATTATCCCCAATAATCATCCGATCAAAAATCCATTAAGCCCAGTCCAATCCAAATCTAACATCGGCCCACTTGATTTATATTCAGTCCAGATAAATTAATTTTAAGCCCAAGTAAAATATAAACACAAGAGTCCCGTAATCAATATCCGTACAAAAATCCTGAAGCCATTTTTATCTCAAAACTAAGCACAAGCCGTGATCTTATGTATCTTTCCATGAAATTATATACCAAAATACCATCTTTAAGCAATATATCCAAAAGTGTATCCAAAATTTTTGTGTACACAAAAATTCGGATGACCAATTTATGAGGATATACATGCGTTTGAAAAACACTCAGCGCAGCGAAATATAACACCACCAGCCCAGTCCACGATTTAAACACAAAGCCCATTGGGAATAAAATGAAGCCCAGACCAATGATGTCAGATCCATTATGCAAATAAACTACCTGGTCCAATGAGTAGCCAAATGGCTCGGCCCAATCCAGTCCATAACACACGCAGTCCACAACATCCGGATAACATGAATAATATTAATCCAACCCTAATTTTGAGGGATATAAATAAGATTACTATAACCATAAAAATTACTTACCCTGAATCACATATATGTATACCATCCGCCTCTCTCAACTCTTATCTCCTTTCATCCTCAAAATATAGATCGGATACTCATATACATCACTCCAGTATGCCAATCTCTCATCACATGCACCTTAACAAAATAATCTCATCAATCCCTTCAAGCAATCAAGAAGTGTTTGTCTAATTATTTACTTTTCAATCCGAATTAAAGCACTCTTATTTGTCCTCAAACATATGTCTTCTTTGATGCTACATAATCGTCACACACGATTTCAGTCTGCCCCCAACTTGTATTCCAACTTATCAAACCGCTCACAGATCGGATGTCCATTTGAAGGTAGGACCTCGCCACAGGGATGGCTCGAGGGTGTTTTGTGACAGCCACGGATTCAAAGGTAGGTGTTCAATAATGAGTGAATCGATTATGCTGTTGTAGTAATAATTAAAACGAATCAAAGTCATGACTTAACAATATTGTTAAGATCATGTCTTTTCATTCGGATATAATCAAAGCTTAGATCTATGAAGAATAATTTGTGTGAGTAACCTTGTATGGATGGATATTCGATAATAAGCACACACAAGTCTGAGATCCTTTTCTTTTATTTATTTTTTTTTTCGAGTCTTGGTTTTGATAGAGGTAAGGTACTGATGTTGATTAAATGAGGACAATGGTGATGGGATTTAATGTATATTAGTTGAAGTTGTGTTATGTTCTTGATCAGTCATGAGGCTATGAGTCGAATTTGATGACATTCGATTTTTTTTTAATTCACATCTGATGTTGAACGAGGACCAGTGATGGATTAAACTGAGGTCTTGTTTTTGTTTTGGTATATGGTGTGTGGTCGTTGGTCAAGTCTTCTCATTCTTCATTTCTGTCAATCTCAAGACAAGTCGCTAACAATAGAGAGTCAAGTCGCTATACTTCTTAAACCCTTCAAGTCGCTAGTGTGTCGCTACCATGAGTCAGTACTCATGATAATACAAGTCGCTACATGACATGCAAGATAAGTCGCTTTGACTGTTTGACTCAAAAGTCAAACAAACCCAACTCGCTTTTGACCAAAATATCAACTCGCTATAGACATGTTTAACAACTCGCTTCCAGGTTCCATGAATCTAGACAACTTGTAAATACAAGTCGCCACCAGTCAAAACTGTATTTTTATAAAACAAGTCGCTAGCCAAAAGTGAAGGACAAAACTACTATCCTGAAAACAGGAACAAGACATTAGTCTTATACCACATCGCTACCAAGAATATGACCAGTTTAAAACCTAGAAAACTTGCATAAAAATGCATCCTTTTTTGACCCATTTTGACTTCAAGATGATCAGATGACCCATTTTAATGACCACAAGTTTTATCACAGATTTGATGCACAAAAAGTCAAATAAAAATGATAGACCAAACTGGTTTGGACAAAATTTACTCAACCCAGATAAAAACGTGGACCATAAGACTTTTTCTTTTAAACAAATAGGATACACAAAAAGTTAAAAACTGTTATCAACAAAACAAAACAATTCGATTTCAAACATATTGTTAAAAAACAGTTTAGAACTTGTAATAAAAACCATACCAATCATCAAAACACAAAAAACCTTGGCTCTGATACCAATTGTTAGGATCCTAATATTTATTGTGTTGATGATTCGGGTAGTCTTGGATGATGGAAATACAAGTATGCCATGTTTAGAGAGAGAAAGTAGAGAGATGGGTGTTCTTGGTAGAGACTTGGTTTACAAAATATGAAAGGTTAGATTGAAAGCACCACCCCTTCCATGGATGGAAGGGGTATTTATAGTTACAAACTACACGACCTCCTGACGGCCTGTGGATCAGGTATACAGTAGGTAAAGACCCGTCCTTCCTCCACGGTATTACACTAAACTATTCTACGCTACTGACTAACTAATTAAACAGTAAATAACGATATGTCTACGAGCTAACTTATGCTATATTATATTTGGGGTGACCGACACTTCACTATGGAATTTCCAATTCCTAACACTTTTGAAAATATGAAATTTTATAGAGTTTGTTTGGGACATTGTGTACATGCAACCTTTTAAGAAAATAGAAGGAAAAAAAACTTTATACAACTTCATTGTCAAGTCAACTTGTGGAGGTGTTGCTTTTCGCCCAATATTAGATAAGAAGTAAGAGAATGAGAATAAATGTGGATGAAATTAAAAATCTTTTGAATGATGACAAGGTTGTTAAAGAGATGGAAGAAGCGGTATAAACTTATAAAAGGAAACAAGTGATTGAGCATTAAGCGTTGTTGGAGGTTTGAAACACAAATGCGTGTTCTTAATACTTTTGGACAACATTGGGGTTTTTTTTATGTTATTGTGAACAAATGGTATTTTTTGAACGACTTGTATTGTTGGAGACTTTTTTTGTGTGTTTGTAGCATGTTCTTTATAAATGATCAAAAAAAAATAAATAAACACGTTGGTTCTCATCGGGAACTACCGAATATTCCCATACCGCAACCAAGTACCGTACCGGAAGTGAACCGAAGAACTTGAGACGGTTCTCGGTTTCACATTTTCCTTATTTTTGGTTCTCAGTTCTTCTGGTTTAGGTTTCGGTCTAGCTCCAGTACCATGGACACCCCTACTTAGGCCTAGATTCATCCAAACCAAACCCAATTTATGTTCACCCTATGGTCACTTATTTTTCATATCGGGTTTAATAGTCCATATAATCGTCTAACTTTAAATGTGTCAACTGTCTCTTTGTTATCTAAGTCGTATAGTGAAACCCTTAATTACTCTTATTGGTATAATGTTATGTATGATGAATATAATGCACTTATTAAAATTAATACTTGGACACTTGTGTCGAGACCTGTGGAGTCCCAAACCTTGGATCTAGAACACTTAGCTTGTATACGTGTTGATTACCTTGGATGGATCCAAAGTAACAATGAGAAAATTTGTTATGAATACACACAAGTATGCGGAATCTACTTGAATGTACTTTAGAAGAATAATGCAAAACATTATAACACCAAACGCTTCAATATTATTGATGAATAATACGAGTACTCTCCTAGTACTAGGGTTTACAACCTTGAAGCAATACTTTTAGACGGCTAGAATGTATATATATTTAACCTAGCTGAGATCTCCTTTTATACACTAAGAAGATCTCTTACAGAGATAACTATAGACTAAGTATATCATATCTTCTATTAGAATAGAAGATATGCTGTTACAAACTCATACACGACATTCCATACTTACATCAGTACAAACTTAACCCTATCAGTACTAGCTTTCTCACTATCAGTACTAACTAGTTAGTACTTATCATTTAACACTATCAGTACTAACTTCTTACTGAAATAAGTATTAACTCCAATAAGCTTATTTCCCAACAATCCTCCCCTAAACTTGTGATTGGATTTCAGAATCACAAGTTTTCTTCAGTCTTTGAGGATTCTTCCAAACTTTACTTTTTGCTAGGTCTTCCAGCCTGGTCATATATCTTCAACAGCAACTCCTTAGCCATATCAACTGCATTACCCATCCTTAACCCTGCTGTAAGCATTTCCAGAAGTGTTCCAAGGGCAAGAGGGTAAGTTCTTTCAACCAGCATGTAGATGTCTGTCCCATTGCGTGTAGTAACCAAGTGTAGTCCACATGAATCCAGCAATGTCCAAGATAGTGCTTCCTCACCAGTTTGATACTTCCATTGTTCTCCAGCTGGGTCAGGTTCAAATATATTCTGCAACTCAAACAATAATTCCAGATCCTTGTCATTATCTGGATCTCTATTCTTGAATCTGTTCTTGACCAAATCCCATAACTTCAGCAAATCATCCCTATCAATAGATGCAAACAGATCTACCAGATACAAGTAAGCACTTGTCCTTCCACCTGCTCTGTGAATCTGCCAATGTCTTTTTCCATCTTCAGTGTAGATATCCCAGCCAAGTATTGGATACCTAGTGTTGATAGGTTCTGAATATAGTGCATCTTTTGGGGATTCAATTATCATCATCTGATTAAGCTCCTCTTCTGTAAGTCCACTCTCCTCTTCAGTTGCTTTCAGTCTTTTGGGTGCAGATGAAGAACCTCCTTCTTCAGATGGTCTTTTAAAACTTGTAATGGGATCAGCAACTTGTGACTCTCTAGTAAAATCTGCATCTGACATAGGTGTAAAATCCAGAAATCTTCTTTGGGTTCTGTCAGCAAGCTTTTGAAGAGTCTCCCAGGGCAGTTGATTAAGCTGCTTCAATGTTCTCTTATCTTCACCTTGATACTTAATGTATTTGCACAGGTACATCTTTTGTTGACTCTTGTTAGGAGGTTTTGAAGCCTTTTCCACTTTTCTTTGTTGTGCAATTAGCTCTGTCTTCTAGCCAATATTTCACTGAACATCAGAGCTGCTTCATTAACACTTTTTCCTTGATCCTGTTGCAGCTTCTGGTGCACCTCTTGAGCAGCTTCAACTCTAGCTCTCATTTCATCCCAAGTCTGCTAATCTTCTTCAATTTTAGCCATCTTTTTCTTCTCTTTTTCTGCAGCTTCTTTCTGCAGTTCTTCCTCATCCCAATCTGCTTTAATTTTTCGTGCTACCTCTTCATTCATCCTTTCAAGTTCCTTCTTATTCTTTGGTACCTCAACCAAAATGCCTTTGCCCTTGTCTTTAGGATCAATCTTTGGAGCAGAAGTTGGAGATGGTGGAGCACTTCCTTCTCTGATGGTGACTTCTTTTTCTTTAGGTTTGGATGCTGCTGGTTTTGTCTTCTTTCTGAGATACAAGACAGGAGGCTTCTTGTAAGTTGGAGAGATAGGAACTGACTTCTTCAAGCTTTGAAGTCCCAAAACTGCATGTTTTTCCCTATTCTCTTCATCAATGTCTTCTTGTGGTGTAGTGGTGATGATAGTAGTCTCTGTTATTGTTGTTTGTTGTATTTCAGCAACAACTTGAAAGATAACACCAGGAGTACTAACTATAGTGCTATCAGTACTAACTACAACACTATGTAGGAGTACTGAGCACTTCTTCTGCATGTTTGGTTTTCTGAACATCTTCTTCATCATCAAGGAATGGACTTTGAAAGTCTTGATCACCCTGCCATTTACCAAATTCCCTTCTACTCTGAATGTCAGAACTCCTCCCTTGTTTGGAAGAATTCTCTGAAGATGTACTGGAGATAATGAACTTGGCCTTCCTTGTGATTGAAGTAGTAACTGGAGAAGCTTCTGCAGTTGGCTTGGAAAGCAGTTAAACTTGATGCTCTAGCATTTTCATCTTTAGTAGCATTCTGGTATGAACTTTTGATGCAACTTTCTTGTGTTCATCCAGTGCCAGCTCCAGTGTGTTCACTTTTCTACATAAAAACCTGTACAAAGCCGTCATATTCTCAAGTGTCAAACTGCCCTCACCACTTCCAGCTGTGTGACCTGCTGAGAGAGGTGGGTAATTGGGCATTTGAGATGCACTCCCAAGCCTAGCCTGAGCAGATACACCCCCTCTTATTGGCCTTTGCCTGGGTCCACCCTGTGATTGCTCACTAGGTGTTGGCATGGATTGGGTCTTATGTATGTTACCACTTTCCTCACCAGCTACTAAGCCTGTGTGAGTAGTGGCAGCCCTCACCATTCTATCCCCTTCATCACCTGGGATAGGCTCATCTGATACAATGTTAGGAGAAGAATGGGGCTGAGCTGTCCCACCCTCCTGTCTAGTGTGCCTAGTGGTTGATGAAGTTTGTTGAGATGGTGAATGATCAGAACCTGTGGGTGTGTGTTCGGAGCCACCTGTGCTTGATGGTCCTTCACCCTCTACAATAAGCATGTTAGGAAATAATGACACTACAATCCAACTGTACCCTACCACAGCCCTTAACATATTGGAAAACACTTTGGCTGTGAGTACTTTTGATGGATAAATGTTTTTATGAGGTTGTAGGTTTTGTTTCTGAAGATCCAAAAACATTTGAAAAAACAAGGGATACATCAGAAACTTGGTTTTACTAACAGCATTTTTAAGCATACCCTCAAAGATATAATTTGAAAAATTGAACACTCTACCTATTGCAAGGCAAATCAAGGTTGTGGCTATGCTAGTAGGAAAAGCATCCCAGCCATTCCTTTTGTGACTCAAGCAGGGTAAGAGGGTATGAATAAGAAACCTCCATTGTGGGGAAAACTAGCTTTTGTGAAAATTTATAGTATTGTCATGCCTGTACCCCATCAATGAGAGTTGTTGAATGATTTCAGTGACTGGCAAAGTGCTAATACCTTCAGCATCTCTAAGATGAAGATGTTCTCTTAGAGATGCTTCAATAATAACAATTCTAGTGCCATCCACTGTACCAGTTAACTGTTGTACCCCTTCCTCAGTTGTTGAGGCAATAGCAGTTTGCCAAAACTTCCTGACAGGGGTACATAAGATTGTAGGGTTTAAAAGAAGAGCAAACCTGATGGTGCTATTGTTTAGGAAAGCTACAATCTCTGCAAATTCATCATGTCCTTCTGGCAATTCCAAGCATGCCACCATATTATGTTTGTCGACAAAATCAAGAGGAGCCATTGATGAATATAGTTAGGGTTATAAAGGTGGGATTTAGTCGCAAAATCCTGTATTGTTATGTGGTGAAAACAATTAGAAATTTATGCAATTTATAGAGATTTAGAGAATATGTGTTGAACAGCCTTATAAAGATTTATGGCAATAAGTGAAGAGAAACCAATTAGGAAACCCTTTTATAAGGAAACAGGCAGTAACAACGCTATTTGCAAAAGTAATCACTACATAACAGACTTTTGGAATAAGTACTAACGGCTAGTTCATCAGTACTAACTTATAACCATCAGTATTAACTTGTACCCATCAGTATTATCTCATAATTTGGAAAATATAATACTGAACCCCAATTTTGAAGGGATTAAATGTGATGACAGACATTAATCAAGGTCGGCCTAACATGGCCTCTGGTTTGATGAAAACCAATGATTTCAATGCATAACACTGCCTGTGATGGATAGACCCATTAAAAAGGCTGTCCTGACAGGGTTTCCAACTCGTGGCAGGTGTTGCCTCTAACACAAGTGTTGGATTCACGGTTGCTCGCAATTCTCTAAGCCAGATGCCCTTAGGCTTATCCCACTATCTGTAAACAGATAGAATGGCAAAGAGTGAGTTAGTGCAAAATGAATCTGACTAACTGAAACCATCAATTCATGTTCTTTTATACCACAGGATGCCACATATTGCTTTGGCATCACAGAATCCAGTGTTACAGCAAGTTTCAACATGTGATTACATTAGAATGAGCATAATAGAGGAAATCACACTTGCTGTAACAGTCAGTCACCAAATCATATCCATACTGCTTGTGTAATACCTGAAAAGTCAGTCCAAAACCAAGAAAACACAATCCAAGACATTTTCTTGCCAATCCGTATTAACTTTACACAATCAGTATTAACTTGATAACAATCAGTACTAACCACCAGTTTACAAAACTTTACAAAATGGAGAGAGATAAAACATATTTATGGATGAAGCATTCCAATACTTGTCACCAAGTACTGAAATCTTCCCAAATCAAAAGCTTTTGTTAAAAGATCTGCAACATTAAACTCAGTATCAATCCTTTCAACCTGAATTAATTTCTTTTCATTACAGTCTCTTATAAAGTGATGTCTTATCTCAATGTGTTTAGTTTTAGAATGAAAAACTGGATTTTTTATAATGCATATAGTACTGTTGTTATCAACATAGATGACAGTGCTCATGAAATTATACCCATAATCAAGCATCTGATTCTGAATCCAGAGAACTTGACCACAACAACTTGCAGCAGCTACATACTCAGCCTCAGTTGTAGAGTTTGCCACAATACTCTGCTTCTTGCACTGCCATGAAATCAACCTATCACCAAGGAACTGACATCCTCCAGTGGTTGACTTCCTATCAAGACTTGCCCCAGCATGGTCACTATCTGAGTAAGCTATCAGATCAAAGGGAGAGTCCTTAGGATACCAAAGACCTAATTGAGCATGGCCTTTCAGATATCTAAAGATTCTTTTAACTGCATGCAAGTGAGAAAGCTTTGGAGAGACTTGAAACCTTGCACATGCACACACAACAAACATAATATCTGGTCTGGAGGCAGTCAAATACATCAATGATCCAATCATTGACCTGTAGAGATGCTGATCAACTTCTTCACCATCAGCATCTGGAAGTAATGGCTTGTTGTGCTCCATAGGAGTACTTGCAATCTTTGTATGTTCATAGCCAAACTTAACCAAAATCTCCTTAACATATTTATCCTGACTAATAAATATGCCATCTGACTTCTGCTTGACCTGTAGCCCAAGAAAGAAGGTGAGTTCACCCATGGAACTCATCTGAAACCTATCATGCATCAATTTTTCAAACTCTCTGCACAAATCCTGCTTGGTTGAGCCAAAAATAATGTCATCAACATAAATCTGCACCAATAGGATATCATTCTTCACATTCTTGATGAATAGAGTCTGATCAATCTTCCCTCTTCTGAAGCCATTGCCCAAAAGATACTTGGCTAAGGTTTCATACCAAGCTCTTGGGGCCTGATGCAGACCATAGAGTGCCTTTTGAACTTTGTAAACTTTGTCAGGAAAGTTGGAATCTTCAAAGCCAGGAGGTTGACAGACATATACCTCCTCTTCAATCTTTCCATAAAGGAAAGCACTCTTCACATCCATCTGGTATACTGTGAAGTCTTTATATGATGCATAGGCCAGGAATAGTCGGATAGCTTCAATCCTTGCTACTGGAGCAAAGACCTCATCATAGTCAATTCCTTCCTGTTGTGTATACCCTTGAGCCACCATTCTAGCCTTGTTCCTTATTACCACACCCCTTTCATCCTTTTTGTTTCTAAAAACCCATTTAGTGCCAATTGCTCTCTTGCCATCAGGAAGATCCACCAGAACCCATACATTTTGAAGCTTGAACTGAAGAAGCTCCTCTTGCATTGCTTCAACCCAGGATTCATCTTCAAGAGCTTTGTAGACTTTCTTTGGTTCTTCTTGAGAAACAAAGCAGGCAAAGAGACATGACTGTGAGGCACCATGATTTCTTTCTTCATAGATGGCACTGAAGAATCCAGTCTGACTATGCTGAACTTTAGATCGTGTAGCTCTTTCAGCATTGACATCCCCAATGACATTTTCCAAGGGATGATCCTGATTGATTCTTCTGTGTGGTGTAGCAGGAACAGCATAAGATGAAGCTATATTTGTCAAATCAATCTCATCAGCTTCACCATGGGGATCAGGAACCTCTGTATTGACTGATGGAATGGAATGGGAACCATCAGTACTAAATTCTGGCTCATCAGTACTAACTTGTGGCTTGTCAGTATTAACCACATTTATACTGATTACTTGAGGTTCTATCACTGTATCATCTTCATTTGTTACCCCTCCTTCAGTGGTCTTTAAAGGCTGATCATCTGCTTTGTTTGCCTCCCCTGAAGAAGTGCTTCCAACAAAACTATCTTTCCAAATGGGCAACAGGATACAGTCATCTTCATCATCAAAATCTGCATCAGGATCTTGCTTTTCTCCTGCAACATTGTTAGAATCCACAGAAACATGCACATAATTCATAGATTCTGTTAGCATGTCAATATCAAAAAGCCATTTTGGTCCTTGCCCCTCTTCACTAGGTTTATTCTCAAAAAACTCTATGTACATATTCTCCTCTATCCTTCTGGTTCTAGAGTTATAAACCCTAAAGGCTTTACTATTCAATGAGTAGCCAACCAGATATCCACTATCAGATTTTCCATCAAACTTACCAAACTGGTCAATGGTATTGAGAATATATACATGACACCCAAAAGGTTTAAGAAAGTCAAGTGTGGGCTTTCTACCTAAAAACAGCTCATAGGGAGTCTTGCCATGAGGCTTCACAATCAGTACCCTGTTCTGAACATAGCAAGCAGTATTAACTGCCTCAGCCTAAAATTTTGTGGGTAGCTTGGAATCTGCTAACATGGTCCTAGCAGCCTCAATCAATGTCCTATTCCTCCTTTCAGCAACCCCATTTTGCTGAGGAGTTCAAGCTACACTGTATTCTCTTTTAATACCCTTAAGTTGACAGAACTCATTCATCACTTGGTTTTTAAACTCTGTACCATTATCACACCTAATGATTTTAACTTTCTTATCAGCTAGGTTTTCTACTGCAATTATGTATGTCTTAAGGATCTCACTGGTCTCATCCTTAGTGTTCAAGAAGAAAACCCAAGTAAATCTGCTAAAATCATCAGTCACAACCAAACAATACTTCTTAAAGTTCAGGCTGCTAACATTAGTGGGGCCAAATAAGTCCATATACAGCATGTGAAGTGGTTGGGTGATAGAGTTAAAAACCTTGGGCTAACAAGAGGCTCTATGCTGCTTCCCTTTGAGGCAGGCACTACATATCTGTTTATTTTCAAATCTTTTTGATGGTAAACCTCTTACAAGGCTGTTTTTAGCTAAAAGATTTATAACCTTAAAGTTCACATGACCTAGCCTTCTATGCCATAACATAGATTCATCCAAAGAATCTGTAGCAACTAAACATGTAAGATTATCTTTGGGCACTATGTTTTTCATATTGACACTGTAAAGATTGCTTTTCCTAGGAAACTTAAGTAAAACCTGATCATCACTGGGCAACTTAAACTTAGGAGATAAAACCAAGCAATCAGTATCTGTGAACAGAACAAAATTCTTCTTGTCACACATTTATGACACACTGAACAGATTGTATTTGAGTTCTTTCACATAGTACACATCTTCAAAGTCCAAATTACCAGTCTTGATTGTGCCTTTACTAGTAATTCTTCCACCAATTCCACCTCCAAAAGAAACATATCCTCCATTCAAATCAGTGAAGTCTGAAAGGTAAGATAGATTTCCAGTCATGTGCCTGGAACACCCACTGTCTGAATAGCCAAGATCATCATTTTTATTGTTGGAATGTTCCTGCACACAAAATAATGAAAATTAGTTCCTTTTGGGGACCCAAGCCATTACTGACTTAGATCTACCTCGTGCATCAATGTAGTTATATTTTTGAAGAGTAACTGATGCACTATTGGGTTGAGTGGCCTTTCTCACCCAACAAGCTGAGGGCTTAACAACATGACTCTTGTTTCCCACAGCAGCATTCACCTTTGAACCATTATTTTTCATTTTAGGCTTATAAGTATTAACTTTTGGCCTATCAGTATTAACTTTTGGTATAAAAGTATTAACCTTTTTCCTGTAAAACTTGATCTGTTCATCATAGGATTTGAAGGTTTGTGCTGCTTTAGCATTAAAGGGCCTTGGTGAAGTAGATGGTGACTTTGAAAAGTTTCTTTTGGGTCTTTCACCAAATACTCTGGGTTGAGAGGTCTAGCAGTATTAACTGGCTTTGAATTATTCAAAGATTTTATGCCAGTTTTAAGAAGAACTGCTCTTAGGGTCATGAAGGGTTGGGTTCTGCATTAATCATGCAGATGAGAAAAACTTCCACACACAAAGCAAGACTTATTATACATGACAAATTCATCTCCTAGTTGCTCAGATTTTAACTGATTTCAGTTTCTTTGATTACCTCTAGGAGTGGATGGCCTGTTTCTATATATCTCATAATATTTTATAGGCTTCCTTACTGGTTTGTCAATTGGTCTTACAGGTTTAGAGGCCTGTTCTTGCTTTTGTTCACTAGATCCTACATTTGCCTTTGTATTTTCAGATATAGACACCTCAGGTAAGGAGGTATCACTGGCACTTTCAAACACTTCATCAGACTTTTCAGAAAACATACTTTTGATTATGGGGTCTGGGAAAAATGTGGGTTCCTGAAACTCTTTTAATCCAGTGTGTGCAAGGTCTAAACCAGGTGGTGACGGAATACCCCTGAATGGTGGTTGGGCTTTCTTATAATTAGGTGGTGAAGACTTATAACCCATACCAGATGTGGCTTTACCAATAATAGCTTTTTCAAGATATTTGTCAACTCTTTCAGAGTTATAGTGGTGTGTGTCTTGAAGTTGCTCAACACTTAGTTCAATATTGTCTTTGATTTGAGTGACTTTCTCTAATTCCTCTTTTAACACACTTATGGTAGTATTTTTAAAAGAGATTTCCCTATTAAGCACAGCAGTTGCATCATTATACAAAGACTCATTTTCCTTATAGTGCTTAACTTGTTTTTCTAAGACTGCTAAACCTCTCTTATGATTTGCTAAGTTATAGTTGGTTTCAGCAAGTTTTTTAGACACATTATCAAACCTGTCTTTTCGCTCTAAATATTTACTTAAAGGAATACATGTATCTGAGCAATTTGTTTCAGTAAGTACCTCAAATACCAAAGCCATGTTGATAGGGCTTTCTTCTTCATCAACCATGAAGCTCCAATCATATCCAGCACCATCAACAGCCACCATTGCTTTTGAGGATGAGTGGTCAGCATAACCATTCTTCATGTTCTTCCTAGGGCTCCTACATTCCCTGGCAAAATGCCCAAGTTTGCCACAGTTGTAGCATTCAACCTTTCCTTTATCAAACCCAGCAACATCTGCATCATTGATCTTAATCTGCCTTCCCGTTTTCTTCATGAACCTTTTTGCCCTCATGCTGATTAGGGCAATGTTCCATTTGATGTCCATCTCCTCCATGTCATCTTCATGGATTTGTCTCAGATCATCATGAGTGATCTGGGATCCATGACTCTATTCAGCTATGAAAGCATAGATTGTGCCTTCATTAATGCCTGCTGCAGTGGTTACAGGGCCATCAGTACTAACATTGGTACTAGGAGTACTAAAGTCAAAACTATCAGAATCATTGCTAGTGACAGGATGAGCCACAAAAGCAATGTTATGAGACCCAGAACTGGAAGATGCAGATGCTCTTCTTTTCATGTCTTGTTCAATCACCTTAAAGCTATTGAACAGATTGTCCAGCTTCATGGTTTCAAAATCTGGCTTGTTCTTCCACACAATGACATGAGTGTCCCATTTAGGTGATGGAAGACTTCTAACAAACCTGAGGTTCACATCTTCCTTGGAGTACTCCACATCTAATACTGCCAGTTGACTAACAAGTTTTTGAAGCCTATTATAAACTGAGTCAATGGACTCAGTTGCACCAGCAGTGAAGTTTTCGAATTCTTGCTTCAAAAGAGTCTTCTGAGTTTTCTTGGTGACAGAATCTCCACCAAATCTGGTTTCAATGGCTTTTAACAAACTCTGAGCATCCTTGTGTTTGTTGAAGGTGAGTTGATGATCATCAAGTATTGCCATAAGTAAAAGACTTCTGGCTTTGAGATCATTGCCTACCAGAGCCAATTCTTCATTAGTGATTGGATCACCTTTTACTGTGGTAACAGTCTTACCAGCAACTTCTTCAGTGACAGTACGTTTGTAAGAGTCTCCATAGAGCACAATGTTCCACAGCTTGAAATCAAGTACCAAGAAGTACTGCTCTATGCGCATTCTCCAGAGTTCATATTCATGTGGCTGCAACTTAGGAACTCTGTTAACAGCATTGGAATTCATTGATTCGAAATCAATTTCTTCAGATTTGTCAACATAGGATCTTCTAAAAACAAAGCTTCAGGATACAAGCTCTGATACCACTTGTGGAGTCCCAAACCTTGGATCTAGAACACTTGGCTTGTATACGTTTTGATTACCTTGGATGGATCCAAAGTAACAATGAGAAACTTTGTTATGAATACACACAAGTATGCGAAATCTACTTGAATGTACTTTAGAAGAATAATGCAAAACAGTATAACACCAAACGCTTCAATATTATTGATGAATAATATGAGTACTCTCCTAGTACTAGGGTTTACAACCTTGAAGCTCTACTTTTAGACGGCTAGAATGTATATATATTTAACCTAGCTAAGATCTCCTTTTATACACTAAGAAGATCTCTTACAAAGATAACTATAGACTAAGTATATCATATCTTCTATTAGAATAGAAGATATGTTGTTACAAACTCATACACGATATTCCATACTTACATCAGTACAAACTTAACCCTATCAGTACTAACTTTCTCACTATCAGTACTAACTAGTTAGTACTTATCATTTAACACTATCAGTACTAACTTCTTACTGAAATAAGTATTAACTCCAATAAGCTTATTTCCCAACAAGACCCAAGGATACGAACATTATTCGTTCCATGTGATTGTTTTGACATGAGCATTTAGCAGACGGTACATTTAGTCGCTACAAGGCTCGTCTTGTAGCGAATGGCTGCACTTAGCAATCTGGCAAAGATGTTGATGAGACCTTTAGTCTGGTTGTTTTTGGGTAAAATGTCAAAACGACCCGATAAATGTATTACTCCAAAAAACATTTAAGTACAAAGGATATGGGTGAAGTCCCATATCTCAGCCCGTTACATAGGCGATAAAGCATGCATAACAAGGTAGACAGCTAAGCAACTTAAATAACAAAAAACTAGAACTTATGACAAGCCATAAGAACTTAACCAAGAAACAAAACAAACTAGCTAACCAGCAGCTACCGTGAAAGATGAACTCTCACCTGTAATTGGGTTAGTCGATTCTTCATTTACATGTGCAACATGTTCTGCATCTTCATCTTCATCGTTCACCAATGCAGCATACGAATTAGATGTAGTAATATTACCATCCTGAAAGGTAGAGCGAGTAGACTTCAACATAGATGACGATGTGGGTGCATTACCCATAGTATTAGCTCCCTTAGTAGGTTCACTAGGTGCCGCCTTGGCGATATCTGACATTCTGAGTAACAGATGGACCAACAAACTGATTACCATTCGTAGACTTGGCTTTACCCTTCTTCTTCCTCTTTTTCTTACCCACCGTTTGGAATCCATCATTGTTCAGAACCACAGTAGGAGTTACAACATGTGAATTGGATAAAACAAGAGAACTCACCACCTTTTTTGGACATTGATCATGAATATGACCAAATCAGCTACTAGTTGAATTGTTCTTAGTTTTGTTGTTTCTCGGCATTGGCATGTTCTTGAGCTCGATGTCAAGAATGCAGCCTTGCATGGGTGTTTATCTAAGACTGTTTATATGTATGAGCCTCCTAGTTTTTAGGATCAACCCGACGCATTACGATCACGTGTGTTTATTACATCGATCTCTATATGGTCTTAAGCAGGGCCCACGAGCTTGTTTTTAGCGTTTTGCTGCCTTTATCACCCATGTTGGTTTTTGTCATTCTTGATGTGACTTGTCATTATTTTATATAGACATGGGACTAATACTGCTTACATACTTGTGTATGTTGATGATATCATCTTAACTGTGTCTTCTGCATCATTCTTGCAGCGAAATATTACTTCCTTACATCAGGAGTTTTGTATGACAGATCTTGGTTCACTTAATTATTTTCTTGGTGTTTTGGTTACTCGAACTTCTTGTGTGATGTTCTTGTCACATAAGAAGTATACTTCTAAGCTTCTTGAGCGGGCTCACATGATCCGGTGTAATTTTGTTGGAAACCTGTTGATACCAAGTCCAAATTAGGAGCTGATGGGGATCATTTATCTTATCCGACTTTATATCGTAGTCTTGCACGTGTTATTTAGTATCTTACCTTTACTTGCCATTATATATGTTAAGTTGTGCAGCAGGTTTGCTTATGTAAGCATGATTTGAGGGAGCCTCATTTTTCTCCTCTCAAGAGGATTTTGCGATATGTTCGTGATACTTTAGATTATGGATTACAACTATACTCCTCCTCTACTATGTCTCTAGTTGTTTACTTAGATGCAGACTGGGATGGTTGTCCTACGACCCGCATATCGACATCTGGTTATTGTTTTTTCTTGGAAACACCCTACTTTCTTAGTCTTCTAGGCGTCAGGTAACGCTTTCTCGATCCATTGGCCGAGCATCGTGGTGTTGCCAATGCGGTTGCTGAGATTTGTTGGTTGAGGAATTTGTTACACGAGCTTAATATGCCCTTGTCTTTCGCTACTTTGGTATATTGTGTTAATGTTAGTACTGTTTATTTATCATCTAGTCCAACTCAAAATCAGAGGACGAAGAACATTGAGATTGATATTCATTTTGTTTGTGATTTGGTTGTCGAGGTCACGTTCAGGTTCTTCATGTGCCTTTTTGTTATGAGTTTGCTGACATTCTCACGAAAGGGCTTCCTTCTGCCTTATTTGATGAGTTCCTTTCTACTTTTAGTGTTCGTCCTTCTTTCGCTTCAACTGCAAAAGGCTATTAATGGGTAATTAGTATTTGTTTAATATTGCGCTTGATTCATTGTATTGTAATCAGACCTAACCTGATTTATCTTTTATTGTATGAATTCATTCATTGGAATTAAATAATTAATCACAAATTGCAACGGGTGCCCTTAAAAAATAAACTTTGATTAATGTATAGGTTTATCCTCCAAGAGTAGGGATCCAGTGAGAAATAAATTAAAATAAGAATTGGTGAGAAGTGACCTAAACCACGCATTTGAGATGCAACGACTTGCATTAGGCTTAACACAATGGCAACCTAGTTCACCCATGCCACATCAGCTTTCTCTCTCTGACGACCTGACGACGACCTAGTTGCCACAGTGGTGACCTGCGATTTTTTTTTTTTGTTTTTACACCAAACAAGTCAAAAATTGCACAACATTTGATTTAGAACTCGGTTGGCCAAGCAACCTAGTTCATCCCTTTTTGGACCTCAACCGAACACAACCGAAGCCTCCACAATGGAGCAACCGATGGTAACCTTCCATCAACCGAGTGGGTGAACCTTCCCACTGTGTTCAGCCTTAGATGCATTTCTATTCATATATATGCAACATCTTGAGTTTCGAAAGTTAATTTTATGTATAGATAGTGCAAATTGATTTTCATAATTTCGGCACGTGTAGAGGAACAAAAAACAAGAGAAATCATGAAATGCATCTAATATACTTATATTCATCTAATATACGTATATGCATCTGATTAAAAGCTAGAAAACACACTATGGTGCGTTATAATGTATGTAAGATTCTAAGGATGCATCTAATTTAGGTCGGTGCATCTCGGCTTTGCGGTTATAGTTCTTCTTGTTCCTTCTTTTTGATCCTAACTCTATCCTCCAAACCAAATTGCACTCCTAACGCCGTAATCGCGTGTTTTTACTTTTACTTTTCTTTTACATGCATTAATTGCATTTGGTCAAAAACCAGAATTCGTCAAGGAAATTACTTCATTAAATCAAAAGATCTTGTGACTTAGCAATATGTGAATGGTCTTTAACTCAAAAGGTTTTGTATTAATTCGAGTCCCGATTTTTGTAGATACTTCCATCTTAGATGTCTCTGTTTTGTATATTGGTTTCAGAACTTTTTTTATTTGATCATGCATTGTTTTTCCTAAAAAAATAAAAATAAAATAAAATAAAAAAATTACTAGTAATGGACATGAAAAATACTTTCTAGTACTAGTAATTTTAATTTAAATATGTGACTGAAGTTAATCTTGTTCTGTTGACACTTATAATTCTAAATTTAGTAATTTACTTGTAAAAATGATATATATGTAATTATTCACTTTGGGAGGGATATATATGCATTTTTGCCTATATTATATTATATATACATTAAATGGAAAGCATATATCCAAAGGAGATTAAATTAAAAATAAAACCTATTATGATCTATCCAAAATATAATTAAAATTATTTACGCAAAAAAAATTGTTTCTAAACTTGTAACACATTTGTTTTCTAAATCTAATCAAACAAGTCTGTTAAATCCTTGACTTGCATGGCAAGGTATCACGTAATTCTCTCTTTAATATATCCACTATATATACACCGAGCCTCAATAATATATAACCTCATAGAAACCTAAATATCAATCAATCCTCGATAAAAAAAAAATTACGATTTTAAGGTATAGTTAATAAATTCACTTTCTTAATTTTCAACTACTTTAACATCTGCCGTTTATTCCATCTTTTGTTAGTTAAATCACATAAGTTCTATTCAGTTAAAATTAGTGCACTTGCATGTAAACAATATATCTAAGGGTTTGTAGTTTATCATCTTTTTGTATGTTAACAAATGGTTTGGACGACAGTGGGTTCGTTTTCCGTTAGGGTTATTTAAAACTTTTGAGTGTTTAAATACGCTGATGGACTAGTTTACTTGAAAACTGATAATTTGCTAACATAAACACTTTATGATAAGTCGTACATTATAAATAAGAATATGCTTCTAATTTTCTGAACATTCCAAAGTAAATGATCATCTTTAAAGTACTCATGTAGTCATGTAATGTGAAATAAGTTTTTTTTTTTTTTAATAAATTATTTTTTGTCTGAAATTTTGTGTTAATTTAGGATTTTATTGCTTGCCTTCTAGCTAGTACTACAAACAAGCAGTTTTCCCAGTGTTTGCTTATCTAATTATATGTGATTGGAATAAGCAGTACCATTGTACATTACAAAAATCAGTTTAGATTGAATTTGTAACATATAATTTGATGCTTGTATTATTTGATGATTGCATGTAGTCTCCATGTTGTTGCCTAAATGTTTTGTGGCCTTGTGGGTTGTTTGAGCATCACGTACATACGCTTTTAATAGTTATTAACACCACGTATGTGGAAGCATACGTCGATAATAGTAGTTGTTTTATCATGTGATTAGTGTTTGGGTTATAACCAAGGACGATTGTAGTTCCTTTAACCATGTCATGATCAAGTTCTAATAGTATTATTTTTTCTGTTTTTTTTCTTGACCAGGAAAGGTTAGAATTGCGGATTCTTCATACTTGATTAATTAAAATGGCGTACTATGCACGGGTATATACTATTTGAAAGTACAGATATAATTACCAAATGACAATATGAAATTAAATTATCTAGTTTCTGCTAATTTTGTTAATACTGTTTTTTGGTTATTTATTCGCTTTGTTCAGCGTGCTCGCCCTGTTGAAAAAAGAGATTTGAGCCCACCACGGGTTCGTCATGAAGGAATTAAAAAGACTGTCGTTGTGAATTTTTCAGACCTTTGCCAATCGTATGTCCTGCTTTATGATCATTTCCACCATATCCATTTCTTTAGTTAGATGTGGGAGCTTTAACCCATTCACTTGTGAATAAACCAATTTGGGTTGTGTTTTATGCTAAATGGGTCGCATCAAACAAACTAGCTGAAAGGGGAACGTGTCAAATCAGTAAAAAAATTAGTCTATATTTGACGACTTTGGTTATTGGTGTCTACATGTTGTTTTTGTTAATCATAATTAACACAACGATTGTCTTCTGCATCGATCTTCTTTTAAAGATTGGCAAAGCTTTGGAGTTCAACCCACCTGTGCCCAGACCGTTTAGACCCATACTATAAAATACCTTCTTTTTTTTTTCCCTTTAGTCTGTTGCCGGGCCTCTAGTTTTTACTTTTTGATTATTTTAGAATTTGATGGTTGCTAAAATGCTCACTGGCTATTTTAAACAGCATGCACAGGAGGCCAGAGCATGTTATGAGTTTCTTAGAGGCAGAATTGCGTACGACTGGGTCACTTGATAGCTATCATAAATTGGAACTCAATGGAAGATTTGTACCCAAAAACCTTGAAGAGATTCTGAAGCGATACGCCGGTAAGTTTCCAAAACTCTTAAATGATTTCATCTCCATTTATTTCATCCTCTCTATTGTATACGACATTTGCTGATAAGTTTATCATTACAGATAAGTATGTCATCTGCTATTATTGCAATAGCCAAAACACTTCTCTTGTGAAGCATAGTGGTGCAATGTTTGTTAGATGCAGAAGGGTATGCCTGTTTACTTTTTAGTTTTATTCAGTCCTTTCATAATTACATATACTGTCCTGCAAAATCTGATAACTCAATCTTGCCACAAATTTTTTTATCAAAGAGATAGTTATTACATATGTTTACAAAATTCTCTTGGTTTTTTTTTTTTTGAATTTCTGGTTATTTATTCTAAATAGAAAGCATAGGTATTGGCGTATTGCAGTAAGTTTATCTGATTAAAACCCTAATCGACTGAAACTTGGAGATTCCGAGACAACACTAGAATATATAAAAGTTTGACTTCCGATGTATAGCATTATTACAAAATAGTATAACCTTTAATATAATTATTAACGAGTTTTTAAGCATTTTGAAACGCATACAATTTGGGTGACTATCAATCTGTCTGACCTGTTTCCATTAGAATACATGTTTTTAATATATCTATTTGGCTTGCTAATAAAGTAAAGTAACTCCCAATACCGTCTTCCACGGGTTATGGGTACCCAATACCGTTTCCGGTGTTTGGGGGAGGTTAAGATGTAGACAGGCTTACCCCTACCAAAGGTAGAGAGGCTGCTTCCAGTTCTACCAAGGGTAGAAAGGACCTCCGGCCTTTTGTAGGGAGTGAGGATCGAACCCCTGACCTCTCGGTTGAGAGGCAAGGGGTTTTCCAACTGATCCAACCCTACTTGTTATCTATTTGGCTTGCTAATATAACACAAAATCGATCCATTTAGGCGATGTACAGCTTTCCATTTTAGATGTATCCGTTTGTGCACAGCTGATTTTATAACCTGTATGTTTAATCTTGTAGTGTAATTGGTACGAAGTTGTAAGACACTACTAGTTTCGTGGCTCGTGCTGGAAAGGCTTGGACATAGTCTTTGTAAGCTGAAATTGAGAAAGCCAAGTGGATTTTGTTACATGTTTTTACTTTACTGGTTTATTTTACCTTTGGTAACTACTGAGTTTGGATCATGGCAGAATGTGTAGTTCTGATCATTGATTTTCCTTTTCAACAGCACTTTTATCTGTTAAATAAAGTTCCTTAGAATGTGTAATATTGATCTCTTAATTCAAGTGCTTTAGGACATACACTCTTTGATTTATTTTGTCATATGGTTAAGGGACTGCAAAACTCAGGACAACCTTGTGCGATGAATGGAAACCATGCTGAATCCGTACTTATACACTCCATTCATAGCAAAAATATGATTTTTACTTTTTAGTATGGTATTTCGTGGCTTAGTCCGGGTTTTATTCTGTGTCCTTTATTATGTGAATCATTATATTTGTTTAATTTAAAGTTGAGACATTTTGTGACCTTAACCAAGAATTTCAATTGATATGGACATCATAACTCACAAATTTGTATTTTTTTGCCGGTCATTCTGTCGACTGATACATGTTTACTTTGTTAATGCTTGACATGTGTTTGTTTGATAGAATTTGTCTGCATTCATATGTTTATTAAATCTGATATCCATTTAATAATAAAACACAAAATTTGAAGATGTTGCATCAAGCTTTTACTTGCTAGTCTTTCTTTCGGTAGGTTTACTTTTTCTTAGTGCAAATGCGTTTGATCCATATGCTTTTTTTTATTCCACTTGAGCATAAGAGCTATTTAGATAAACCAATTGATTAGGACGTTTATTAAATTCTTATCAACTTTTATTGATTGCACGTTTTAATTTGTCTATTTGAACAGAAAGATCAGTAACTTGTAGTATATGTGATTGATCTCACACTTGCGCCTTTTAACTTCCCTCGTGTGATGCACGTCTTTAGCATCATGTGACTTAACTCGTGCTTCGATCACAAAAAATAAGACTTTTTTGGAAGAATTTTCCATATCAAGTCGTCGTTAATTGCTTAAACCTGTATCTTCATAATACTAGCAACTTGATTTAAGTTTTTGTACCAATATAACAACTATTGGTAAAGTTGGTTACTAGAACAATTGTGTTATGTTGCTTTAGATGTTGATTAAACGGAAAGTACGTAGCTACCTTAATTTGTGTGTAATTGATACCATAATATGAAACTACCTCCTCCTCTTTTTTTTGGGATCGGAATTATGATGGCTTTAATTTGTTGAGAGGATCCCCTAGTTTGTTATCCGTCTTAAAAGGATAAGTTTCGAGAAAGTTATATGGAGTTCATAAGTGCATAATAAAAGGAGTCTGAGTAAAGTAGTGGTTGTGACGCGTTGAGGCACTTCTTTGATAGTTCTTGTACACCTGCCTCACTGCCTGCCGGCTCACTCTGAAAATTCATGGCACGGCTGGTGGCGTTGTCTTAAATATATTAGTTTGTTAAATTTTGAATGTGTGTTGTTATTTTGTTTGGCAAGTCGTAGTACCTCATGTTAACACAAATCACGTAAACACATGCACAATAAGAGCATTCCCAACGTTAACGGGGTAACGCCCGTTATTGGCCAAATAACGTCGTTAGCGGCGTTACACCCTTGGAGGCGTGGGTCTTTCACGGCGTTGGTCCTTCCACGTTACCCCATTAACGCCCGTTATAGGGTATTAAAAAAAAAAAAAAAAAAAAAGATTCCAAAAAATTTACAAAACTGGTCCTTCTAACGGCTACTAGCCGTTATGTTTTTAAAAAAAATTCAAAAACCACCCCTAACGGCTACTTTAAAAAAAAAATCAAAAACCTTTTTTTACCGCTATAAATACCCAATTAAAACACCATTTTTTTCACATTTCCACTACTAAATCCTCTCAATACTCCCAAGCTTTCAACTTCAATTAACTGCAAAAAAAAACAATTTCGGGAGGCAACGATGATACTTTCTTCAATCTTCTCGGTGGTGGGTGGAATCCCTCAAACCCGGGTTCATCATCTAACCCGAACGCGGGTTCATCTTCAAACCCCATCCCACTAGGCTTCTCGAGCCAAGAAGTGTTATCAATGACGAAAAAGATCGAATCATCAAAAAATATAACTTGAAACCTCGTCAGTAGGTCGTATTCTCGTCATTTCCTTTAATTTGTTGTAACGTTTTATTTGCAGTGTGTTTTTTTATTTCGTTGTAATTTTTTTTTTTTTAATCTCGTATTGTAATATGTTTTCAATTTAAATGAAGTGTTTGGTGGAAATGTATATATTTACAAATATGTGAATGTCCGGATTCGAACTCGTGACCACGGGATTGCACACATTAGCGAATGAGAATTAAAGTTAATAATTAATGTTTATGTTTACGATTAATTATTGCACATTAAGTCCGTTTAACGATCGTTAAGTATTTAACGGAAAAATGACTAACGACCGTTAAATGAAAAGTGGAAGGACTAGTAATGGAAAATCTTGAAATGAAAAAGTTATGGTATTCTCTTGGGCTTGTTGTATGGCCGGCCAAGGGGCTTTATCCAAGCCTAATCCCTAACTTGTTTTTCAAGAATTCCATTCACCATATAAGCAAGGCTAGGTTCTAGGGTTTCATTCATATCTTTGTGCATTGAATTAACCCTAGTTCTCTCCTCTCCTCTTTCTCTTGCAATACTCGGCCGAACACCCCCTTGTTAGGGAGTTTGGTTTTGTTTTGTCATATAACGAGGACTTGTGTTAGATCTAGCAATCGTTTGATTCGTTGGTTAATTCGTGTGTACAAGAACGTGGTTGTAAGACATTATTCTTACACCATATTGGTTTGAGTTGTAGAACGGTAAGGGACAACTCTTCAAACCACTTCTTTGTGTTGCTCTAAGGATCTGACATTCGCAAGAGGTACGTTACGCATACTTTCAGTTAATTAATTTATTTGTTATGATCTTTAAGTCTTCCGCTGTGTACTCTTGATGTCTTTATGTTTTATTGTATTTTATATATCATAAACTCAACAGTGTTTGTTTTAGTTTAAGAAATGAAGTGTTTGTTTTAGTTTAGGGGTTGAAATTGAAAATATGAAATATTATTGATGTTATTAGGATGTTATGGTTGTTAATGTTAAATGTTAAAGCTGATGTGGCGCTGATGTGGATGGTGTTATTAGTGTTATAGTGTTATGGTTGGGCATGCTCTAATACGATGTTCATCTAATCGATGTGATCGGCCTAGTAAACAGCGTAATAGCGAGTAAATAGTATTATCTTTGTACTTAGATTTATGTTAACATAAATTTGTTTAGTTCTTTTTTTTTTTTTTTTTTTAACCTGGGTTCCGACTCGACATTGCGAGCCGACTAATCCCAGGGCGACTACCCTTTTGGATAGCCCGGAGTCATCGCAGGTGAACCTCCGTGGCCACATGAGGATAAATTTGTTTAGTTCTGATGCATATAATATCTCATAAGATCACTCCCATCCTTCACCTCCATAACGCCGTGAGGCACGGCGTTAACGCCGTTGGTGGGCGTTACCCGTTGGAAGTGCATTGTGATAACGGCGTTATAGGGGAGGCGTTGCCCCCCTTAACGCCCGTTATGGGTAGGAAAAAAAAAGAAAAAAAAATTGAAAATGTTACAAAAGTAGTCCCTGTAACGTTAAGATTTTTAAAAAATTTACATAAAACCCCCTAACGGCTAGTTTAAAAAACATTATTTTACCACTATAAATACCCAACTAAAACTCTATTTTTTTCACACTTCCTCTCACACTTTATATACTTCCTCTCACACTTTCATTATTCAAAAAATCAAATTCGTTCACAATGGATCCAAATCAAGCTGGTGATTTTCCTCTGTCTCGGTCAGACACAGAAGACCTAGCAGACTTCCAATTTATGGCGTCCGCGTACGAGTATCACCTTCAGTTGGAACAAGAAGAAGGTAGTGAATCTCAACATCCTACTCGTCCTCGTACCCATATATATCGTGAACGTGAGCTTGCAGAGGAACGTCTGCTCAACGATTATTTCGTACAAGGTTGTAAGTATTCAAACCGGAATTTTCGTAGAAGATTTTGTATGAGCCGGAAACTATTCCTGCAAATAGTTGAAGGTATTGAATCTTATACTTCCGATAATATTCCAGATCATTTTAATTACTTTAAGCAAACACCCGATGCTTGTGGTCGAATGAGTATAAGTGCTTTAATGAAGTGTACGTCTGCCATACACCAATTGGCGTACGGCACCTCACCCGATGCATTTGATGAATACTTGCAAATGGGTGCGAGTACGTCACAATTATGTCTTGATAATTTTAACAAATGTATTATTGATTTGTTTATGCCGGAGTATTTAAGAAAACCAACATGGGTCGACATTCAAAAAATTTATCAACTACATGAAGAAAAACATGGTTTTCCGGGAATGCTTGGTAGCATTGACTGCATGCACTGGGAATGGAAAAATTGTCCAGTGGCTTGGCAAGGGCATTTTGCTAGGGGTGATAAAAAATACCCAATAATTATGCTTGAAGCTGTTGCTTCTCAAGATTTATGGATTTGGCATGCATTTTTTGGGATGGCGGGGGCAAATAACGATATTAATGTTTTAGATAACTCTCCGTTATTCGACGACATTCTTGCTGATAATGCCCCAAGAGCACCTTATATGGTCAACGGAACTAGGTATGAACAGGGGTATTACTAGGCTGATGGAATTTATCCACAGTGGGCAACTTTCGTCAAATCCTTCACGGCAACAACTGATGAAAAACATATGTACTTTAAAAGGAGACAAGAAAGTGCCCGAAAGGATATTGAACGTGCTTTTGGTGTTCTTCAAGGTCGTTGGGGTATACTACAACAACCGTCAATATGAAATTGCTACGATACGTAGAATCATGTATTGTTGCATTATTATGCATAACATGATTGTAAAAGATCAAAAATTTGAATTACGTGAGTATAACGAACTGTGGGTGGATCCGTCAAGAAATTTGAGGCAACGAAGATGGGTCAAAAGATGTGATACTCACAGTCGTAAGGCAAAAGAAATACACGACCGACAAACGCATACCCAACTCCAACAGGACCTTATGGAGCATGTTTGGCAGAATAATCTTGAACGACATGGACAACAACAACAGAGCGACGACGATGAATAAGTATTTTCTATGTATTTTTTTAACTGCAGTTTTTTTTTTTTTTTTTTTTTTTTTTTTTTTTTTTAATCTCGTATTGTAATATGTTTTAGTTTTAATGAAATGTTTGTTTTAGTTTAATAAATGAAATGTTTGTTTTAGTTTAGGGGTTGAAATTGAAAATATGAAATATTATTGGTGTTATGGTGTTATTGGGATGATATGGATGGGAGTGTTTTTTGGGGATGTTAATGTTAAATGTTAAAGCTGATGTGACGCTGACGTGGACGGTGTTATTGGTGTTATGGTGTTATGGATGGGAGTGCTCTAAGTCATAACCAATTCAAGAAGTAAAAAAGATATATAAGTTGTGGACCCCAGATTGTGTTGTGAGTTTGTGACCCTTGAACGTGTCTATGTTGTTTATTAATGTGACCGACTGAAACAAAGACAATTGGCGCGTGAAACTTTTTTTTATGCGTCACATTTGACTAAAAAGAATGAAATAATCTTAGCTTAATTTAGTCCGGTTTTGTCGAGGGACAAATGACTCATGTCTAAATTCCATTTGACCTTGATAACTTGATTTGTCTACTCTTTATTGGGTTCAAAGTTGAGATAAAAGTATATAATATATTCGTTTTTTGGTTTGTAAGAACTCGTATCTGTTGGGATTTTAGAACAAGTTAACCAATTAACCTCTACGAGTACGTAGTGGATTAGGATTTAGTATTTGCAATTAGGTTAAGCACATAATTAAGAAACAATTAATTAATAAAAATGATAAAAGAAACCTTAACATTGCTTGGCAATTGATCTTTAGTAACGGACAATTAAATCAATACAAAACTAAAGTGGTGTTTGTTTGTGACTTAATTGACTTAATATGAAAAAAACTGAATTCATTAAGTCATATTAAAACTGTTTGTTTGTGACTTAATAGAAAAAGATGACTGAAAATATTAAGCAATAAAACTGAGAGTGTCTGCATTAAGTCATCTCTTAATTAGAAATGACTTAATAAATTTTTTTAACAAACAAGCTCCGCACCTAAAATAGATGCCTCAATGAGTATCACATACAAACCCGATAACGTATACGTTCGATATATGGCTAGTCGAGAACGTAAAACAACCCAATCAACCTTTGACCAATACTTGAATAATTCAAACAAGAAAACTACCCAAGACTAATTCTTGTTTCCTGTCGAGAACTCCAAACAGCAAGAAAACTGTTTTCAACTTAATACCCGATATCGGATAAACCTATCTGATATCCTATAGCTTCTGTCCGATAAAAGGATCACGACCAGGAACACAAATCCACCCTTTTGCTGCTGCGATTCAACTGGGAATTCAGGAACAAAACAACTCCAACAATTGACACCTAATACACTTGGTTACAGGGACGGACCTAGCATGTTAGAGTGGGGGGCAGGCGCCCCCCACGGCTAGCCGAAAAAGTTGATATTTTAGTGTAATTTTTATTTAATTTTGACCTTTTTTCCAAAGTGACCCCCACCAAAAACTCAAATTGCCCCCCACTTACATACTAAATCCAACATTTAACTCTTTAAAGCCTTATAAATCTTTCATGTCTAAGTAAAAATACTCGATTTATCATTACGTTTCTAGTTTTTTCTTTCACATTTTGTTGTTATCGTAAAAAAAATAAAAAAAATTGCCCCCTACATTCTATTTTTCTGGGTCCGTCACTGCTTGGTTACGTAGCAAGTTTAGGAATCAAGAAAAACAACTAAACCCTAAACGACTTTGGAAGCTTGTCGAATAGGGATTGGCAGGAGCAGTAATCGATTCTGGAGATGTTTTGGGGATATGATAATCGGTCTTTGATGCAAGGGGTATGGATTGGTTTATATAGTTTCACAACCGAGACTTTGTCCAGGCTCAAGACTTGGTCTACAAGTCATAAACCCACACAACCCATTCAACCCGATCGTTTGGAGTTTCATGGCCCATGGCACAACCCAACCGACCCAATCTACAAGCCTTACAGCCCATGGGTCATTTACAATTAACCGGGTAAACTTGCATGCATGTAACGGGTATAATATTCAAGTATAATTACGTTCGACACGTATACTCGTGTTTATCGTGTGTGCCCCCATCGGCTCACACACTCTTAGTCGTTTTGTCGTGTTTATAACTCCCACAAACCAACAACTCCCACTTGGGAGTTGGTGTGTCGAATGGCACACAAAACTAACGACGGAAACGCCTAGCAAACACTCTCACTCGCTTTTTAACTAAAAGTGTCTGAGAAAATAGTTTCGTAAAAGTTTCTCAGTAGCATGGTCATTCAATGTCTTGCTCTAATCATCCTTTGTTAAAGATACCATTAAACCATGGATTATGGATCTTAAATCATTCCATATAGTTTAACCATTTAGAATCTCGTTATAGATTTTAATTCAGATATACCAAATGTAATCAAGAGTCATCTTGCATTACCCTTTGGGTTTGGCCAAACAATTATCTGATCAAATCTGGAGAGGCGCCATGGTATCTTTCTGCACATATCAAGTGGAGTAACAAATCCTTTATTGACTACAAGTGTTGTGGATGCTGCTTCACATCACTCCGAAATATAGCTTTTATAACTACCTTGTTCAGATAGCGTTTTACGTATACTTACAAAAAATGATATCCACACATAAAAGAACTTGCTTGCATCTCAAGTCTAAGGATGAAGATAACAAACCATTTTCAATATTTAACTTATGACAAGGATCCAAAAGTAAATGTTTAAAAGTTGGGGAATCCAATATGCATCTCTAGTGAATACATATGAGTTTGGTGGGAACAATCCGAATTCTTGTTAGAATTATAACCAACACTCATATTTGCTTTATCATAACAATATTTTCATATTGTTAACCGACAATGGACATATTTAGAATAATAAACTTATTCAAGGATTAAACATGCAAATATAGGATAACAATTATTATATGAATGAATAACAAATACCAAGAATCTTTATTCATCATAAAGTAAAAATTGTCTATCAATCCCAATTATCCAAATACTAAAACAGATATGCATGAAACTCATTTAGTAAGTTGAAGTATAATGTTTCCAACATTCTCAACCTTTCTTTTACAAGAAAAACTAAATAGTAATCTAAGTAAACTTTCCGAATACTTATTTCAAATTTCACTTATAGTGAGGGAATTGAAATATAAGATGAGTGTCTTATCTCATATGCTCATACTATTGCAAGAGTTATAGTGTGGAGATGTCGTCTTACCTTGCATGAGGTATTAGAAATCAACGACATACTGACAGTTATCTTTACAGTTTTTAAAAGTGCAAAGTATTCTCATTCATTAATGTGTAATGCATCAATGCTCTATGTTGAGCATAACTAGTTAGCAGATTTATCATAAATGATAAAATTCTACTACAGCTAGTATAAATAATCCTCTAGCATCATTTGTACTTATACAACACTATGCTTTATAATTCGTAGACATTTTATAAAACAATAATCTAAACATTCTCAATTAGATATTGTTGTTGTCAGCTCATTTTGTTCTTGTACAAAACCAACAACTAGTCTTATACACAATATAATATATACATGATAAATCCTTAGTTAAACCAACATAAGGTTTTCATCCATGTTATAAATTATTCCTAGTGAAAATATATCATTTAAGACTTGCTTGAATGATATATTGCATTTGTGCAGACTTAATTTTCCGCATTTGTTTATTCCAAATAAACATTTATTCCAAGGTTGTTTGTTTTATTCCCTAAATTCCAAGTGAAGTTTCATTCCAAGCTTAAAAATCAATATCTAGTTTAAATAGAATGATATCTTCAATATGTAAATTTGAGGAAAAACACATTGCTCCCACTTAATGTCAGATGTACTAAAGAGTTATCTTAATTCAGTCAGAATCATATTGTGATTAAATTTAAGATCTCAGCTCTTAGATGCATGATCCAATCCAAAAACATGGATTGTGTAAATTTGTATACTACATAAAGATTATATAAATTCATAACCCTTTTGATTACACACCGTCCTCGCAAAAGGTAATCATAAAGAAAGAGTTATAAAATTTAATTGTCATATTCAACATACAAATCACATATATGACAATTAAATATCTTTATATAATTAATGCATGTATTATATAAAAAAATCTAATCACAGTCAATTGCTTAAGTATGACTAAAAACTTCTTATAAAATGGCATGCATTAACATGTACACAATTTTGTCCTTGTGAGTCTTTCTTCAAAAGAAACTCATTGCAACTAGGGGTGTCAGTAGGGTCGGGTTAACCCGACCCGAACCCGAAAAGGTCTTATCGGGTCGGGTTAATCGGGTTAATGAAACTAGTCGGGTTTTTTTTACCCGAACCCGATAACCCGATAGTGTTATCGGGACGGGTTAGAGTTGAATTATTTTTCTTATCGGGTTATCGGGTCAACCCGATAAGACCCGACAAATACTATTTATTTCTTTTTTTAAATAGAACATTGCACGAATTTGTTTCCAAAGCTGTAAAATATCGTAGCTTGTTGGAATTTAAGCTCATATGCTTTTCCGTTTGGGTCTCCTTTTACATATCAGTGTAACAAGTATGAAAAATTGATCCCGGCATGTTTGAGCATCTGATTGACTGATTCACATATTTTTATAGCAATTATGTCTTATGTTGGTTGTCGCCTTTTTATTTTTTTATGATGCTAGATTAAGTGATTAACTGTTTATACTACTACGTATAAGGAAAAAACATGGTGAAAGATATTGTGCAATGTATGATATACGTGGAACACATCAAAATACAAAAATGGTTAACAGTGAATTGTAAAAATAGGTTAGTCACCTAATTACATTAGATATATGTATATCCATCTCTGTTGTCCATATACACATGGTGTAGTTCATATTGCATGTTTCACGGTTGTTTATCTATCGATTTATTTACGTAGAGTTAGATTTATCTTATAACCCGAAAACCCGACTCACCCGACCCGACTCAACCCGACCCGATAAACACCCGAACCCGATAACCCGATTTCTTATCGGGTCGGGTTGCGGGTCACTTTTTCAAAACTCAAAACCCGACTCAACCCGACCCGATAACACCCCTAATTGCAACCTCATAGGTTAACTGTTAGGCAAAATAACCATCAAGCTCAAAACTCGATTTGCCTTTTAAGGACTGCATCTTATCATTCATAGTTCTAAAACATTTATCAGATTCAAGATGTGATAATATATTTCATTAGTTAGCTGATTTACAATAATCTTCTAACTTATATCCCTCAGCATTGATATAAAATATCACTCAAGTGATGAGGCATCCTTTCGGATTTATGAATGAGAGTAATCATTATACTTCGGTCAACATTTTCATGTTTAACCTTAGTTTGACATTAATAATTGAATTTTAGAAGGTTAAGTATTTTGTTCTAAAAAAACTTTGAGATATGTATATACTCCCACTTACTTTTGTAAGTAGAGACAATTCTCTAAATACTAAGTATTTAAGCAACAATAAATTGTTCTTTATGGAGCACCACAAAATACATTTTAAGTTCTCATCTCAAAATTTGTTAATAAAATGCTTCATAAGATTTTAACAAATTTAGATGTTAAAATGCTTCCAACAACTCAAATTAGGGTTTATAGAAAAGCTCTAATTTAGTATCACTCTTTAACCAAAAGTTCTAGCAATAGTTTTGTGTTTCGTCAAGCTAGGAAGAACACCAAAACTACAATCTTCAAGCTAAGAAGTGTAGATAAATCAAAAATCCAAAAGGATTTAGGATTCAATTGGTTTGAGTGGAAAAACCTCAAATCCCTAACGAATTAGGGTTTTCAGTTATGGTTTGTCTTGAATACCTTCTAGGTTTGAACTATATTGAGTGTATCCTTGACACACACAATTTATAACCTTGATATGTTTTGGAGGTAGAGCAATTAAAGCTATCAGGAACCAAACAATATGAATAAGGTTTGATCTAACACATTAGACATACCATGATGAAGTGGTATCCTATGAGTTATTAGAATTGTGAAACTATATCAGAATTCTGTAGATAACTTAATTCTCTTTGGGCCAAATACTTTTCAATTGGGTCAAGCCAAATTGCATATAAAGTATTTACGAACCAAGTGCATGCAATAATGTATATTCATTGAATAATATAAGAACCTTATGTTCACGTGTTCACAAGAAGACAGAACTGTTCAAAGATTATATGTTCATGTGTTAACAAGAAAACAGAACATTTCAATAATACATTATAAGTCTTTGAATAATTCAAAGGCCTTATGTTTATGTGTTAACTAGAAGACATAACACTTTTACTATATATACTTTATGTTATAAGTCATTGATTAATTCAAGGACTTTATAATTATGTCTTAACATGTAAGTATAATTATACTAACAAAAGTAATCATGAACGCAAATTCTTGAGTTCTATAGTAATTTCAAGTTAATTTTATACTTCAAAATTATGATCATTATCATATAACCATAATTATGTTGACTAAAACATGTAGTCAAATGTTAAAGTATCTATACACAATATCATGACATTTGAATGTAGTAGGGCAATAGACATCTAGCGTGTTCACGTCCTAGTAGAATCATTATTAGAATATATTAGGGCAATAAATATCTCATGTGTTTAAGTCCTAGTAGAATTCTTATTTACATGTAGTAGGGCAATAAACATCTAGTGTGTTTAAGTCCTAGCAGAATTATTAGTTTCCTTTACCTTGCGGTCAAGAGATACCAATAATATTATTGTTTCTTGCACACACTTTGAGATTTCTCCCACTTGTGTAAGGTACAACATCATATTATGAAAACAAACAATACGTGATTGATTGTTAAAACGATATGATAATGTCATAGATATCATAAGTAGTTTTAGAACCATAACCTTTAATAAGGAATTGCGGATTATTATTCTATAGATAACACTTCAGGAAGCGACAGCAGGAAGGCAACGTGTTATCTTATAAAATAAAATGCAATTTTCCTTTAAGCAATGGTTGTTCATATTCGGAAAGTAATGGATTATTTCAAAGCTAGTTTGAAATGATATGGGTGACTAATAGGAAATAAATCCCGTAGCTCTCACTGAAATTGACAACATTACATGAATGATATTTCAGTTATAAAATGCAACTGCTCCCACTGGATTTGTCAATATTGTGAGTGTTACATTTCCAGTAGAAGGCATATAACAGTTTTATATACTTTCCTATTCTCTTTAAATGCCTACGAGTAGCATGTACTTAGGTATTGAACAGAGTATATGAAGTTCTACTTATGTAGACAATGGACTAGCCATTCTTTTATTCAATTAACTTGAATCTTTAGCATGCAATTCCTCCTTTATCGTCTACATAGCCCCAAGGGTAATTAGCACTTTAGGAATAATAAGAGTCCAAGAAGATTACCTAGCAAATATGCTAGTAATTCCTTTACTATTTGCGGTTTAAACTCATACATCGTGACAAGTGCAAGATATTATTTATTTTGGTAGCTCTAAACACAATGTTTCCAGTTACACAAAATATTCTATCTTTCAATTAACTCTTGATCACAAAAGTTTTTAAACGCTTACCTGGTCCTCTGCCTCCCTGTGCGTTCAGCGCTTACCTGGTCCTCTGTCTCCCTATGCGTTCGATTGGAGGTACTGTGAACCATGATGATCACTACAGTGTCATTACCAAAAGTTTTTATTTTAGTGTTACAAAGTTGTTTTGCATGCTTCTTTGTACACGACTTTTACCACATTTATATGTGCATACCTATTTGTTAATTTTAAGTCTATGACATCCAACTATGAACACGTACATTTGGATTGACTTCTCAGTCGGAACTAAGGGCCTTTCCAACCCATGGTAATTATTTCGCTTTGGTCAGACCTCTGGTTATTTTTACACGTTCATACTTGGTCGACTTATTTCTAGTTGGCTTGGTCAGGCCTTGAACCCGAGGCATAAAATGAGAACTAAACATGCTCATGACATTATTACTTGTCTACTAATGTCTTGATCAGTCTCATAAATCTAAGAGTTGCATTATGCAATTAACGCTCGTCGCTTACCTCTTGCCATTTTTTTTACGCCCTGGTCAGACCTTTGGTAATTAAGTGGGAGTGCAAGATGGATCTTAGTCTTAATTAGTAATTAATTGGGTAGTTAATTCTTTTAAGAATGAAATTATCGAAAATACTATAATTGAACTTTTTATGTTCTGATTAATTGTGTTATTGCAACATAATTCGTAAACAAAGTTGTTTTTCTTTGAAAGATAAACTTAGTCTCTTTTCCTAGTAAGAAGAGTGAGACTTATGTCTATCTTTTCTCCTTAGTTGACAAACTGAGATAGGATTACAAATTGATAAACTCATTTATAATCTTTCATTACCCTTTTGTGGTCTAGAGTTAATTGAAATATATAATATTTTGTGTAACTGGAAACATTGTGTTTAGAATGAAGTATTTCACTATACAAAGTAAAAAAGAATGAAGTATTTCTTAACTTTAATTTACTCCAGTTTTGTCGAGTGACAAATGACTCATGTCTAAATTCCATTTGACCTATTGCCTACTCTTTATTGGGTTCAAAGTAGAGATAAAAGTACACGATAGATTCGATTTTTGGGTTGTAAGAACTCGTATCAAATGCTTATCAAGCGTACATCATGAATACTCGTTGAGCTAGGTTAACACTCTCGAGTCTAGCCAGCTTGAGTTCGTCCACAAATTTGCACACCTAGCTATCGAGTGGAAAACGATATTCGTCAGTGTATTACCTAAAATGTTGATGCTATTTAGTGCTTGTTTAAAATAATACACACGTTTGTAGATACAATTTCATGTTTATTATGATGACAAGTTTAGATCGACGATATATAGTCATATATACATGATTCATGATTGGTCATATATTCCATGTGATAGAAACCTTGTATGCTAAACACTTTTCTATCATGTTTTGGATGATTACGACTTCGTTTGGCTTGCAGTTTGTGGTCCATTTTAAAAGATATGGATGAGAAAATACGAGGTGTTGAAATCAAAAGTTTATTTTATTGTGGCTTCGATCTTTTAGTAGAGATGAAAGCTTGTAATGGAGAACCGAGACAAAGTTGGTTGTACATATTAAATTTCACATGTTTTAAATTTTAAAAAAAGTCGTTGATAAGAATACATGCATAAGTATTTTAGTTTACCTTTATATACTGATTTAAGATCATTTGAGAACAAAAAATCATTTACCATCATTCATTTTTATTTGATCTAATGGATGAGATTAATCCCAACAATTTAAAAAACCTACTTTCATCATCTTTTTTCAAATATTAATAATTTTCAAACCGTTAATCGTTAGCCCAAAAAAAATATCATTGTGACGAACATTTAATTATCTTTCTATAGATAGGAACCTTTGATATACTTTCGACAAAAAAAAATCGTATTTTTCACGTTTTTCTTTAAGTTTTTTCGTTTTTTTACGTTACTGAAATTTGCATTAAAAAATCATATATGATTAAACACTAATTTGAATATCACATGTGATATTAGTGTTATATCATATATATGATATGTGATATCACATGTGATATGATATGTATATCATATGTGATTTTACACTAATATCACATGTGATATTACACTAATATCACATGTGATATTACATATCATATATAATAACACTAATATCATATATGATATAACACTAATATCACATGTGATATTCAAATTAGTGTTTAATCATATATGATTTTTTAATGCAAATTCAGTAACGTAAGGAAATGAAAAAACTTAAAAAAAAACGTGAAACATACAAAACAAAAAATTGTCGAAAGTATATCAAAGTGCCTATCTATAGAAAGATAATTAAATGCTCGTCGCAATGATATATTTTTTTTCGCTTAACGATTAACGGTTTGAAAGTTATTAATATTTGAAAAAAGAGAATGAAAGTGGTTTATTTAATTGTTGGAATTAATCTCATCCATTAGATCAAATAAAAATATATGGTGAAAATTGATCCTTTTGTATGTAAATAATCTTTTTTCCTCAAATGATCTTAAATCTTAAGATTAATGTATAACTAAAATTATCTAAAGGTCTAATGAACTAATTTAGTCACTTATTTAAAATTGAAAAAAAAAAAAAAGCTTTCTATCTCTTTTTCGAAAAATAAAATATTTTTCAAATAGAAAATCGTCAAGTGAAAAAAAATACACAATCGCGACGAGTATTTTTTATCTTTTAATAGACGGGCACTTCAATATACTTTCGACAAACCTTTTTTCGATCTTTTGTCCAGTTACATCTGAAAAAATCACATGTGATTTGTATCACAAATCACATTTGATTTCATAAATCACATGTGATTTTTTCAGACGTAACTGAAAAAAAAATCGAAAAAAAAAATCGTCGAACGTATATCGAAGTGACATTTATAAAAAGATGATTTAATTCTCGTCGCGATGGTATGATTCGTTTTGCGTAATGATTAACGTTTTGCGAGATATTTAATTTTTTTTAAAATGATGAACGTTTTGTTCTTTCTATTTTTTTTATGAAAAAATGGATAGCATTAATTGGATATGTTTTGAGAAACTGAATTTGTGGAGGACTAAAGAAACTTGAATATTGAAACATCCTAAAGTTAAAAGAAGAAAATAATAAATCCAACGAACTATTAGCCGGATATGTGACTTAATATCTTGATCTACCACTCTTAAAAAGTTAACAGGGTGTTTGAATTGGTTTGCAAAATATTGTTAAAAGAATTTTAATCTGTCAAAGATGAATGAATTGTAATATAAATGAATTATAATTTGTTAAAAATAATTCTTATATGAATTAGTCGTAGTTAAATAAATTGTAATATGAAGTGATTTTTTATAATAATAATAATAATAATAATAAAATCACTTTGGTATTCTAATGAAGTGGTGTTTTTTTTAATAATAATAATAATAATGAAGTGATGTTTTTAAAAAAAAAATAATAATAATAATAATAGTAAAAATAAAGAGTAAATTTGATAATCATCAAATAGTTATTAATATAATATTAAAAAATTTAAAAATATTCAAATTGAATAAGAAATATATCATTAGAATAATCTTTGTAATTTTAATGATTTATTGATACTGATGTTTTAAAGTATAAAATTCTGAATTACAATTCAAAATTTTTCATTCAACTTTCTATGTAGTCTAAATTTCATCACTTGATGTAATTGGGTGACTAAATTACAATTATAACGAAAACTAAACGCATTATCTGAATAACAAATTCCTCCAATCAACAAACCAAATTGCGTACATAATGTAACCAGATTACATTACATCCAATTACACCATGTTAGAATGAACCGAACAAGGGCTTAGTATTTTCTTCGCGACGAAGAACTTTGTTGGTATCCAATGGAAAACTATTTACCTGATCCATCCAATGGAGTAGATATAAATTGATGAAAAGATTTTAGATGGATATGAATAAAGATAAGAAAATGAATATAGATGTGAATATCACTTTTACCGATCCATATATGATCCATTGTAAGCCTTATGTACACGTCGAGGTATTGTATTTTGATAGACTACTACATGTTTATATGGATACATTTTATAGATTTTTAGTCAACTTTGTTAGGTCAATTCAGAGCCCAGAGTCCCTTAGTATAGATTTGAATGAAAAAAAAAGTGAATACAAGTCCCTGATGTAATACAATACATCAAGGAGTCGTCCTCAAGATGTTCTTCGGATTCTGAAGAAGAAAGACTCATCACAACCTAAGGTGGAACTCAGAGAGTAAGATCGGGATGATGGAGTCAGTGAGTGATGACAATAACACACTGACTCCCTGAAAGATCTTTTCAATCACTGATACAATCTGAAGACCTCTGATGAACAACTAAGACACTAAAGAATGGGCGGGAAACTTTTTGGGAAGATAAGTTCAAAAGCACTTATCAAAAGTCAACGAGTACTTTAGTTGGTAAAAAGTACAAAAACAGTTGTTAACACTGTTCCACCGAAAATATGTCTGGTAGCATACAAGGAATAGAAGCTAAAGTACAAAATGTACTTTAGCTTATCACATGTTGAAACATACTTTTTACCCCACGGGTTTTCACATTGTCCTTGCCTATAAATAGATTGTTGTAAGGAAGGAAAAAAATACGTCTTTTGTATTAAAAGTTTCTAACACTTTCATGAGTTCCTTTCCTTCTCCAAGTAGAACTAAGTCCTAGAGTATAACTCTATTGGTGTGGATAGTTCTTACTTAAGCACTTAACATTGGTTTCATGTTTAAGTTTAGTGAGAAGATCACACACATAATTGTCATTCAATCCCAAGTGTTGTTCCGCAAATACTTAGGCATAATTCTTGGATATATATCTAATAAGAATTAAACGTTGAAACTTTGTGTCTTTACTTAAATGTATTTATATCTTACACGAGTTTTAATTACATCATTATTAAACATGAAACTTGGTTAAGTTAACTTTCTAGTTAAACTAACCTTGTATAAGGGAACAACAAGTGGTATCAGAGCGGTTTGATTTATAAAACAAGTTTTATAAAATGTTCAAAATGATTTTAAAATGAATATCCTACCATGGCTAAAAATGATGTACCCTAACTTGTCGATAAAAAGGGAGAAAGCTACTCCGCTATTTCTCCTAAACTCGAAGTTGGTCTCTAAGTGGAAAAAGCGTGTGTTTCTCTACTTAATATATAAGATGTATTAAGGAAGGTCCATATGTCCCTAAGACCGCTGAAGATTTACTGATAACATCAAATAATCCTGATTTTCTAAGTGTCAATTTCCCCCTTTATTGACTTGTTATGCTTAAATTACTATTAGATACGCCCTTATTTCTTCTTATTTCATTTCAGGAGTAATTATCAAATGTGAAGCGGTATTTGGACGAAACTGGGCTCAAGATGGATCATATTTATATCACGAAGATTACAACGTAACTAAGTAATGAAGTTACGCCGTAATACAATTTATGAAGACTACGCCGTAGACATGGATAAGCATCGAAGGATATCTGTTTGAGAAGAAATATGGTGTAATTATAACATAGAGTTATGCCGTAACTTAATTAGGGTTTTATGCCTATAAATACAATGAGATTTTGGCATTTCAAAGTATCTCCCCTTTCCCAAACCTGATCTAGGGTTTGGGGAGAGCAACCACGGAAGAAGAATTATGGCTTAGGAGTATGAAGAGCGAAGTTCTTGTCTACGATTATCTTTGTATTCGAATTTGAATTCTTTTATGTTTTTCTAGAGATCGTACAATGAATTCATGTTATTAATTCAAGTATTTGGTTATGTTATTTATTCTCTTTACTACTCTTTATAGACATCTTCTTAGCCTATTCGTAGATCGCTAGTTTTGGTAATATTATAAGTTTGTTAGTATCTAGTAGGATGGGAGAATTGACCAAAGGACCCCAGCTCACTAGATTGCAAAGAATGGAAGGAATTGGCCATAATAAAACCATCCTTTGCGTGCGGATTGACCAAAGGATCACCTATCAAGTGGAGGTATTTAAGAAGCTAAGGGAAATCTAAAATCCTGATGGTCGGATTTTCATAAAATAAGATCTATTAGATTTGGTACTTAATGACTGCTAATAGATTTTCGAATGATCCTGGGTGACTAATAATCATCTTGGTGAAGAGTCTAGGAACCATAGGCTAGACAAATTGGCCAAAGGAGTCTAGTGATATTTACCCTCTATATTGAGCTTGAGAAATGAGAATTAAGCATATCTAAAGTCTTGGTTAAGCTTTATCTTCTTACTTCCTTGTCCTAAGTTCTACTCCTGTTTAATTAAGACTTTTTATCTATTCTATCATATTACTATCCATTTTATCTTCTTTATCACACATTACCTTAGTTTTTTCAGACAACAGCTCTCTTGGGACGACACTCGGATTTACCTAGACTTTACTACTTCTGATCGGGTTCTCTGACCATTAGTATGTGTTAATCCTTGGATATCTTAATTTTATAAATTTAAAAGGCATGATGAAATAGCACATCATTTACCTAAACCTAAAGCCCAATGGAATGTTGATAAGAGGAGGGTGGTCAATCAAGACCAACGCCTGAAAAGCATTATTATATCATGTATACCATATGATATAATGAAGTCGGTCACTAACTGTGCAAAAGCTATACAAACTTGGACTGATTGGTTCACAGCTATGCAGGCCCCTCAGATACCAAGGAAAATAGGATCATGGATCTGAAACTTTAGTATAATACCTTCAGAGTCAAAGACTATGAAAGTCTTTCTCATACCTTCACCCATTACAAACCTTGCTCAAAGAGCTGACCAATGATGATGCTACACTATATAAGCTTGAGATAAATGTATGTTTTGTTAACAGACTCCCTGAGAAGTGGCTAAGCTTCTCACAAGGGTTAAGAAATTCCAACCATTCAGACCCTTGACCTTGCTGACATCTATGGGAGATTTATCTATGAAGATAATCTGATCTCTAAGATATACCCTGAGTCTAAAATGGCGCTAATAACTACACCTATATCAACTGCTTTCTTCTCTAACAATGTTGTTCAAGATTTCCAAGAAATTTCATATAATGAACTTGATGATAGAACCAGTGAGGAGTATTTAAATTATTTAAAAAATGAGTTTCATGAAAAAGCACTTCTTGCAAACTCAAAACGGTTTGTATAAAGAAACAAGTCAATTTGTTTTGGAACAAAAGCCACAGAAGCACTGAATGTTTTAAATGTGGTAAAAAGGGTAACTTTGCAAAAGATTATTTTTCTAAAACCACCTCAGAACCCTCATACAAAGCCTCGGGTTCAAAATTTTCCTCAGGGTCCGCCAATTTTCAACCAAAATTTATTCAATCTGCTGAACATTTTCAAAATAATCAGTATGAGCAAAAGAAAGATTTTGAAGCTAAATATGTGGAAAACTAGAAGGGGGGTTGAATAGTTTTACCAATTAAAACTCGTTTTAAACTATTTAGATAGACTTATGTCAATCTATTTGGATGTGTGTTGGATGTTGATAAACAAACATATAGAAATATAAATATGTAATAAAAAGAAAAAGAGTAAGAAGCACAAAACCACAACGCGGTATTTATAGTGGTTCGGCTAGAAGGACACCTTCCTTGCCCTACTCCACTCCCCGAGTCACCTACTCGAGAGTTCGTAATCACTACACAACACCGACTCCTTATGGTGGAGAAACCTTCACAACGTTGCCTACTCTTTTTCCGGTACTAGGCTAACCACCGGGTCCTTTTCACCAAGGAGAACCAATCCTATCACAACATCGCCTACCCTTTATCCGGTACTAGGCTAGATACCGAGTTCCATTACAATGGAGGAACTACTACCCAACACTACACAACACCTAACCCCAAAGGAGACCAACTCCTTATTACAACATCATCAAGGATATCAATATCCTTGGATCCAATACTAATCTATCTTGTACATCGAAACACACAATATCGAATGTACATCTTAGGCACCTTTCACTAATGCCTTTTACTAGATCTTCAAGACACCTTTCACTAATGTCTTGTGACTTGACTTCTAGGCACCCTTCACTAATGCCTATAACACGGACGAACGACACCCTTCATTAATGTCTTCGTCTTGACACTTGAGACATCTTTCACTAATGTCTTCAACACTACACTTCTTAGAGAAAGAACCATCAACAAGATAACTTCAGTAGTCTTGATGATGAGGAAGCATGGCAACTCATGGACTTGAGCTTGCTTGACTTCAAATGTGGTGATCTCGCCTTTAAGAGGAACCTAGAGAATCACACAAAAACAAAACTACATACATAGATCACTTGGATCTGGGGTTAGAGAGTTTTTAACTCAGGGAGAAAGTATGTGAGAAAAGAGTAAGAAACAATGAAGAAATGGCTCACTATTTATAGAGAGAAAATGTCTACTGTTCTACGGATCCCACGGATCCCTCCCTTAAGGGATCCATCTAGTGTAAAGCTAGGGATCCATGGGACGCTCCTCTTTGCCCATGGGTATTTTGGTTATGGGTCATGGGTCATGGGTTATGGGTTATGGGTTGATCCATGGGTATTTTATTAGATACAATGTACCTAATGGGTCCAATGCACCTAGTCAAATGGGTATGGGTCAATACCATGGGTTGTAGTTTTTACCCATTTATAATACATACTAGTTATGTATATATTTTCCCAATATGTAAACACTAGTTGTTGTACATATATATTACTTAAATCATAAAATCACTTATACTTGTTTTAGTATTTTATGTGAAAACGTAATTGTGTTAGAGAAGTATTGGCTCAAACAATTTACGTATTTTATCTGTTTCGTTAAAATGATTTTACGTTTGTTATCGACAAAACATTAGAAGATCGTAAAATATAGATAAACGTTTTTACGGCTTATTTGTATTAACAAAATACAAAAAGGTCAAAGCCAAACTTGCACTTCTTAAGGCTGCTTCCTCAATATCTCAATGAGTTAAACCTTTTCAAACCAAAAACAAGGGTCTAGTTGATGAAACTTATGATTGTGATGTGGAAGAAGTATCCTATGATGATGAGATGGTTTATGTCAGTGCACTAATGACTCTATTAGAGGATCAAAAGCTATCAGTTAGGAAAATCCATGCAAGAAATGGTGAATGGGTCAACATCACCATGAGGAAGGTAAACACTTTACTATCTATGGATGATGATTTTGATTGACAGTCTTATTTAAGTTATATAAATGTTGACCTTAAGTTTGTTGAAGAGTAAAGACTTAACTTGTTTTCAAAATATAATAAACTTGATTTTGAACTAAATAAGTGTAGAGATTAATTACTATTGCTTAAACAAGCCAAATTAGAAGCTCTTACACTTCAACTTCAGAACACTAAGATTATTAAACACAATCATGCTCTTCAAGAACAATTTAAGGAAAAAATGTGTCAATGAAAAATGGATAAATAGCTCACACAAGGCAATTCAATGCATAAATGATCAAATCCCTAGTCGGAAAAAGAAAATTCTAGGAAGTGATCATATCTCTGAAACATCCTCCACAAAGGATCAAAATGAGAATGCCTTCATTCCTGCTAGTCTAGGATATGATCATGAAATGATCCCAAAATCCAATGGTTGGGTTGAAAGGCTCAACCCTGATAGCAAATTGTCAAATTTCAACACTAGTAATATTTTGAACCCTGAAAGTCAGGTCATCAATGAGAATCTTGGACTCACAGAAACACCCATTGACTCTGAATCCATCAAAGAGTTAAATTCATTACCTTATGCACCTTTACCTCCTTTGGAAATCCTTTAAGGAGATGCACCAAGCTCAGAGGTCATTACTATGACTTACTCTCAACATTCTCCTAAAGAGAGGGTTGGTCTAGGTTCTACTAAAAACAAAAAACTTGACTCTCAAGGTTCCTCAAGCAAGAGTGGATCAGTGCCTGTTATTAACATAAGTTCTTAACCATCCATTCCAGTAGTTCCTACTGATGGTAAAAGTGATAAACATGAATCAAAGCTAAATGAGTTAACTAAACTTGTTAAAATGTTAAGTGAACAAGTTAATTCATCATAGAAGGTTCTGGAATCCAAATCCAAAAACTAAGTACCACAACCTGAATCATCATACGCCATGAAATCAAAACCAAAAAAAAAGTGTGAATTGTGCAAATACATAAATCACCCCACTGAGGACTATTATAGAATTCTATATTTTATGATACGTAAAGGAAATGATCATATAACCTCTAATCACACTTCACACACTGTCTCACTAAAATATGTTGCAAACTATAGAGCACAAGCTTAATTATCAGTATGCATCACCATCTAGGCACATTCAAGCACCCAAGGCAAAGCCTTTTCCACCATGCACTCATTGTGGTTTCAATGACCATCATCCTAATTACTATCTTATGTACCCTGGATGTGAAATTTGTGGAAACAATGATCACCACACTTTAGGACATGATAGGATTATCCATGACAGAAGAGGAGTTATTGTTGAAACCTCTCAGTCCAATAAAACCTCTGACATAATAGGGTGCAAAACATGTGGAAGCATTGTACACACAACCTCTGACCATCAAACAATTGAATGGTTTAGAAGAGGTGAAAGACTTCAGGCTAACAAAGCCAAGGAGCCCACCAAAAAGTCGGTTCACAAGAGAAACTAACTCATTTTATTATTGGTACAAAGAGACACCATAGAACCTATATGGCATCTGGATAGTGGATGCCTAAGAAGTATGATCGGTGTGAAAAGTTATCTGCAAAAATATGTAGAAGAACTAGGACCTGCGGTAGTATTTAGTGATAATTCATCCTGTATCGCTGAAGGTTATGGTTTAGTAACTGGGGTATAGTTTTCTCTGGAATAGCTTATGTTAATGGCCTGCAATACAATCTTTTTAGTATCAGTCAACTGTATGATGCTAATTATATTGTTCAGTTTGATGACAAGTAAGGTACAATTTTTAATGCAAACAAAAAAGTTGTGTTGATAGCACCTAGGAGAGATGATGTATATGTACTTCGCATATCCTCACTCACTCCAAATGGAACTTGCTTGTTTGGCAAAGCCTCTGAAACAATCAATTGGCTTTGGCATAAAAGGCTATCACACCTGAACTTCAAAAACATAAACAACCTTGCTAAACAAAACAAAGACTTTGGGTTACCTTCACTTGTGCTTTCAAAAGATAAACCATACTCAGCATGTGAAAAAGGTAAACATCACAGGGCCTTTTTCAAAACAAATCAAAATTTCTCGATCAAAAGTCGCCTTCACCTGCTTCATATGGATATTTTTGGACCAGTCAGTCCTACGTCTATCCGTTATGAAAAATACACCCTTGTCAATGTGGATGAATACTCAAGATACACTTGGGTATATTTTCTCACAAAGAAGAGTCAGGAAGTTGAGGCCATCATGTCCTTTGTCAGGAAGATTGAAAACCAAAATGATATCAAGGTCAAGCAAATTAGAACTGATAATGGGACTGAGTTTAGGAACTAGGAGCTTGAGTATTTTTGTAATGAAAAAGGAATCTCTCAAAGCTACTCTTCTCCCTACACACCTGCATAAAATGGTGCGATTGAAAGGAAGAATATAATACTCATTATATAACAAGAATAGATGTACGTGCTAGTTGCAAACATTCCTTAATCCAACCGCTCTAATTCATTCCAAATCCAAATTGCTCCAAAATATAACCCAAGTATTTCCAATTAGTTGGATCATACGCCTTCTCAAAACTGACTTTGAAAATCATCATTTTCTTATTGCATTGTGTTGTACCAATCGATGGCTTCACTTAACAGAAGAGGACCATTAAGAATTTGACATCCCGTAATAAATGCTGACTGCTCATGACTAACAATATTGTTCACCACTTATGCTAACCGATTATAGAATTTTAGGTATGATTTTATATTGTAATCTAATTAGCGAAATAGGACGATAATCTTTAATGAATATAGGATTGTTTACCTTTTGGGGTGAGTGTAATGAAAGTTGAATTTACTCTCACTAGCATTTTAGATGAGGTGAAAAAATTCAAAACAAACAACTCCACATCCACTTTGAGCACATCCCAAAACCTTTTTATAAAATGGAATGAGAAACCATCTAGACCGAGATTTATCGCTACCACAATCCTAAATAGCTCTTCTTATTTCTTCACTTGTAAGTGGTTTCTCCAATTCATCACTTGCTTTAGAATCAATAGCTCTAAAAGACGAATGAGAGCTACAAATAATTTTATGCACATGTATTTGAAACTTATCTTTATAAAAATCAAGAAATTCCGCTTTTACTTTCAAATGATGAGACACCAAATACCATCTACCATGACTCCTTGAATTGCTTGACGTCTTATATTTTTTTATCATACCGTGAAAGAATTTTGAATTCTTATTGCCTTCCACATCCCATTTCAAATGATCCTTTTGGCACAAATCCATCGATTCAAAGCGATCAATGTCATTAATTTCTTGCAACAATCGGATCCTTTTTTCTCTATCTGCTTCGGTTGCTTCTGCGCGGTCAATTCTAAGATCATTATCATTCATCATCCTTTGAACTACATGTTTATGAGTCATATCATGTTGTCTGAGGTCCTTATGCCACTCTTTAATCCATTGTTTAAAAAATTTAAGTTTAGAATGTAGATCCCCCTGACCTCACTTTGTATTCGAATACTCCTCATTAACTTGTTTAATCGTTTCATCTAAACCTTGTCGTTGCAACCAAGAGTTATAAAATTTAAATGGTATCAACCCATAATCTATTTTTAACGAATGTAACATAATTGGGTTGTGATCCAACCAAAATTTATTAAGAACTGTTTCCTATAAATCGCTATTAGCTTCCAAAAGATTTTTCGATATCAAAAACCGATCAAGCTTGCTAAGTTTTGTTCCAACCTTATTCATCCAAGTGAAAGATCTCCCACCCATTGGCATCTCCATTAAGCCCGATTCATCGATGAAAGAATTAAATATTTGTGCTTTTACTCTATCGAATTGAGAACCGTGTCTTTCAGACTCGTCACAAACTTCATCTAGATCGCCAAATAACACATACGTACCCTGATGTTGCTTAATATACAAGAGAAGCTTCCGCCATAATGTTGCTTTGGCTCTTGTTTCTTGATGACCATATACGTTAACCATATAACAAGCTTCTATTGAATTATACCACTTGCCTTGAACAATAATATAATTCTCGTCACACCATATATTATGTATAAAAAAATAGACGGGTCCCATATCGATATTAAACCTCCCGAATGACCCCATGCCATATTACACACGTAATCAAAAGAATAATTGCCCCACATAGAGCGTAACCAAAATAGTTCTAATCTCGTCATTTTGGATTCTTTCACAACAAGGAAACGAATGCTATGTTTGAAACATAAATCTTTGATCCAACTCATTTTCTTTCGTTTCCTCATACCACGGATTTTAATTGATAAAATAATAATTTAAGCATATCCCCCTGATCCGTTGAGTATACGTTTAAGAGATTTATGACATCCCGGAACGTCACACCCAAAGCCCCAGGTTAATTTCAAATAACATGGAATGTCCTTTATAGTCTTTCTTACTATACCTGGCAAATGTTGTAGAACATTTACTATTACTAGATGAAGTTGGAACCTGCTTAGAACAAGGTGGTTGATGCTTTAGAAATTCGAATCTAGGAGGGAAACTATCGTGTGAATTCTCTGAACGGATGGGTTCCTCCTGAACATTCAATTCATGATAAAAAGTGTGACCATTTTCCAGTCTAACCTCTTGACGTGTATGTTTAACATTCTCAACCTCTTCATTAAAAACAATGTCTACTTCTTGATGCGTGCATTTTTCCTGAACATTCAAGTCCATAGAATCATACATATCCTCCCTGTTTTCATTGCCCATCATTCCATTTTGACATTCCAATTGGCTAGTTCACTTATATGGACATCAAAGTATTCGCCATTAATTACCACAGTCACTTGTTCATCAATATGTCGCATGTTTTTCGTTGCAATGCACATTCTGCCTATACTCATATTTTGAGCCCGATCAACCTCAAAAAACATGAATTTTCCAACCAAGATAGCAACTTTTTTAAGCGCAGTCGAGCCCCATGCACACAACGGGAGCCCATTGCTCTCAATCCATATCACCTTTTCATCTAAAATAAAATTCTTTAAAATAGTTTTAATATATGCAAATACTCGCCTAAAGTTGCATTACCTTTGAATTTCATACAAGCTTCTGCATTCTCGATCTACGTCCATAGACCACCAATATGATGAACTTTCAAGTTAATGAAACCTTCATTCCTGCATATTTGGTGTATGTTAATCATGGAACCCACGTCTTTAACCTTAACCATGACATCTTTTGTTGTGTCATCAACTTGAACCAAATCCGTTTCTGTCAAATTCAAAACTTTCTTACCATCAAATGATTTTGAATCCCCCTTTAAAAAATCCATACCATGTACTATGGATGCGTACGAACGAGAAATTTTTTGACCGTGTGCAGCATGCTTAACGGAATGATTATCATTTTTTACCTCTTGTTTCCTTGTGTTGTTGCGTTCTTCTACCACACCTTTACTAACTACATGTCAAGCATTGGATCGTTGGAATCTTGCAACCGCTGCATACCCGTGATGATTTCTGATCCAAATGTCTGTTAGAGACTTAGCAAGCAACTCTTCATTCTATACACCTACAAAGCGAACAAAACCGAATCGTTTTCCCATCTTCGATAGTTTATTCGCGATATAAGAATCAACAATACGACCATATGGTTCACATGTTTTCCATAAATCTCGAGCATCAATGTAATCTGGGAAGTTTGTTATGTAGAACGTTGATGAGATCTTCTCCAAATTCTTATTATAAGGATTCTCGATACGTTTTTCCGGTCGTTTATTGTTACCACGAAATACCCAGGTCCATCCATCAGCAGCCTCGTGTGTAAATTGCTTTCCCATCGATGAATTTCTCCCCCACGGTTAATCTTAAAACCCTAACTTTGATGGATGAAAATTGCAGAAAATTGTTGAAGAGTGAAATTGAGGTGATTTTGAGAGTGGGTTTGGGTTTGGGTTTGATTGGATTATAATTGGTTAATTATATAGGATTAGGTTTATGTTTGAAGAATTGTTCGTGAGATCCATGTGTACTGATGAATAACCACACGTTTATGTGTTACCTGGTGGCTAAATGATCATGTGGCATAATAGCTAGTATCGCGGTGTTTTAATTTTGTACCGTTGCCCAACATTAAAAAAAGAGAAAGAAAAAAGTGAAAAATGAGACCATTTGGCGGGAAAACACGAGCTGCGGTGTGCATGTGGCGCTGTCCGGTTACGTTTTTGGAGATCATTTTGGCTGGTCACTACGGTGCATGACTCGAAAATGCGAGCTACGATATGAACTTCGCGTTGTCCGGTTGCATTTTTCCGGGGAAAAAAAAGGCCGGTTACCAAGAGCTCTAGGAATCTTTTTAGCAAATCCATTTTGACCTTTTCAAAGTCTTTTTATTTTAACTTTGACCCTAATTATTTGTTTTGATGTTATATAATACTTGATGCAAAATATATAAATGAATTTGTGTTTTAATTGTATTATCATTAGTATACTTTTCATCATGTATTATGTAACACGAAAAAAAATAATTAAGGTCAAAATTAATAAATAAAGATTTTAAAAAATAAAAAATGGACCAATATTTTGAGACGGAGAAAAGCATGGATTTCTACTAGACTATTGGTCATGTTTGGCAACACCTTTTTGGAAGCCTTTAAGAGCGTTAAGCGACAAGCGTTCCAGTCTTAATGCTTGTTTGGCAACGCTCTTGCTAGCATTTAGCAACACCTCAACTGCTTCTAATTTTATTGCTTCCTAAAAAAACATTCCAATATACTGCTAGCATTTTATTTTTAATATTACCAATTTACCCTCGAAAATAACATTCATAAGTATATAACAGATTTATATATGCCATTTTTCATAATTTTACATTTTATAATTACAGCTACAACTACATTAATGCTACTGCTTACTGCTACGTGTCGCCAAACATAACCTTTACCAAAAGTTTGTAATAACATACTTATTAATGTTTAACTTAGGATTTTACAAGATTGTTCTTATTTTTAATTACATTTGACAAAATCATATTTTAAATAGTAAAAACAAAAACAATCTTAAGTCTTAGTATAACATTCTATTAAAAATATAGTTGGAAAGGGTATTATTGGTTGAAAAGGCAACTAGTAGTTGACAAAAAGAAGCATGTGAGAAAGTAAACAACACACACACATTAAAACACGTACATGCTATCTGTGTCTGGGCTGTGATAACACCTACCTTATACGCCTCCCCTTTTCCCCAATACAAACAAATCACCCTCACCATTTTCATCTTCTCCTATGGTGAATTCTTGAATATATCTTCATCATCATCTACTCTTCACAAACTCATCATCATCATATATCAAGAACAAGGTAAAATCAATATTCATTACTTGTGTTTAATTATCTGTAGAGTAGCATCTATATAATTATCTCATTTTCTTGCCTAGTTTATTCATATTCATTGTTAATATTCTTCAAGAAACTCTCGGTGACTTGAACATGAAAAACCTATATTTCAATGTCTCTCAAGTTAGATTTATATATATTTTTTTTGTATGTGTTCTTCAGTTTTGTTTAATTTTTTTAAATGGTTTTATGTAAGTTTAAACTTGGAAGCTTCACCAATCACATATTTTGTTTTACGTTTCATTATTCTAATAATTTTATATCACCAGAATTATTGCATAGAATATTTACTGTGTCCAAAAAAAAAATATTTGGAATTATTTAGACATGATTATTATGCCGCTTTTTGTTTTTATCATTTTATATTTTATACTTTTTGGCATTTTCTAAGTTTTTTATAATTCCAATTCAAATTCATTTGAAATCTTTTTATTGCCCGCCTAATAATTCATTTCACTGTTTTCTTACAAAAAAAAATATCTTCTCTCCCTAGTTTACCATCAACAATAAATAAAAGAATAGATATATTTAATATGACCCATTTAATATTTGTTAATGTATTTAATTAGAAATAAATTGTAACTTAATGCGTTGTATTATGGATGTGGGAACCGCGTCGTAGCTGGTTCTTTATTTTAGTCACGACTATCCCGCCTGATTTTTTGCGGATTTTTTTTAATAAAATACAATGAATATGCTCATATAAAAATAAATAAAATTTAAACTAAATTTTGTAAGCTAGTCGCGGATCAGAGCGCGTGTGGTGCGCGTGGTTCAAGAACGTGTTGGTGTTGTAGTATTAAGTTGAGTGTATGGGTGACACGTTTCTTGTATTATTTGACTAGTAATTTGTGTAGGGAAGTTGTAGATGAACATGCCTCATCCATTTGCATGTTCTATTACTAGTACTATTTTTAATTTTTTATAATAATAATTTGATGGAATTATTTTATTTTATTTTTGTTTTGTAATGAGTTAAGATTATTAAGGCCAGCAATATCTTTGACAATAACTAATAAAATATTACTCCCTCCGTCCCAAAATTATAGTCCCCTTTCTATTTTTTCGGTCTTTCTTTTACTACTTTGACCTTAAGTATTTTTTTTTTGTGTTATATAATATTTGATGCAAAATATATGAATGGATTGAGTTTTTAATGTATTTTCATTTGGTATAATTTTCATCAACTATTGTATAACATAAACGAAAATATTTATGGTCAAAGTTGAAAGAAAAAGACCAAAAAAGTCAAACGGGGACTATAATTTTGGGACGGAGGTAGTAGTAAATAAATGTTGGATTGGACTTTTTTTTTGGTCTAGATATTAAGTTAATAACCCATTAACCCAAGAAAACGTTTTTGTCAACTAAATGTGAAGTTAGTCTTTTGAGGAGAATTTCTATTAGGAGGGGAAATTGAAAAAAGTTAGTAATAACATTTAATTTTTTTTTCGAACCAAGTGTAGCACAAATTTTTGGTTCACTTCGCGAATAATTGTTAATCTTAGTTGTCCATATAATATAATTTTTTTAGGATAAAAGATAAAACAAGTTTCTTTTAGTGATTTTAGTTCACACATCCTCGTAATTTAAAAATAGAATGTGAGTTGTAAAATATATTGAATGATAAATAAAACTAAACGTTTACAAACCGAGTGTTTTACAAAATATTTTCAACCTTCTCTTCTTCATTCTTTCTCTTTCAAAACAACCCTCTAAACCATATTTCCCCAAAAAGTGGGTGTAGCACTTCTAAAAATTAGAATTTTTACAAGAAAATTACACTTCATCAACCACAACCCAGATACAGAAATTTTTGGGTCATGTGGTACGATTTTAAATGCTTTGCTAGCAAATAATTTTTTATTTTAGTAGTTTATTGATTATGATAAAATTAGTCGGTTTTTAATGTTTTAGGTCTTGATCCGGGTAATTGAAACATAATACATATTTAAATTATTAAAAAAAAAAAAAAAAAAAAAAATCATGTAAATTGTAGATAAAATTAGATACTCACTACATAGCTGAAACTATAACCTTGTAGCAAATAAAAACATCTAAATGATTTAATACAAAATTAGTGCTATCTATTTGATATAATTTGTTGACACTTTACTACATTCATTTTGAATTTAATATTAGTAAAACTAAGAATATCATAAACCAATTCCCCATGCACTACCTCTATATACTGACAAAGTAAATTAATTACAATAAAAAAGCAAACAAGTACATTAACTACAATAAAAAAGTAAACAAGTACAACACTATTCATCTTCTATGTTTCATCTTCATCAACCTTCGTATATGTTATTTTTTCTTAGAAAAATAAAGCTCAACTAAGCTGTTTAGATCAGCCCCTCGTGCTGCAAGTAGTGTTGGGAGTGGCTCATACCAAAATAGATTAAAACATGGCATGAAATTTAAACTATTAGCCGGAGAAGTTAGGCCGGTTGGGGGTGGCTAGCACCCGCTAGCCACCCCATTGGCTCCGCCCCTATGCTGAAGAGATTATTTAATTATCCCTTTTGCAAGTTTATTCATCTCAGAGAATGCACAAAATTATGATATGGTAATTAAATTTGAGTTTTGTTTCACTTCAATCACTAACTTTCTTTTGATCATAAAAACCGATCAAAGTTCCAATAGCGTACCATTATTGTGAAATTTTTATGTTTGAGGGATTAAAATGGAACACTTCACAAATTTGATTATTATTTTGTGATTATGTTTCTTTTCACGTGTGCATAAGTTGGTTGTACATCTATATCTATATCTATACTACTTATAATTGAGGGATGACCCTCTCTCTTATTTATGAGTTTAAGATTTCCTAAATTAGAATTTAGGCAAATACTACTTATAAAACATAATGTACAACTATCTAAAGCATAATTGATTTTAAGCAAATACTATTTATTACATACATACATATAATTAATATACCTAATCACCAATATATACAACTACCTAAACACAATGTACAAATACAAATAAAACTAAAAACACATTATTCAACACATACAATTACTACACAATTTAATTCAGCCTTTCACCAAAATATACAACTCTTTAACCACAATGTACAATCTAATTAAGCTTCCAAAACATAAATCTGAAATCCAGCAACTCAAAAAAAAATGTTCGCCGGAAAATTTAGTCACATAATACCCTCCGCCGCATCGCGCGGGTACCCTGCTAGTTAGTTATAATTAGGTGTCGGTGTTTATTATTAGTGTAAAACTAAATAATGCACATTTGAATATCTTAAATAGCCTTTTTGGATAATTTCACAATGATAGAACAATTTTGAAACTTGAATTGTTTTTGTGGTTAACGTTAATTTTGAGTGACTTAATTGAAACAATCTTGAAACTTTATTACTATTAGCTTATAAGGCAACATTTTCCCATTTGAAAAAGAAAATTTAACTTTTAGAACAAAACCCAAGTGAATTTCATTAGGCTAAACAACACTTGTAACATAAATTTTAGAAAACGTTTTGTGATCGCATAATTTATTTTGACAAATGCAATCCCAAACGCCCGAGGAAAATATTTGGTCGTCCAGTTCTTCCTAATTCGGGTTTTTGTTAAGAAGATACCTTTTATGGTTTTTTCTGAAGTGAGTAAAAAAATAATTTATTAAAAAATTATGCATTGACTAAATCCTGAATGGGAATGCATAATTGGATTTTATTCTAATTCATCATCATTATTCTTCTCTTTGTAGTTTTGTCTATCTGTCAATGTTTTCCATAATATTGCACTAGTTTATTAGAGTTGAAAAGTTCTTCTGTTTGGTTTTCAAGAGTCAAATATATAATTAATTAGGCAGGCTAATTTTTGTGCTTGCAATGACTAATTGTTATGTTGCAATAACTGCAAGTGTGATAAATTGAATATTAGTTAATACAACAATGAAAAAGTCTTTAGACATCTAGAGCCATCTTAAATAGAACTTCAGTCAAGTATTTCCTCAATCTAGTGAAAGAGCAGTTATTTGACCCGCCAATTAAGCTTTAGAGACTTTGTGTTGATCATATTTCTGAAGTCACCATGTCCCTAAACCTGAACAGGAATTGTAACTAAGTGTATGCCGAGATAACTCAGATAAGTAAGTTGCAAGTTATTTTTCTGCCATAGTTTTCGTTTTTATTTTGATATTGTGGGATTTATGTGTTACATTTTTTAAATTTCAGGTCATCATATTAGCAAGGAATTAGCAATATGGCTTCATCTCTGGTAAGCTTGCTCCCATTTTAAGTTTATATAATGTCAACTTACAATAATTGCCCTTGATATCTGATGTTTTATTCATATATGTTTACAGGCGAAGTCGCATAAAGCTTTTAGCAGGACAGAATCAAGAAATAAACATTCCTGGTGGTGGGATAGCCACATTAGTCCCAAAAACTCCAAATGGCTGGCTGAAAATGTTGAAGGTATGCAGCTAAGATTATTCCTTAAGGCCTGTTTTGTTTCTTATCTCGTCGGATAAAGAGGACCCACAGTCACATTTTCGTTTGCTTTAATCATCTAAAGGAAGTCCCCAAATGTCAAATGACAAGAAAGAATAGGACGTATTACCTTCTTAATGTTCCTATTGCGCATACGTAACTACTTGGTTATTACAACTTAGGTTAATGGTTCTAAAACTATTGCTAGCAATTTAGTGGCCCGACCTGGACAAAATTGGACACTAGATTCTCCACTACCTTTGGAAGTAAACTTCTGCTCTTTTTTAAGTTAGTCTCTGTTATTTCTTTTGGTTGGTCGGATGTCTTCCTAAAAGTAGTTGTAGTTCATAAGGAATTTCTATGAGGTTCACTGTGAGAGGTGAATTTTTTTTAGTCAGATGGAGTATTTGATCGATCCTCACCCCTTGCAAGGCCGGAGGTCCTTTTCTACCTTAGGTAGGGGTATGGTTGTCTACGTCTTAACCTCCCCCATACATCGTGTAAGACGGTATTGGGACCCATAACACGGTATTACATGGGTTTACTTTTTTTTATGGAGTATTTGATCAATTTGCAAACATTTCAACACATAAATACATATTAATGGTCCATTTAAGAGCCCAAAGGCCCTAAAAGTTATGCCTAATAGCGCCTGAAAGAGAGGAATTTATCTGCATGTCTAAATATAAGAAGACTGCTATTTTTGTGCACAACCTCAGGAGTCTTATCCAGTTGTCCATCACGAACGCTTAATGATTTTAGTCGGTGGCAAACCTAAGTGTTATCTAATCAGCACTAAGATTACCAGTTTCTAGTCTCACTTTATAAATAAAAGTTTTTAGTCACTAAACACCCTTTGGGCCCTCCATGATAGCAGTGCATCGTTTCTACTAAGATCCTTTCATACAACTGTCCTTGTCGGGTCCTAATGATGATCTTATTAGAGTCCTTACATAAACATGGCACATTAGCACAAATATTAATTAAACTCTTCTATATGTTAAACTACCATGATCTTTGAATGTCGGTTGGCTTAAATTCTTTCCATCGAGTCATATTAGTATTTCGTAAGTCATCAAGAAACTGAAGTTCCAGTTATCCCAACTTTTTTACGAAATAAATCAAAATTTTGGGTTTAAACTACCTATTTGTCTATTATGTTCACTGGAAATAATGTGATGATATTGATATGGTCGAGAAGATTTTGTTACCTTTTTTTCTTAAGAAAAAATATTTTTATGACCATGTTTAAGGTGGAGACGCTCCTCCATAGATAGGAACCCATGTTTCTTTTTCTCTTTTTTATAATAGAGAACTCAAAATTTGAAAAAGACTTTTTGGTTTCTTTATTTTATTAAATTTTCCTTAAAAAGGTGAGATTTGAACCATGAAATTCTAGATATGACAACCTAATAGTCAAAAACCACTAAGTTAAGTGCTTTTTGCAAGTTAAAGTCATTTCCTATTTAGTTGATAATATGTCCCACTTGTGGTTCCTTAGTGGCTGTCATAGTTGTTCCTATTAATCTTAACACTTTCTAGTGATCCAATCAATTTGGGTCCCTCTAAATATGTCTTTAATTCGAATAACTTAGAACACTTAACAACAATCAGTCTAAACCTATACTAAATTCAAAATGGCTAAATTCCTTAATCATAAAGTTACAAAAGACTTTTTGATTGCAGAAATGGACCAAAGTGTGAAACGTATGGTTAAACTGATCGAAGAGGATGGTGATTCATTCGCCAAGAAAGCCGAGATGTATTACCAAAAGAGGCCTGAACTCTTAGCACACGTAGAAGAGTTTTACCGAATGTACAGATCTTTAGCAGAACGATATGATAATGTCACTGGTGAGTTAAGGAAAAACATCCCTTCAGATCTTCAATCTCAAGGGTCGGGTATATCCGATGTGGGGTCTGAACCACCTTCAATGATCCCTTCTTCTAAACCAAAATCCCGGTCAGGGACTCGAGCTGCGGGGTTTGACGTTTTTCTTAAAAGTGGTGGGAGTAGTTCTGATTTGGGGACGAAAGAAGGAGATGAGACATCTACCTTGGATTCAGAATCCGAATCTGATGATTCGTCTGTTAATAACTACTCAAGTGCATCAGCGAACAGTGATCACAGAGGGTTGCGTAAGAGAATCACTGAATTGGAAAGTGAGCTAAAGAAGTTTCAAAACGACAATGTTGAAGAAGAACTGAGAATTGAAAATGAAAAGTTGAGGGTTGAGTTACAAAAGTATGAGTCGATGGCACCTCAAACAACTGATCTTGAAGATATAAAGCCTTTGAGTATAAATTTCGATGAAGATTTAGAAGCACAATTTTCAGAGCAAGAACGCAAAATCCGGGCACTCGAGGTTGATTTGAAAGTAACTAGAGAAAAACTAAATGATTCAGAGGAAGAAGTCAAGAGATTAAGGCATGAACTTGAGAACAATAGCTCCTCGAGTAACAGTTTGCAAGAAAAACTTGGATCAGCCCAGAAGGAAATTTCTGGTTGGAAGTCAAAACTCGAGAAAGAGAAACGAGAAGTATTGAAGATGCAGGGTCGGATAACTAGGTACAAAGAGAACTTAGCTGAACGTGAACGAGAAATCCGGGCTATGAGAGAAACGTTGTCAAATGCAAACAAGACGTTATCTGAAGAGAATCTTCAACTTCAAGAACAAGTCACTAAACTGTTGAAAGAACGTGCGCTTTTAGATGACACCATCAAAGAATATGATCTACGTTGTCAGTCTTCAGAAGAGGATCTTCGGAGGACTAAAGTTAGAAAAATAGAGATGGAAGGTGAAATCGCACAGTTAAAATTTGAGAAAAACGAACTCGAGGTCAAAGTTATGGAACTCGAGAAGGAGTTGACTTTGAAAGATGGTCAAATCGATGATTTGAGTCGGCATTTGGACCAGTTACATTTAGAACATGTAGAGTTGGTTGACAGGGTTGAAAAGTCAAAAAAGTCAATAGAGGAGTTGACTTCTAGAGGCGAAGAATTGGAAAGAGAAGTAGAGAGGCAACAGGATCTTATTAGAGAAGCAGCAGAGGAGAAACGGGAGGTGATACGACAACTATGTTTCTCAATTGAGCATTATAGAGATGGATATCAAATGCTGAGACAAGCTTTTGTGGGAAATAATAAACGACACCCGGTTATGGCATCTTAGGAGATGGATATTAAAGGCGTTGACATATTAAAGACGTTGACGAGGTTTTATACGTCATCATAAGTTAACTTATATGGCAGTGTTTCATAGATTGTCTGCTTTCGTGATTTTTTGTTTTTTCCGAGTGTATTATGTTTAACTTTTTCTTTGTGCTGTAAGGTTTTATACTGGTCTTTCTTCAGTTTTTCTCATCTTTGGTGAAAGAAAGAAACAAGAAATGAAACAAAAAAAATAATATTAGTTTGATATATGTGTCTCGCTTTATTTCTTCAACTAAGCTGCAAGCAAGCTCAACTCTTTTGGAGTTCTTCAAGTTAGAACTCAATTAATTGAGGGCGGTCTTCAAGTTTGAAGCAGATTTTCTTTAATTAAGGATAATATTTTAAGCTTTGCTTTGGCCAAGCAGTATATCTATCATTCTTGAATTCTGTATTAGCTAGATATCGATGAGCCATCAAGTCTCAGCGAGCTCAGCCTAACATGTCAAGGTAGAGCCGAGGCTTATCGAGCACGAGACATTTGTTATTGTGGTGTTTGATTCCAAGACAAGTGTCAAGCAAACGTTTTCTTCAAATCTTTATAACTACTTTCTCTTTTCGTCAAAACATTTGAATTTGCCTTGATCTCACATATGAGTTGATGTCAACATTTTAGATATTTTAGGCTTACGAATCATTTTTCCTTCAAAACATAGGAAAAACTAGAGGCTGGATTACATGTGAAAACATCTTTCTCTATAAATAATTAAGTCGTTAATAATGACATTAGAGTCGCATTATCAAAATATAATCTAATTGTTTCGAGGTTTTACCAAAGAATGGTTACACGCCAGTCTGGAACAAAACTTAGTCACCGCGCAAGTTCACTGGATATTGCTGGTCATTGTAACAATACAGCAATCAAGCGTACTGTTAGGGTCATTGGCCATAGAACCACAGCCTGCAAAACTTAAAACAAAACTTGAGACAATAATACGTTTTTGCTTCCTTCCAATATAATGTAAGGATTTGATTTAGGAAAAAAAACTAAGCTCGAGTTGACAACCACAGCTCGGATTTGGTCAAGTTTGGAACTGAACCATTCCAATACCTAAATAGCAAACTAGTACTATATGCTCTAGTTCTTCACCCCGACACCTTGGTCCAGTCAAGCTTTGACACCTTGAAATAACTCAGCCTCCTAAAATGTTGCAAGCATGACGCCTGGCGACCAATTAGTTCTGTTGTATCAGAAGGGTGACAAAAAAGTAATCTTCACGTTTATAAAGCTGAGATAGTCAAAACCTTTTACTTCCAAGATATTCAGCAGAAGCCACAAAGCATCAAGAACAATGTGTAACCAACACACGACTAAAAAAAAAAGACGTTTTGTGATAATATGAAGTTTTCTCTCAACCATGTCCATCTTCCTAAAAAAAAGGAGCTCAAAATGAAAATTATACACAGCCTATGGTATCTACCAACCTCTGATTCTAGACTTTATTGTCATCATGTTTGAATAATGAGGCCAAAAAGATTTCATCTCCTTTTCTTTAGAAGTTTAGTGGTACGGCTTTAAACAGTAGCAGGATAGAGATATGTAAAGTACTAATCATCCCAAGCATCATCAGCAGAACCCTCTTTCTTGATCATTGCAGGGGCAATCATATACTTGTATTTGTCTTCCACGTTTATGGATGTGGGTGGTAGCTTTGCTTGTGCAATTCTTGCTTCTTTCTGTGCATTCTGTTCCTCCCGTTCCTTCCTCCTAGCAACCTACATTTTACATGTGGTTATTGATTTCTATCAGGGTGGCAAAACGAAATGTTTGGTCAAAGCATGTAACGTTAGTACGGGTCAAAATCAGCTACCTAGCATTGGACCTATCAACAAACACTTCTATTTCCTTTATGAAAGATCTTTTTGACAAGCAATTAATGTGTTTAATCTGATTACGAACTATATGTAAATACATGTGGGATGACTTCCCCTGTTTTGACCTGCTTGACCCATTCCCTTTTTAGTTAAAGCTACTAGTTTAACCATATGACGCGTTACAAAAATGCCATCTCTGGTTTCTACTGATGGTAAGAGTATGTAACACAGAAAACTAAAGCACTTTTAAGGATAGAAGATACATGTAATGCAACAATGTAAAAAGTTTTACTAGAATAGGAGAAATGCTAATGTCATGCAATACTAAGGTCAGAGATGAATCATCAAATAGAAAGCGTACCTTGCCAGTGGCAAAGGCCACAGTATTCCCAGATTGAACATCTGCTATTGCTTTCCTTATTTGCGATACAAGGAACTGAAAGTTATCAATTGTCAAGAAAAGGTCCTAATCAGTAACAAGCAAATGACCAAAAGGGCATTGGGAACAATTTTATTAAGCCTACAGATTTTTTTATCCCATTTCTTTATAAAATGTGCTCCCTGTACACCAAGAAAATTGCAACACTATCTGTAAAATTTTACATACATGCTGTAGTCCTCACTAAAGAATTGACTATATCTAGTAGTCAAACATCTACCTTAGGTAGAACTGGAAGCAGCCCTTTTGGTCCTTTCTACCAAAGATTCTACCACAGATCCGGCAATCTCTCACCTTATGGGTACGGTTTGTTGATCTTTAACACGGAAAGTATTAACATATCCTGAAAATTAGTTTTTTACTTTTAGTAGTCAAACATATCTAAAAACTTTTGCCCGGTCAAATGGTGCAATTTCCATGTATCGAGGAGTGGTCGGGTAAAAAGCAATTTAAAAGAAGGAAAAGGTTGAGAGAGGAGAAACCATATCGCGGTCTGTAAAAAATGAAGTAGCCCGGCCAGTTGATCCCGCACGACCTGTCCTTCCAATCCGGTGCACGTAGTCCTCCATGGTCTGAGAATATTGCACCAAAAATATATAAAGTAAAAAAGAGTTGCTTTTAAAATCATCAACTGTTGATCTTGTATAAGATCTTGCACCACACAGAAATGCTAGTGTTCCGTAATCCAAAGGAACTTAAGGGCTGTTTATCTAATGCGACATGAAGTTACAAACTCACAATCACCAGTTTATAATTGTGCAAGAAGAGTATTATCTAGTGGTCATATAACAAATTCATACTACCTGCAATAAAACTGATTATCATTCGGTAAAATATAAACAACGGTTTACCCAAATTTTAAACTAATTTGAGAGGCTCTTACTAAATTGCGCCTATCATCTTCATTTTACACATAATAGTCCTTGGTAGATTTTTGTTATAATTTCTTATATAATCATAATTTGCCAAACTCTATAATAGCTCTCATAATCTGATTGACGCAAACTCAGACACTGCAAATGCATATCCAAACACTAACTTCTGCAGCCCATTTTATCACAGCTGACTATATCACATAACCTCTTTCAGATTCTTCAACTGATATACGGATAACTTTTATAATCCAATTAAGACATCATCTCAAGCTTAAAAGAAATACCTTTGGAAGGTCCAGGTTAACTACATGAGCAACTCCAGTAACATCTAGACCCCGCGATGCAACATCAGTAGCAACCTGCAAATTTGAGTGGAAGACTGAACTTAAATTAAAGTATAAAATTGAATAATGTGTTAATTCACAGAATGAAATTGTTGTAAAATTAGGGTTTAAGAAAAACAGTAAAATTTACATGCAAGTTTTGTAAAAAAAGAGTAGGTGTCACTAATTTGTTTTTACTAAGTAATAAGAGAAGCATCAAAAGAGCTTTTTGGCTTCTTTTCTGACATACCAAGATATTAGTGGGACCATGTCTAAAATCACGCAGGGCACCCTCTCTTTCGCTCTGAGTTCGGCCACCATGAAGAGCAACAGCATTTAAACCCTCAGCTACCAAAGCTTCAGCAACATCATCGCACCTTGTCTACATGCAAAATACAGATTAAAATGGGATGATCTTGTAGACGTACAATTCATATTAAAAAGAATGAAAATTTTGTTCATCACGATCAATAATTCTCACTGATCACTCATTAAAACAAATGAATGACATGAAGGCTAAATTTAAGCTCTTTAAGCTTTGTGTAACAGATAGCCCCCAATGTGACACTATTATCTAAATTTAAAGAAATGTGTTCTTCACATCAAAGATAGCCCCCAATTAGACACTATTATCCAAATTTAAGCTTGTGTAATAGACAACTATTGTTCCTAAAGGTATCAGAATTAGTTACTTGCGGCCACCAGAACTGAGAATCAAGCTAGAAACGTATTTACAAAACATCCAAGAAATGGATAACTCATTAATCAGGTAGTAGCCTATGCAATAAAATATGAGACCAGTAGATACAGGTTAACAAGGTTTACTGTAAAATGTACATGAATACTTATTTTAAAGGTTAGGAAAGTACATGAATATGCAATACCTTTCGTTCCACAAATACGATCGTTAAAGGGAATGGGTGGCCTAATTTTTCAGCCAGTGCAGCCTCCTCAACAAGCAAAGATAACAGCCGGTCAATCTGCAACAAATGGTATTCACCAGATAATTAAAATAAACTAGCAAATTTCAGTTATTTTCACAAGATTATAAACCAATTTTCACATAAGGTAAGATATTACGGGGTATTATTGTTTTCAGTTGAGGTACTTATTAAACCGAATTTAACAATTAAGTCGATGGTTAAGCTGGTAACCTTTTAAACCGATACCAATGACCACATTTGTAGACTTCTATATAGTATATTGTAACCTTTCATCAATTATAGTAACATATTATACAAAACTTACATTAAAGGTAATTGGTAGCCGGCTCAAGAGGTAATCAGGTTACACATTACCATGATTGAAAATTTTCGTAGAAAATGTTACCTCAATTGGAAAACTAACATTATGCTAACCCAGCTGAAATTAATACAAAGAATGAAACCTCATCTTGCAACTTTCCCTAATTAAGAATCACTCTCACACTAACACACTCTTATTCTGATTACCTTTTTATCTATGTGCCCATCATACTATGTCTAAATCCTGAACAGCAGTTACCACCTTTCTCAGGTGTAACCATTAAGAATTGCATCAGCATTTATCTAGCCCTAAAAATAACGATAAGTGGCCCAAGTGCCTAATTAATCAAGAGCTAATATATATGACAGTAAAGCTATTTTCTATTTCTTTTTCTTTTGCACTGCATTTCATTGTCTAGTACAATTACAGACTGAGGACTAAATGCTAATTAATGTTCGTTTACTCAACCTCACCCAAGCCAATATGCAGAGCCAGCCTGTTTTCCAGAATGCAATGCTCCTTTAGGAACATGCAGACTTCAATATAAAATCCTAACAAACAGAGACTTACAAGCCGGGCAGTACTACTCTCATCTCCCTCTAGAGCATTCAACTGCTAACTCTGTGCATGATATCTGATTGATTACTATAGCCATTCAATTCTTTTTCCTAGAGCATTCATTCAAGTTATACTAATTTGATCCTTGCATGTGTTATTGAGGCTCTGGAAATAATTAATGAAATCTCTTAATTACCCCACTCAAAACAGAACAAATTCTCTGACTGATAGATAATCTCTCGCAATTTGACCGTTAGGGTCTGGTCTTTTACCTTCGGTAAATACTAATCATTATTAGGGGCTGTTTCTTAAATTAAGTGGTTTGGAGACATATCTAGTTTAGGCTCTTAATTGAGAGAGAGAGAAGTTTTTGTGGACCTCCCCAATAAGAGGAAATAAAGGTTTGGACCAACTCATTAAGTAGAAAAGAAACACCCCCTTATCTATTACAAAGTCAGAAAGTCACCACGTCAAGGTCATTGTTTATCACTATTTAATATGCTGAAGCAGAGTGCCTTTTCACCTGCTCTGAACATTTGCATTAATAGTGTTCTTTATATCTGAATTAACAAAATTTGTACCAAAAACGAAACTTGGCATACCTTGTCATTTTCAGTAATTTTCTCCAAATTTTGAGATACGTTCTCTGTAGGACTGCTCACTTTTCCAACCTTGACTTGTACTGGATTTGTTAAATATTCCCAGTTCATA
>OU343221.1:113575916-113674802 GCA_910596185.1 Chrysanthemum makinoi
TTATTAAGATTATTTTGGAAGTGTCGGATCAATTTTTCAAAATAATGTTTACGCTATAGCGCTTATTTAATAGGAAAAATAAACGTTAAATGAAAAATGCAAATCTATGCATGAACTAATATGATGATAATGATGTGATGACATGTAGACTAAACCTAGTCTATATGAAATGTCCTTGATGAAATGTTCATGAATTCAAGCCTAAACCATTAAGGTTACTCGATTTGATACCGTGAAACGAAGTTTACGATAAATGATGAAATAGTGAAACTTTTAAAGTTTGTAAATGACCGAAATTACGAAGTTGTCACATTCTACCACCAAAAAGGAATTCACCCCTGAATTCAGTCCATGTTAGGTCCCACTTGTTACCGTGAAAGGTGAGGATATTTGGGTCGCATCGTCGCCCGTTGTTTTCTCAATCGTCATCACGCTTTCCAAGATCTAACGTTGAACATATATTTTTGCCAACTTGAACTTCTAATGGTTTGCGACTAATGGCACATACTTCCAATATTTTGCGTCAGATATCGATTATAGCTTATCTAGCTATATGTTGTTACTTGTAACCCATTTTGATCCGCTGATCACTTTGTTGTTTCATGAATGACTTATGGTCTAGTGAGTTAAACTTTCCCCGGTTTTGATCCGGAGTAAGTGATTGACACCTCAACCATAGAGTGCCTCAATTGGTGTAGTCAATATGTTCATGTGCTAACTATTGTTGTAAAGCAATTTGTTCGATGAAGAATGATTTGCCTAATCATTTCTAGAAAAATCACACATGCCTTGAATATATCTTGTAACATTTGAATTGTTCTCTCGCAACCATTGGAAATGAGGATAGTAGGTGATAATCATGTCCTAGTAGGTTCCATGGAAAGATTGAAATGGTTATCGTGAGCCTAAGGTGAATCGAATAGCTTATAATAGGTACAACTGGTATTGATACCACGTGTCTCTTGCCAAATTTCAAAGTGTCAAGCCCATTTAAAAAGGACCTTATTGAAAAGAATATATTATGGGTAACAATTGTGATTCCTCGCTTTCTGCTCTAGCTTAATGTCATTACTTGAATCTTACTTGTCTAAGATGTTTAGTTTCCATGACTAAAATGTTTATTGTTTGATTATCGAAGTGTTTCCATGCTCTATGTTGTAAAGTCGCAAAACCTTAAATATTCAAGTGATGTGGTGTGGTGATTGATTTTCAAGATTTGTTCCGATATTGAGTGCTTATAAAATATTTCATCACTTAGATTGTTATCATGCTAGCCAAAGTAGATATCACTTATACTATATCAAGGAATGTTTGTTCTAATTTCACTTGTAGATGGAGAGTCATTGATTGTCCGATATGTACAAACATGTTGCATCTCTTAATATGAATGTGAGGTTATCCGAATTTCTAGAGAACACAATGCATTAGGGAAAGTTTATATCGATAACCTAAATTTAACCAAATTTTCCTTTAAGGGAAACTCATTGTAGGGAAGTTCACATATTGTTGAGGCCATGTTTAGTGAAATGTTCTTTAGTCTCATTTAGAAGACTTGGTTTATCCTATGATGTTGCTTAGTGTGTATATGTTTTCACTAAATCTTGTAACTCGGTCTAGCTAGTACTTTTGAAATGATATAATTTGGCTTCTAGTCCAAGATAGTGGTTCGGAATGTCTCATGATGTCTTGAGATTTTTGTTAGGTTTTGAAAGATCTTGCTACCTACTTCTAGCCCTTGTTGGTAATTCCGAAATCCTAGCATGCTTTCATTGTTTTCTTGTATCGAGGAATCCTCCTCATAGATGGTATAAGAAGCCTTTCCTAAAAAGGTCACTCATCAAATTCTAACTTATCGGTTGAGTGAGGAATGAATGGCTTGAGCATCTATAGAGTGTTATCAAAAGAAATATTTATGAACAATTTATCTTATTACAAAGCTTTGCTTTTAAGTGAAAATTGTTTTAAGAGATTTGAAATGATGCTTGTTACTTTCATGACATAATTCTTCCTGAATTATACATAGGTGATCAAGCCATGTATAATCGAGGACAAATGATGTGATGCTTGGTTTTGTTAAAATGATATTATGTTTCCTCAAGTTTTAGATGGTATTCAACGCTTGTTTTGTTAGATATTGGCTCAATAATTTTTCGAGTAACATGAAAATCGCTTCGCATGATGATATTAAATCGTTGATAAAATGACCAAGACCAATTGATAGGGTGTTAACGAAACAACTTGTTTTAAAACTTTATGAAACAATGTTTCTAAGATGGTGTAAAATAGCTCGAAATAAAATTAAATGAAATACTTTCATGAAATGGTAGCAAAATAGCTTGAAATATAATTTGTTGAATGGTTTGTAGGATACACAGGGCAACCTCATAGAATGGTAATAGTCTCCTAATTGGTCAAGAATAAAGTTGGCCTAACCCCTAGTAAGATAGTGAGGTATTATCGCGAAATGATTGAAAATTGGGCAATTGGAATAAAGAATGAAATGAACAAAGGTTGTGATTAACATGGAGATAATAAATGATAAAGATTACATAAGATTGAAAGGTACCTATTATCCTGCTCCCTGATGGTCAAATCGTGTTTCAAGTGTAGGAGCGTGAGGGCGTCTAGTGGCAATAGCTCTAGAAATCTCACAACCTCAAACCTATGAGATGGTGTAGTGTCTATAGTCTTAGTGATAAATGATAATGGTGTAAATCATGCACGCCTCCCGTGTAAGTCGGTGTATGAGTAGTGTCTATGAGACGTGATGACACGGATGGTACTCTAGATGACAATGATAATGAAAATGATGACAATGATGATAATGAAAATCCTTGTGGTGAGTTAAGAAAATGGGTTCATTAGGACTAAACCTATAAGTTCTACCAAATGGTATAATCTGTCCCAACCAAATGATAAAATTGTCCCGATCCTATGGTGAATCAATAGTGATCGCGATGGTGTAGGTGCAACTTCGTTCCTCAAAGGGTTCAATCTCATCATCCGATGTTATCTGTTGAGTCAACTAATGTTAAAATTGTAATAGGAATGACAGGCATTCTCCACGTCAAAGTGATGGGATGGGTATCTGAAGGCATTAATGTGACAATCGATTTGAAAGGAAAGTAAATAACTCTCGCTAAAATGTAAGTATGAAACCGCATGTATAGTGACTATGCACTTATGATGAAATGATGAGATGCTATGATGCTGTAGTTATAGTCTAGGGTCAATGATGCAACCTAGTTCTCTATAACCAAGCTCATACCATTCTCACACACCCCCAATTTACCTGCTTTGGAGCGAATGGAATTCTCGGGGATTGACCTGTCATAGCATCACAATCACAGTTATATTGAACGACCTAAAGTGTCGTTTTAGAAGAACATCGCTGATATATTAAAACATTCAGAGTTACAAAGAGAGGTCCCAAATGAAAGTTACTATGTGCGGAAAATAAGTTTGATACAAGTCAAACGATGTTTTTAAAGTATATAAATCCCATGTGAGACGCGTCGTCACCGCGACTCTATGATATGTCCTCATGCATGCCATGAAGTGAAAGCCTTAATGTCACAATTCTCAAATTCCGGTCATTTCTTAAATTATATATGCATCATATTAGTTCATTCATGGCATTTCATTTCACATTTAACGCGTGAATTTTTATATTTAATAAACGTTATCGCGTGAGTTATTATTTTGAATATTTAATCCGTCACTTTCAAAAAAAAAATGATCCCGATGTATTTTTAAACTTACATTTGGCTTATAAAAACTATATTTTGAGTTTACCTAGTGTTCTAAATTTATTTTGTATATAAATCGTTAAATTTATATTATTACGACGTTTTTCTTAAAAACGACAAGATAATTATTATATCACTCAAATCTTTCAAGGAATGTATTTTACAATTTTTATAAAATCATTATACTCTATTTTGATCTATTAAAAAGTTACTTGTACCAAAAAGTTATCAATTACCTTACAAGTTATTATTATTACATGTACACTTTACTTACATTGTCCAATAATTATACAAGTATATACAAAAAAAAAAGATATTTGTTGACTATATTCCCCCCCAAAACCGGTTCTAGGGGGGGGATGTATGCATTTATTTGAGTTGGTAATTCATGTCTTGATAGTATATATCTTTACTCAAGCTTAAAAGTCTTCACCTCATTCATTCTATCTTCAATTATTCAAGTTAGCAAAATTTTTTCTTCTCTCTTGTTCTTCATCACATAGAACCGGTTCTACAAGAGGTTTTCAAGGGATCATCACATTTTTCAAGCTAAGTTTTTACAATCTAGATGATACTCTTATTTAGGTTTTGAAATAAAACCTAGGTATTTAGGCTAACCTTGTTCTTTGCACCTCATCATATTCACTTGTAAGCATGTTTCTTTCATTTTCATGTTTCCTTATCATCTCATATGTATCTTTTCATTTTTGGAGCAAACATGCAAGACATATGTGATTTATACCATTTTTACTTGATTTTTGGAGTTTTATATATATATGGTCATCCTATAATTATCCCCTTGGTATTCATTGGTCTTGATGGTGATTAGGAACCCATGACACCCTAAGAAGGTGTATGGTAGGATTAGATTAGTTTTGGAGTTGATTTGAAGGGATTAGAATAGGTTTTGTCCGAGAAAAACTATTTTCGATAACTATAAAATAGGTTCTGTCCTTGTTTTAATTTTCTGGAAAAACCGACAGTAGGCACGACTTTTTGGCCATGATATTTAGAAAATATACTTTAAAACGAATCCGTGGCAGCTTGAACGGATAAAAACGGACTTATAACGAAGAAGTTATGGATTTTACAAGTTGGACTAATTAAAAATATAATTTTCTGAAATTTCAGCATACTATTTTAGTTTGTTCGTCAAAATGAGCCTTAAGCTTCACAAATTATTTCGACTTCTCAAAAATATATGAGTATACTTTGATACGGGCTAAGGACGATATAATGTAGAAAACGGATTTGAAACGACAAATATATGCACGTTTTCAAAAATTTGCCGTAACTATTATTTTCTCGAAAACTATATTATTTCTACGATACAAGTGTTACGTAGAGTGTAACGCCCATGTTGAGGGCTGTTTTTAACCATGATGTAAAACTTTTTGGAACGAATTGTCTTCTAGAAAAAAATCAAGTTCACCGGGCATATTTTTCAAAACGACAAGCCGTTTGTATAGCGGAGTTGTAATAAATTATTTATGGTTGTCTGAACTTGGCCGAAATTCATTTTTTCACAACAATTAGCCAAAATCACTATCTTCAACCCTTATTATCTTTATGTTCGAGACCTTTTGGACGAAAACTCCTGAACTAAAACTTCTAGATATTGATACAAACTTTCCAAACCGTCGAAGTTCGCTCTAACGATCGACGTACACCATTTTACGACTAGTTTTTCGGAGCCATTTTTGTTAATTTCATGAAGATTTCGACGACATTGTTTTGCACGAAAAGTGAAAATTTCACCATAAATCATTATAAAACCATTGTAGGATGACATTTTGATGTAAATACTTGTAAAGTGATTTTTGAATGGTCAAGACGTCAAAAGAGTATTTTTCGACGAAGAATATTATTTTCAAAAACTCATAAGTGGTATAAATAACATCCAATTATGCATAACATTACACCATGACATATTTCATATCATATCATTCATAATAGGTCAGGGCGAGATTCCCGCTACATTTCGGTGTAACCACTTTTGTCGTCGCATCTATTCATCAAGTGAGTATTCAGCTCCCTCTTTTAAATGCTTTAAATTGTTTTGGGGTGGAATGCATGATGTATACTTGAACTAAACTAACTATGTTTTATGAACTTATTGAACATTTTATGCTAGTGAGTAATCACATCCCCTTTTTACCGTTTTACTATACTTTTGGGGCTTAAATGCATGAACCATATTTGAACTAAATTGATTATTACTTCTATGAACTCTCTAGACTAGAACTTGTGAACTCAAATCGATCCTTGAACTTAATTACGAACTTATGACTTGTTTAAACTTATTGAACCGTACGTGTTATGATCTTGACCTAAAGTCTCCCATGTTCGGAGCATCACTATAAAGTCTCTCGCCTTATTGGTGGAGCGGTCTCAATAAATCTCGCCTAGGTGGTCGAGTGCCAAAGGAGTCTCCCTTGGAGCAAAGGCAAAGTCTCCCATGTTCGGAGCATCACTATAAAGTCTCGCCTTATTGGTGGAGCGGTCTCAATAATTCTCGCCTAGGTGGTCGAGTGACAAAGGAGTCTCCCTTGTTGGAGAAGTGCAAAGTCTCCCATGTTCGAGCATCACTATAAAGTCTCTTATTGGTGGAGCGCTGTCTCAATAAATCTCTAGGTGGCCGAGTGACAAAGGAGTCTCCCTTGTTGGAGCAAAGGCAAAGTCTCCCATGTTCGGAGCATCTCTAAATTATTATATACTTGTTACGCTATCTTTGAGCAATGGGTTGTGTACACACAGGTTGCAAGTTTTGTATGGGCGGAACTTGGAACCGAGTGGATATACAATGCCTTTGCTTTGGGAACTATTATGACCACTTATACTTGACCACTTGTTACGCTATCTTTGAGCAATGGTTGTGTACACACAAGGTTGCAAGTTTTGTACATGAACTTGAACCGAAGTGGATATACAATGCCTTTGCTTTGTGGACTATTTTTTCGCTTGACCTAAAGCTTTGAATATTTCTTACGAGTTTTCTTATTTCACTAAACGTGTTTACTCACCAACTATTTTCATAGTTGACCCGTTTTCTCTCTCATGCATTTCGGTGATCGCTTGTAAGCTTTTTCTACCGTGTCTTGCATAATGAAGTTTTCACTTGGCCATATAAATCCTTATGTTTAAAACATAATATTTTGGAATCTAAACTTTGTAATATATTCGCCGATGTCGGCAAAACTAGTATTGTAATGGTGTATTATTTCTTTTTAATATTAATGTTGGTATGTTCTATTATCTTGTGCTTATGTTCCCTCCTCGTTACACCTCGTGTTTTACCCCATGGTGGTGCGGATGACAGTACCAGAGCCAAAGGTTATAGAGAATGCCGATTTTTCAAAAATAAAAATCACAAATATAATCAAAAAAAAAAAAAAAATTTATTTATTTTATTAAACATTGAACATCATCCGAGTCATCTAGTCCTATCGTTGCATCGTTAATCATAAATTATACATAGCCTGATCAACTATGTCTAATTTATGAAGAACCATGCAATGATAAGATTGGTAGTTTTAAATCATGTTTAATCGAAGTCTTTAGAGTCCGTCACCCGGTTGCATTGTGGGTGGGTATGCATGGCATGTTTTTACGCTCACGCCTACATTACCGTACCTTGTTCATATCTTCTCTTTTCCATCTTTCGACTTGTTAGACACAAAGATGTCTCTGCTCCTGCCATGTTTCGATCACTATAACACATTACCACCGTCTTCACCTCATCTAACTGTTAGAATGTCGCTTACTCAACCCGATGTTTTGGTTCACCAAGATCATGGTTGCAAGAAACGACGCCGTGAGGTAATCGCCCAAACCTGGCATTAGCAATAGAAGGCCCACAAGATCGAACATTGAAGTTTCCCGCACGGTCGAAAGCATTCTATCCGATACCGAGGAAGCCCGCAACGCTGTAACGTACATTCTTTTGAGCAACTACCTTATTTCGGTACGACATGATTTTGAGTGCATAACTTCCTTCCAATCCTTACCACGTTCACGACATTGATTAATTTGAGACCTATTGATATCGACCTTAGTTGTTATATATTTTGTTGATTTGATTTGATTTGTGTAAGCAAATCGAATATCGAGCAAATCTTTCAAAAGACTTCATTCAAGGATGTTGATTCCTACCTTTCTAACAACTTGTTTCCTAGCTTGATCTAGTGACAGCTCTTGTTTGATGAGTTGCGAAAATCAAGCTAAGAGACAAGTTTATTCAAGTCGGTTTAGTTTAATCTCATGACGCTTCTTGTTTGATGAGTTGTGAGATTAGATTATAATCGACCACCTAAAGGTCTTTTGAGAGCTACGCTCGATATTGTAAGGTTACACTATCAAATCTAATCACGGGCACGCACTTAGTTGAATGGGGAACCTGTACGCATGGGCATTGATATGATCATTTAGACTGTTCGCATCGATCATGAACTTTAGAACTCTTGTCGAGGTTCGACCATAGTAGTCATAATCAATCACGGGACGTGATTCCGACACATGGGAAGAATGTCACAATTCTCAAATTTCGGTCATTTCTTAAATTATATATGCATCATATTAGTTCATTCATGGCATTTCATTTCACATTTAACGCGTGAATTTTTATATTTAATAAACGTTATCGCGTGAGTTATTATTTTGAATATTTAATCCGTCACTTTCAAAAAAAAAATGATCCCGATGTATTTTTAAACTTACATTTGGCTTATAAAACTATATTTTGAGTTTACCTAGTGTTCTAAATTTATTTTGTATATAAATCGTTAAATTTATATTATTACGACGTTTTTCTTAAAAACGACAAGATAATTATTATATCACTCAAATCTTTCAAGGAATGTATTTTTACAATTTTTATAAAATCATTATACTCTATTTTGATCTATTAAAAAGTTACTTGTACCAAAAAGTTATCAATTACCTTACAAGTTATTATTATTACATGTACACTTTACTTACATTGTCCAATAATTATACAAGTATATACAATAAAAAAAAAAAAAGATATTTGTTGACTATATTCCCCCCCAAAACCGGTTCTAGGGGGGGGGGGGATGTATGCATTTATTTGAGTTGGTAATTCATGTCTTGATAGTATATATCTTTACTCAAGCTTAAAAGTCTTCACCTCATTCATTCTATCTTCAATTATTCAAGTTAGCAAAATTTTTTCTTCTCTCTTGTTCTTCATCACATAGAACCGGTTCTACAAGAGGTTTTCAAGGGATCATCACATTTTTCAAGCTCAAGTGTTTTTACAATCTAGATGATACTCTTATTTAGGTTTTGAAATAAAAACCTAGGGTATTTAGGCTAACCTTGTTCTTTGCACCTCATCATATTCACTTGTAAGCATGTTTCTTTCATTTTTCATGTTTCCTTATCATCTCATATGTATCTTTTCATTTTTGGAGCAAACATGCAAGACATATGTGATTTATACCATTTTTACTTGATTTTTGGAGTTTTATATATATATGGTCATCCTATAATTATCCCCTTGGTATTCATTGGTCTTGATGGTGATTAGGAACCCATGACACCCTAAGAAGGTGTATGGTAGGATTAGATTAGTTTTGGAGTTGATTTGAAGGGATTAGAATAGGTTTTGTCCGAGAAAAACTATTTTCGATAACTATAAAATAGGTTCTGTCCTTGTTTTAATTTTCTGGAAAAACCGACAGTAGGCACGACTTTTTGGCCATGATATTTAGAAAATATACTTTAAAACGAATCCGTGGCCGCTTGAACGGATAAAAACGGACTTATAACGAAGAAGTTATGGATTTTACAAGTTGGACGACGAAAAATATAATTTTCTGAAATTTCAGCATACTATTTTTAGTTTGTTCGGGTCAAAAATGAGCCTTAAGCTTCACAAATTATTTCGACTTCTCAAAACTATATTAGTATACTTTGATACTGAAGCTAAGGGACGTATTATAATGTGAAAAGCGGATTTGAAGCGACAAATATATGCACGCGTTCATAAAATTGCGTAACTATTATTTTCTGAAAAAAAACTATATTATTTCTACGATACAAGTGTTACGGTAGCTGTAACGTCCATGTTGAGGGCTGTTTTTAACCATGATGTAAAACTTTTGGAGCGAATTGTCTTCTAGAAAAAATCAAGTTCACGGCATATTTTTCAAAACGACAAGCCGTTTGTATGCGGAGTTGTAATAAATTATTTATGGTTGCCGAACTTGGCGAAATTCATTTTTTTTCACAACAATTAGCCAAAATCACTATCTTCAACCCTTATTATCTTTATGTTCGAGACCTTTTGGACGAAAACTCCTGAACTGAAACTTCTAGATTTCGATACAAACTTTCCAAAACCGTCAAGTTCGTTCTCTAACGATCGACGTACACCATTTTACGACTAGTTTTTCGGAGCCATTTTTGTTAATTTCATGAAGATTCCGACGACATTGTTTTGCGACGAAAAGTGAAAATTTCACCATAAATCATTATAAAACCATTGTAGGATGACATTTTGATGTAAATACTTGTAAAGTGATTTTTGAATGGTCAAGACGTCAAAAGAGTATTTTTCGACGAAGAATATTATTTTCAAAAACTCATAAGTGGTATAAATAACATCCGAATTGCGTGCATAACATTACACCATGACATATTTCATATCATATCATTCATAATAGGTCGGGCCAGATTCCCGCTACATTTCGGTGTAACCACTTTTGTCGTCGCATCTATTCATCAAGTGAGTATTCACAGACTCCCTTTTTTAAATGCTTTAAATTGTTTTGGGGTGGAATGCATGATGTATACTTGAACTAAACTAACTATGTTTTATGAACTTATTGAACATTTTATGCTAGTGAGTAATCACATCCCCTTTTACCGCTTTTACTATACTTTTGGGGCTGAAATGCATGAACCATATTTGAACTAAATTGATTATTACTTCTATGAACTCTCTAGACTAGAACTTGTGAACTCAAATCGATCCTTGAACTTAATTACGAACTTATGACTTGTTTAAACTTATTGAACCATACGTGTTATGATCTTGACCTAAAGTCTCCCATGTTCGAGCATCACTATAAAGTCTCGCCTTATTGGTGGAGCGGTCTCAATAAATCTCGCCTAGGTGGTCGAGTGACAACGGAGTCTCCCTTGTTGAGCAAAGGCAAAGTCTCCCATGTTGAGCATCACTATAAAGTCTCGCCTTATTGGTGGAGCGGTCTCAATAAATCTCGCCTAGGTGGTCGAGTGACAAAGGAGTCTCCCTTGTTGGAGCAGTGCAAAGTCTCCCATGTTCTGAGCATCACTATAAAGTCTCGCCTTATTGGTGGAGCGGTCTCAATAAATCTCGCCTAGGTGGCCGAGTGACAAAGGAGTCTCCCTTGTTGGAGCGGTGCAAAGTCTCCCATGTTCGGAGCATCTCTAAATTATTATATACTTGTTACGCTATCTTTTGAGCAATGGGTTGTGTACACACAGGTTGCAAGTTTTGTATGGTGGAACTTGGAACCGAGTGGATATACAATGCCTTTGCTTTGGGAACTATTATGACCACTTATACTTGACCACTTGTTACGCTATCTTTTGAGCAATGGGTTGTGTACACACAGGTTGCAAGTTTTGTATGGGCGGAACTTGGAACTGAGTGGATATACAATGCCTTTGCTTTGTGGACTATTTTTTTTTCGTTGACCGAAAGCTTTGAATATTTCTTACGAGTTTTCTTATTTCACTAAACGTGTTTACTCACCAACTATTTTCATAGTTGACCCGTTTTTCTCTCATGCATTTCAGGTGATCGTTTGTAAGCTTTTTCTACCAGGTCTTGCATAATGAAGTTTTCACTTGGCCATATAAATCCTTATGTTTAAAACATAATATTTTGGAATCTAAACTTTGTAATATATTACCGATGTCGGCAAAACTAGTATTGTAATGGTGTATTATTTCTTTTTAATATTAATGTTGGTATGTTCTATTATCTTGTGCTTATGTTCCCTTCCGTTACACCTCGTGTTTCCGCCTCCGGCGAGGGTGTGACACTTAATAACCTGAAAATACATTGCTAAAAGTGTCAACACAAAGGTTGAGTGAGTTCATAGAGTTTATGTATATGCATAATACGACTACCACAAGTATAAGTTTGTATGACAATGATGTCACAAAAAATGATACAATTGCTATAAGTCCATGACACCGAAGCTTGACTGATGTTCGCCCGAACAGAGTGTTTGCCAAACAACTCAAATAATGATTAAGAAATGAAATGCATCCGTCCGGTTGGAATCCGCCAACCGGATGGAGGTGTCACCCTCGATAGATCTATCCACTCACCCTCGCTTCTATGAAATTAACGGTTCATGTTATATAATGGGGACATTCAATTGGCATGAGTTAACTTAAGCAATGTAATGAATTTGATATACTTGGTATCGTAATAAAATGATGTACAATGTATTCTCCCCCGTAGGTTTGAAATAAAGTAAAAACTTGAATAATTCGGGGCTATGAAAACTCACCTGTTGCAATGATAATAATGATGTAAAGGTAATACTGAAATGAGGCGCAACCTCTGACCATGACCTATTATGAATGATATGCTCTATGATAAGTTATGATGTAATGTTGTGCATGCAAACTCATATGAAATCTATACCACTTGTACGCTTTTGAAAATAGAATTTATCGTCGAAATATATGTTTATGACATCTCGTCATGTTATAAAATACTTTACAAGTATTTACGTTGAAATTATATCCTACGATAATCATTTAGTGATTTATTGTGAAATTATAAATTTTCGTCGTAAAATAATGTCGTTGAAATTTCATGAAAGTGACTAAAATGGCCTCGAAAAGCTAGTCGTAAAATGGTGCACATCGAGTATTAGGAAACGTACTCAATGGTTTTAGGAAGCTTGTATCATTATCTCAAAGTTTTAGCATTTAAGTTTTCATCCTAGAGGTCTCGATCACGGAGAAAAGTATAGGTAAAGTATGGTACTTGTGTCCCAAAGTATAGTTTAAGGATGGTTTTCGGCAAATGTTTGAGTAGCCATAATTAATTCATTACAACTCCGCTAAACAAACGGTCGGACATTTTGGAAAATATACTTGGCAAAATCACTTTTACTAGAAGACATTACTTTATATAAAGTTCCACATCAATGTTAAAAACGTCCTTCAAAATGGTCACTAGTTTTACCGTAATACTTGCCTATTAGAAATAATATAGTTTTTCTTATAAAATGAAGTTACGTCAACTTTTTATAAACATGTATAATTTGATCATTACAAGTCCGTTTTCTACGTTTTAAAGGTCCTTAGCTTTGTATCAAAGTATACTAGTATATTTTTGATAAGTCAACATAATTAATAACGCCTAAGTTTCATTTTTGACTCGTACAAAATAAATACAACATGCTGAAATTTCCAGAAAATTATAGTTTTCGTCGCCAACTTGAAAAATTCATAACTTCTTCGTTATAGCTCCGTTTTAATCCGTTCAAGCGGCCACGTTTTCGTTTTAAAATGTATTTTCTAATTATCTAGGCCAAAAATTTTTATCCACTGTCGAATTTTCCAGATTTTGAAAATAAGGACAGACCCTTTTGCAAACTTGTCGAAATGAGTTTTTCTCGCGCCAAACCTATTCTAACCCATTCAAAACAACTCCGAAGCTATTCTAATCCTACCATACACCTTCTTAGGGTGTCATGGGTTCCTAGACATCACCAAGTGTGATTAATTACAAGGAATATTTATAGGATGACTAATATATATATAACTCTTAAAAATCAATGAAAAAGTGGTATAAACCTCATGAGACTTGCATGTTTCTCAAATAAAATGATATGACCATGAAAATAAATATGAAATAAACACATGAATATGAATGCTTACAAGTAATATGATGAGGTTTAAGGACAATGGGTTTTTCCTAATCACTTGAGGTTTTTATTGCAAAACCTATACAACAAGTGATACTAAACTTTGTCTTGAAAAAAAATATGGTCTCCTTCTTGGTCCCCTTTGGTTGCCGGTCTTGGAAGAGAAAGAGAGAAGCAAATGGGTTTGATCCTTTTGATATTATGAGGGAATGAATATGTTAGTTTAATGTATAATACTACTTCTAGTAAAGAGATATTTTGCAAATTCCTTTCATGACTCACCTAGGTGTCGACAACATGAAAGAAAAAAAAAACAAAGGAAACACTTACTTGTATGATATACTATATAAGTATCTTAGTAATGTATAGTTATTTAAGGATAGATGGTAACTTGTGTACATATTTAAGCATTTAGGGTAGCGTTAACTAAAAATAAATTTTAACGGGTCAAGATAAAATATATTGAGGTCCTAAAATTTATAAAAATACATTTCTTGCAAGTCTTGAAAGTGAATAAATATTTATCGTGTTGAATTTACGAAAACTGTCGTAAATATTTATACCTAACAATTTATATACAAAATAAATTGAAAACATCGGGTAAATTAATAATATAATTTTTATAGTCTTAAAATGAGTATAAAAAAATATTAAGATTATTTTGGAAGTTTGGATCAATTTTTCAAAATAATGTTTACGCGATAGCGTTTATTTAATAGGAAAAATAAGCGTTAAATGAAAATGCAAATCCATGCATGAACTAATATGATAATAATGATGTGATGACATGTAGACTAAACCTAGTCTATATGAAATGTCCTTGATGATATGTTCATGAATTCGCAGCTAAACCATTAAGGTTACTCGATTTGATACTCGTAAACGTAGTTTACGATAAATGATGAAATAGTGAAACTTTTTAAGTTTGTAAAATGACACAAATTACGAAGTTGTCACATCGACCTTGGTTGATTAAGGTCTTGCTCTTAGTGGGAATAGATCTAGGGACTAAATGCATTGGAGTATTGGGGGGATAAATAGTGGCGGCAGAGGCATTCTTCTACATGGGGGGTTCTATGCAACAAACTCATCAGCGTTTTTCATGTCCATATCCTTTTTCCAGAACACTTGTTCCGGGTCACTGTGCTTGAGGTCTAAACTTGTTAAAGGCAATCCAATTGTCCTTAGCATAATTGGGTGTTTTATAGCCGATTTTCTTTTCTATGCACAAAGGGCTCTTACGTTTTTCATCCAACTTCATTCTAGTGACTTCTTCTAGTTTGCCTATCTTCCTCGGTGTTCTCACTAGCAACTAGGTTTCTTACGCCTAGGCTTAAGGATCTCATTACCATCATACTGCACCTATGAGCGCTCTAGCCCTTTTAATAACCCCAGGATTTGGTTCCTCTACAAGGGGAGTACTATGCTTATCACTCAAAACTCATTGCTTAGTGATTAAGTGAAAGTATCGAATGGTATTTCCTTATGCGCACAACTTATTTTCAAGCTTGTTTTTCAAGGTTTTGATTGGAAAAATCATTCAAAAGTTTTGATTCCTTAGCATTAAATTCTTGCTTAAGCGGTTTAACATTTTCCGAAGTTCTTGTTTTGCTTAGCAGTTTTATAAAGCTTTTCTTGTAAGGAATTTAATTCTTGTTTTAATACTTCTTCTCTAAACCTACTTTTTCTAATAATTGTACGCATTTGGTCATCCATTTCTTGCTCACGGGTGGTTAACTCAAACTTAGCACGTTATTCATAGATAGCAACTTGTTCCTTATAGGCACTTAGTTCAGAGTAACAGAGTCATGGGCACATGCAAGTGTATTCATCAAAATCACATCATTATTGATCAGAAGATACATCACTTGGTACAATCTCACTTTCACTTTGAGCCACACATTGATCATATGGGACAATATTACTATTACCCACATTATCAATATCTGAATCGTAGGTTTCAAGAGATTGTACTTCATTATGTATCTTTTGCTCATCAACTTTATCGTATAATTTTAATACCTCTGAGATGATTGTTTCTTTAGATGGACCAACTGTTGTGGTGAAGGAACCTTAGGAGAGACCATAGGGAGATGCTAGCCATGAAGATTGACTTGGCGGTTGGTTCATCATCCACATCCAATCATAAGCATCACGGTCAATACTACTTGAAATGCATTTGGATTGTTTGACCCATACCTTGCACCGGCCGCCATCTACATCACATCATATGTCTTAGCATTCCCTGAAGAAACAACAACTCCTCTTCATCCAAAGTTGCTCCGTTGTCCTGAGCTTGCACAATCAACATCTTGTCTCTAAGTATTACGATTGAGGACGCTTTGGAGATGTACAGTTCCTTGCAATATGTCTCTCACCACCACAGTTGTAGCATTTGATTGGCTTTGCTTGACCTTGATTCCCAACCCTTCCCCGATTTTGATTAGCAAAGATAACCTACCAGCTCCACCTCTTCCCTGTTCATAACGCCTTTCTTGGCTGGTTTGCACCATAACCTTCCCATCTCCATACGGGTTGCTTGATTGTGTGGATTGGATGTCGCTTGAGGTTATTGTTGGTGTGTGGAAGAGTTCATGTTTTGACCTGACCATGAGAGAGGTTGATTGATGAAGTTTTCCAAGAATGTGTTTGGAGTCCGGTGGCTTATATCTCTTGGATCCGGGATGAGTTTGTAATTACCATAATCCATGGGAATAACTTGAGAGGCTTTGGTGGTAATACCAACATTGGTGTAGAAGGTTGTAGAATCATTTGGTGAGCTTGTTTCCCTCGATTGGTTTTGAACTGATTGGAATCCTTTTTCAAACATTGCATGTCTCTCATTCTTGAAGGAAGGCATACAGCTTGCTCATAGTTTGTGTTCTTCAATCCTTTGGTTAGCTTCACGGTAGGTGACAAACTTGTGCCACTCGGGATTCATGTTGTTCACAAACTTAGAGTTAACCTGAATATTTGGCATAGTCATCTTGATATTCCTTATATCATTCACCAGTTTGTGGAATCTCACTTAATATTCATAGACACTCTCTTACGGTTTCATTTTAAAGTGCTCAAACTCATCATACAGTTTTGACTCTCTCTTCCTTGGTTAATTCGGATCCTCGAGAGAAGCATCTTGACATTATCCCAAACCGCCTTGGCCTGTTGTGATTGATCGCTTGTAGATGTCTTTTGGAAGACCACGAAGTATGATGTTTGAAGCCACGATATCAACATCAATCTCTTTTTCTCCTTATCACGAGCCTCATCATATGCGTCTTTGTCCGTCCAATCCAAAGATCATGGTTCCATCTGCGGCGATATCAATTATGTCTCTTGTAGTCTCAACCCGATAAGGTCCTTCATCAATGGATTTGAGAATGTTGACCCCATTTTCCTTTCAAGACAAGCATCGATTCTTTGAGCCCAAGAGTCGTGAGTCGGCTCACAAGCATAGGTGGACAAGTATCTAAACCAAAAGTTGCAACATCCTCAAGCATGGAGTTGATTGTAATGCGTTGGTAGACATGTTAACAGATTACACGGGATTTTAAAACTCTATGATTAAAACCGGGAAATAGATTCTTTCACGGGAGTTTACTAAATCAAGAGAAAACCGTATTACAACCAAAAATTCAACCAAGTCGCTAAGAAACCTTGAACCAAAAAGCTAAGCACCAAGTTGCTAAGTATTCAAATCAAGTCGCTATAATGCCAAGTAACGCTAGAGACAGCAAGTTTCTAAATAACAACTCGCTAAGATCCAAGTCGCTAACACCAAGTCACGAGAATTATGACAAACAAAGTCGTTAAGCACCAAGTCGCTACTAATTTTTGACAAAGAAGTCGCTAAGCACCAAGTCGCTAAGTCGTCAAGTCGCTAAATAGCAACTCGCTAAGGTCCAAGTCGCTAACACCAAGTCGCTAAGAAACTTAAGTACAAGTCGCTGACAAAATTGAAAGCAAGTCACTACCTTCACCAAAACAAGCTACCTGCAGTGGAGAATCCACTAAGTGTCTTGTTTTCGGCTGTCTCAAAGACAAGTCGCTAGGACCAAGTCGCTACCAAAAACACTACAACTCACTACCTTACTCTTTAGAAGCAAGTCGCTATGATGAAATTAACTACGAGAACCAAGTCGCTACCAAGAAAAACTTCAAAACACACTTTTCAATCCAAAACAAGCTCAACCACGGTTTGATTCAAGCTTACCAAATCAAAACCCAAGCACATACAATGATTCTAAACACAAAAGTACACCCAAAATTCAAACTTTAACACAAGAAATGAACCAAATGATGCAAAAACCACTAAACTTTTTCAAACTCAAAACCACCTAAAACCACTAGAAATCCAAGGATATGTAAGAGATGATCTAACCATGGCTCTTGATACCATTTGTTACATATTGGATTTCACATACACATCATAACACAAACATAAGTAGGCGTATACTATGGTTTTAGAGAGAGAAAGTTAGAGGTTTGGGAACTTTAGTGAGAAAGAAAAATCTTATTATGAGCTCCAACTCTCTACCTTGGGAGGTAGAGAGTATTTATAGTCTTAATAAAAATCGCCACCTAACTTGGCCGTGGATCGTGGCATACGATTGGGTAAAGACCGGTCCATCCTCCACGGTATTACTTAACTAAATACTACTTAACATTAAATAACTACGACTACGAGCTTTCTAACGATTACAAATACTTGAGGTGACCGACACTTTAATACCTGGATTTACTAAATCCTAACAAAAGGAACAAAGTTAGCATGATCTTGTGCCAATTGTAGATAAAATATTTTGACAAGGTAACATGCTCTTATACCAAATGTATGAAATATGCTCTTTTTGGTACCAATTGTTTGAAAATATCATTTTTGAAATGTAATGTTTGAAATCACTCTCCCCCTCAATTAATGACCATAGTTGTTGATTGAGTGACAAAGATTTTGAAAAAGATTAAGTCCAGTTGATTTTCAACAATTAAGTCCGAGTTATTTTCAAACAAAGTTATTACCATTTGATGAAAAATATTTTTTAGCAGAATCTTTAGAATGAAAAACATTTGAGAAGGAACATTCGCCTTTTTGTTGATAAATTTTCTTGAATGTTTTTGTTTTTTGGATCAGAGCTCGATATTTGAAAAAAATCGATTTTACACAGCATTGTCCTTTCTTTAAGAGCGGGTTACAGTCTGAAATAACTACAAGCCATAATTTTAAGCCCGGGTTACTGCTTGAAATGACAGTAAGCCATTATTTGAAGCGCTGGTTACAATCTGAAGTAATTGTAAACCATTTGATTGTTTTAAGGCATGTTTTGAAAAAAACATTTGAACTTCTGTTCGAACTTCATGTAAAGTCTCGTTCCATTATTGAGTGACATTTCTAAGACCTTAGATGTTATCGATGCCAGAAGACATGCCTTGGAAAAACTATTTTTGGTATTTTCTGATTTTTCAAATTTTTATGGGTTTTTGAAGATTTTATATTTTTCTATTTTCTTTTTGTTGGTTTTATATTTTTGTATTTTGATTTTTGATAAAAATATTGACAAAGAATAAGTGAAGAAACTCCTTTACTCCTCCTCTTCCTCCTGAAGACGTTGAGCGTTTCCGGCTGTAGACTTTTCATGCCGAGTCGTATGAGGATAAACTCAAAACGGTCTCTAGGAAGAGCTTTTGTGAAGATGTCTGCCAGCTGATACTCACTCCTAATAAAGTATAGCTCAACCACACATTTCTCTACTTGTTCCCTGATGAAATGATGTCGAATGTCAATGTGCTCGATTGAGTGTTGGTGTTCAAGGGAAGAAGCGATGGCACTTTTGTTATCATAGTACAACGGAATTTTGTTGAATAAAAAGCCATAGTCAGATAATTTGGATATCATCCATACGATTTGAGCACAACATGATGACATGGAAATGTATTCAGCCTCTGTAGAGGATATCGAAGTACTCATTTGCTTCTTTGATGATCGGCTCACTAATTTATCACCCAAAAACTGAGCACCTCCTCGTGATTTCGACGAGTATATTGACACCCTGCATGGTCAGCATCTGCATAGGCTGTTAGTGACATAGCGGTGTCCTTCGGATACCAAAGTCCCATGTTAATGGTTCCTTGGAGGTATCTAAATTTTACCGCTTCAAGGTGCTTTTTAGTAGGCTTAGCCTAATAACGAGCACACATGCATACAAATAACAAAATATCGGGTCTCAAGGGTCAAGAGATACATCAAGGATCCAATCATACTACAATATTTAGTTTGATCAACCGGGATCCCCGAGTGGTCCTCATCCAGTTTTGTACGTTCCACCATGGGAGTGTCAATAGGCTTACAAGAATCAAATCCAAATTTATTTAATATTTCATTAGCACATTTTGGATTGATTAATAAAAATGCCTCCGGGATTTTGAGAAATTTGTAATCCTAAGAAAAATGACATTTGTCCCATCATTGACATTTGAAATTTAGAGCCCATATCTTTAGAAAAACGATCACTATCATTTGGGTCGGTCGAGGCAAAAATAATATCATCAACATATATTTGAACATGAATTAAGTGTTTGCCTGACTTTTGAGTGAACAGTGTGGGATCAACAACACCTTTGTAGAATCCTTTAGCCAAAAGGAACTTTGACAAAGTATCGTACCATGCCCTAGGAGCTTGCTTCAAGCCGTAGAGAGCCTTCTTCAAGCGATAGACATGGGTAGGATGCTCAGGATCCACAAAACCTTCGGGTTGACTAACATAGACCACTTCTTTGAGATCTCCATTAAGAAAATCAGTCTTTACATCCATCTGATAAACTACGATATTCTTGCTGACATTAGCCAGGAAGATTCTGATAGCCTCAATTCGTGCAACCGGAGCAAATGATTCCTCAAAGTCAATACCTTCGTCTTGTTGATATCCTTTAGCCACAAGCCTAGCCTTATTCTTTAGGACATCTCCATGTTCATCAAGTTTTACTTTGATGATCCACTTGAGAGCAACAATCATAGCACAATCTGGAGCAGGCACTAATTCCCATACATCAAGATGATCAAACTCATGGATTTCATCTTGCATAGCATTAAAACAGCTGTCCTCAGACATTATAGTCTTGACATCTTTCGGTTCGATCTTTGATAATACAGAGTTGAAGAAGCACCATAAGGCATCAGTGGCAAGTTGTTTTCTAGTAGATACCGGACGAAAAGGATTCCCAATGATGTTATCGAGTGAATGATCATGTGTCATTTTCTGAGATGTTCATGTGGTTGTTGGTAAGGAACTAAAGTAGCAGAATTAGGATTCCCTGGTGACGATGTTTCAGGAGTGGATTCAGGGGCAAATATGTTTTCAAACGGAGCATCTTCGTGAGTAGCAAATGGGTTATCTCCAAAAGAATTAACAGCTGCATTTCCTTGATGTACATAAGATGATTGAGGATTCGAAGATGATGATGAATGCTCTACAAATGGCGCTTCTTGAGATAAAGACATTGAGACCGATGGACCATTTGTGTTGGTTGGAGTAGGAGCAGCAGTTGGTGGTGCAGAATTATCATCAGTTGGAGGCTCATAATATTCATCATACATTGGATCAAACAGTTTCTTCAAATCTTCTTCTGAGGGAGGTACATAAGGAGTTGCAGGAGTGGGATACTGTACAAGACCCGAACTAATGGGTCTAGGTGTCAAAAGATGAGGTGCGTCAGCTGGATTGTCCAAGAGCCATTTGCTCACCAACTCATCAAAGCGTAATATGAATAGTTTCCATAATGTTCCTGTTCTTTTGTTATAGATTCGGTAACTCTTCCGATTAGGTGCATAACCAACGAAAAATCAAATATCAGCCTTAGCTTTCAACTTTCCCAGATCTTGACCATCATTGGTTTGATAACACAAAGCTCTAAACATACGAAGAAACGAGAGATCCGGTTTTCTGTTTTGAACTAATTCGTATGGAGTTTTTCCATGAATAGTATGTATTAGGGAACAATTTTGAGTGTAACAAGCAGTGGCAATGGCTTTTGCCCAGAGAAAAATTGGAGCCTTTGAAATTATTAGCATAGTCCTTGGAGCTGCTACAAGAGGAGTGCATGGAACACTTCTTTGATGACTGATTCTAATGTTTTCATAAAACTGACTAAGTTCCTTGTTTACAAATTCAGTTCCATTGTCTATTCGGATGATTCTAACTGTTTTGTTAAGCCTAACCTACAATTGTTTAATAAGTTTTATGATAACTTTGGGAGTTTCATCCTTTGATCTCAAAAACTTAACCCAAGTAAACCGAGAGTAGTCATCAACAACGACTAGCACATACTTCTTCCCATTTATACTTTGTACTCTCATGGGTTCGCATAAATCCATGTGAAGGGTATGAAGAACTTCCATAATGGTAATGGCAGGTTTGGGTTTGTGGGCATACTTCTTGCTTTTGCCCAATTGGCATGCTAAACAAAGATGATCTTTTTCATATTTCAACTGGGGTAAGCCTCTTAAAAGGTCCTTTCTAGAAAGATCATTGATGGTGCGTCAAGTTCAAGTGATTGAGTCGACGGTGCCATAACCATGATTTGTTCTTAGATGCCTTCGACAACAAGCAAATAGGAGAAGACTTCATCATGTCTTCGATAGAGATGGTGTACAAATTAGTGCCACGATATCCCTTTAGAAGCTCAACACCATCTAATTCTCTAACGAAGCAAGAGTGTTTTCTGAAGGCTACTTCAAGATCAGAATCACAGAATTGACCAACAGAGAACAAGTTATGACCAATACCTTCCACATAATATACCCGGGAGATCACACTATCTCCAAAAACATAATCTCCATAACCCATGATTGCCCCAAAGTGGTCATTCCTAAATCTAACAGTCCCGATGAACTTATTTACGAAGTTCTTGAGCCATGAGCGATCTCCAGTAATATGTTTTGAACATCCTGAATCCAAATACCAAAGGACGATTTGTACGACTTGCATTTGAAAACAAACAAGTATGGATAACTGGAAGCTTTGGATCCCCATGAGAATATGGGTTGCGATTGGTTAGTACAAGCAATTTGTAGACCTACATCATTTCTAGATGCCATGACATTATTAGTGGGAGCAATACTAGTAGAGGTACTGGACCTAGTCGAAGCATGTTGACTTTCTAAAGGTATGATTCTACCAGTGGGCTTCCATTTATTAATGGGCAGTGGTCTAGACAATTTAGGGCAAAGTTCACTAATTTTGAATTTATGGCCTGTAGGCTTCCATTGATATCCTACATTACTAAAAATTTTCTTTGTAGGCTTCTAATGATTACTAAACCTTTTCCCTGTAGGCTTCCAAGCTTGCTTAACCTGTTTAGCATTCCTAACATTACTAACTGGATACTTAACAACATTTCTCTAAATAAGTCACAACACATTCATCATGAGTACTAGAAACCAAACATTCATTACATGTTTTGCAAGCAGTAGCAGAATTCAAATTAATTACAGTATGCTTATAGCTAATACTAGAATCAACACGATTCTTATTGTTCAACTCAAACTTATTATTCTTAGGGTGGTCTTCTACTCTCTTCACTTGATCACTTTTATCTCGCGAGGTCCTATCTTGCTTTGTATTGCCTGAAGGCTTTGACCCGCTAACCTTAGTGTCACTGATTGCTCCTGTAGAAGGAATGACGAGAATATTAGTTGGTTTCACTACTTTTGCTTTTACGGTCTAGAAGTGCTGGGCTCTGAGACTTTAGGAGGCACATCAAAGGTAACATGCTTGACTTTAGGCATAGAATTGGGTGCAACTATTCTATCTCGCCTAGTACTAGCGTTAGGACATGTAGCAATTACATATTCTAAGAGTTCCTGAGATCGTTTGGCATACATGCAGGCATAGGCAACCGCACTATCAAGTGGTTTTTCTATTCTAGCGTCTTCTACAATCTCACGGAGACCCTTTAAACTATCCTTAAGGTACGAAAGATATGCTTGATATGCATGTTCATTATTCCTAAGAGGAGGGGGAATATACAACACATCAGTAGCATAATTATTACAAGCAAAAACCATTTGAACAAAATATTTGCAAGTAGGAATCTGCATTTTGCCTTTTACCATACACTTCAGATTCTCAATTTCGTTAAGCAAAGAAGTTATCTTTTCAATGTGTTTATCATGATTAATCTTTACTGAATCACATAACTCTTTGTTTTGCAATGTAACCTTTGAAATGTCGTCTTGAAAATATTCATTTTCTTTTTGCAATTTGTTAATGATGTTTTGAAGTTGGAAATTCTGAAAATCTAAAGGCGGAGGTATATGAGTGCCAACCACTTCACTTCTATTTCCCTTTAATTGGGAGATTTGAGCTTTCAACTTTCTGATCGTGTTGCAATGAGCCTGAATCTGTTCATCACGTGAGTTAATTTCAAAATATGCATCAAACTCAGGAGCATCCGAAGATGTCTTGGCATTTGAAGTTTTGATTTTTTCTTCAAGATGTTGATATTTTAATTGTAAATCAAGATATTCAACTTCTAATTTAGAAAAATTCCTGACCATGTTATCATGATAATCCTTTTCGATTTTGTCATGCAATTTTGAATTTTCGGTCTCAAGCTCAATGACACGATCTTGGGAAACTTTAAATACAATTGATAAATCATGAAATTAGGAAGCAGTAATTGAATAATTCGTGACAGTATAAAACACATCTTGAGCAATACATCTAGAAATCAAGTTCTCATTAAGGATGTGAATATTTTTCCTCTCAATCTCATTACTTTTAAGCTCAAATGCATTAATTTTGAATTTATGGCTTGTAGGCTTCCATTGATATCCTACATTACTAAACTTTTTCCCTATAGGCTTATAATGATTACTAAACCTTTTCCCTATAGGCTTCCAAGCTTGCTTAACCTGTTTAGCATTCCTAACATTACTAACTGGATATTTAACAACCTTTCTCAAAATAAGTCACAATACATTCATCATGATTACCAGAAACCAAACATTCATTACATGTTTTGAAAGCAGTAGCAGAATTCAAATTAGTTATAGTACGCTTATAGCTAATACTAGAATTAACATGATTCTTATTGTTCAACTCAAACTTATTATTCTTAGGGTGGTCTTCTACTTTCTTCACTTGATCACTTTTAGCTCACGAGGTCCTATCTTGCTTTGTATTGCCTGAAGGCTTTGACCCGCTAACCTTAGTGTCTTGATTACCTCTAGAAGGAAGACGGCGAGAATATTAGTTGGTTTCACTACTTTTTGCTTTTCCGGTCTAGAAGTCTTTGGGCTCAGACTTTAGGAGGCACATCAAAGGTAACATGCTTGACTTTAGGCATATAAATGGGTGCAACTATTCTATCTCGTCTAGTACTAGATTTAGGACATGTAGCAATTACATATTCTAAGAGTTTCTGAGATCGTTTGGCATACATGCAGGCATAGGAAACCGCACTATCAAGTGGTTTTTCTATTCTAGCATCTTCTACAATCTCACGAAGACCCTTTAAACTATCTTTAAAGGTACGAAGATATGCTTGATATGCAAGTTCATTATTCCTAAGAGGAGGGGGAATATACAACACATCATGTGAGTGCATAATTATTAGAAACCATTTGAACAAAATATTTGCAAGTGGGAATCTGAACTTTGCCTTTTACCATACACTTCAGATTCTCAATTTCGTTAAGCAAAGAAGTTATCTTTTCAATGTGTTTATCATGATTAATCTTGACTGAATCACATAACTCTTTGTTTTGCAATGTAACCTTTGAAATTTCAGCTTGAAAATATTCATTTTCTTTTTGCAATTTGTTAACGATGTTTTGAAGTTGGAAATTCTGAGAATCTAAAGGCGGAGGTATATGAGTGCCAACCACTTCACTCATATTTCCCTTTAATTAGGAGATTTGAGCTTTCAACTTTCTGATCGTGTTGCAATGAGCCTAAATCCGTTCATCACGTGAGTTAATTTCAAAATATGCATCAAACTCAGGAGCATCCGAAGATGTCTTGGCCTTTGAAGTTTTGATTTTTTCTTCAAGATGTTGATATTTTAATTGTAAATCAAGATATTCAACTTCTAATTTAGAAAAATGCCTGACCATGTTATCATGATCATCCTTTTCGATTTTGTCATGCAATTTTGAATTTTCGGTCTCAAGCTCAATGACACGATCTTGGGAAACTTTAAATGCAATTGATAAATCATGAAATTTGGAAGCAGGAATTGAATAATTCGTGACAGTATAAAATACATCTTGAGCAATACATCTAGAAATCAAGTTCTCATTAAGGATGTGAATATACTTCCTCTCAATCTCATTACTTTTAAGCTCACATGCATTAAGTTTAACCTCATTTTCCATTTCATTAAACATCCTTTTTATTTCATTAACTTCAATATCTAAGGCCTTTTGAATACCCTCGAATTGTTCTTTCAATTGTTTAAATAATGGAATGACCTCTGTAATATAACACTCTTTAGTTTGCTCAAAACCCCTTTCCCCTTTAGTAATTCCTGTTGGTGTGATTCTCTTCTTACATGTTTTTTCGAAATCAACAAATAGTTGGTAAACTACGTATATACTGATTAAGGTTTTACTTTGAGTTTGAAGATTTCTAGGTACTAAATGCATCAGTGTATTGGGAGGATACACTGTCGCTGGAGGCAATTTCCTAAGGGGAGGATTATTTTCAACAAGTTCTTCAGCTTTTGTTTTATCCATATCTAACTTCCAAAACACTTGTTCAGGGGTTAATTGAGTCTGAGGTCTAAATGTGGCAAGCCAGTTATCCTTAGTGTAATTGGGAGTTTTGAAATTTAAATTATGGCTCACACACAAAGGTTCTTTCAACTTCTTTTCCATTTTCTCTCTAGAGGTATTTTCTATCTCAATGTCCTCTTCAGTGTTCTCTACATAAGTTGGCTTTTGTTTAGGCTTAATAATCTCACTACCATCATAAATCACATCATGAGCTCTTTTTGCTTTCTTAAGATACGCAGGATTTGGGTCTTCAACAAGGCCAATATTGTGTTTATCACTCAATACTCTATGCTTAATGATCATATGAGCAGTCTGAATGGTGTTTCCTTGTACGTACAACTTGTTTTCAAGTTTGTTGTTCAAAGTTTTAAGGTTGGAAAAATCATTTAAGAGTTTTGATTCCTTTTCCTTGAATTCCTATTTAAGCACTTTTACATTTTCTTGAAGTTCTTGATTTTGCTTAACATTTTATTAAGTTTCTCTTGTAAAGAATTTAACTCTTGTTTTAATGTTTCTTCCCATAAATTACTTTTAGTGATTAATGTACGCATTTGGCTATCCATTTCCTGCTCACGGGTGGTCAACTCAAATTTAGCACGCTGTTCATAGATGGCAACTTGATCCTTAAAAATATTTAGTTTAGTGGTCATGGTGTCTTTAGGCATATAATCAGTGTACTCATCAAACACATATTCATCATTAATGGCAGAAGATGCACCACTAGGTACAACAAGACTTTCATCGTGCTTTACATATTGATCATATGGGACAACATTTCTATTACCCATATTTTCAATATCTGATTCAACGACTTCTGTTGATTGTACTTTATTGGGAATCTTTTGCACATCAACCATATCATATAGTTTTAGTACCTCTGATATAATAGAATCCTTGGAGAAACCGGCTTGTTGAGGTGATGAGACCATTGGAAAAACATTAGCCATGAAAATGGTCTGTGCCATTGGTTCATCATCAACATCAGAGTCAAAATCATCACAATCAGCAACTTGGAAGACATTTGGATTGTTCGGCCAAATCATATCTTGGTTGTTCATCTACATCTGCATCATATGTTTTGGCATTCCCATCGAGAAGAAACAACAACTCTTCCTCATCCAGCGCATCTCCACTATCTTGAGCTTGCATCAGCAACATCTTATCCTTCAAGTCATCAGCATTCTGTGGATGTTTTGGTTGAGTGCAGTACCTAGCAATATGTCCTTCTCCACCACAATTGTAACACTTAATAGGTTTCCCATGACCCTGAACCATGATCCTTCCTCGGTTCTGAACATCCACATAACCAGCTCCAGCTCCAACATTCTCCCGTGCAATATACCGTGGATTCACATTCTGCCTTCCTTGCATTACGAACCACAACCCTTCCATCTTCTCTTGTGGCTTGATTCTGCATGTTAGATGAAGTTCTAAGTTGGTTGTTGGTTTGGGGAAGTGAGTTTCTGTTCTGTTGAACCAGTAGAGCCACTTGGTTTGCAAGGTTTTCAATCAACATGTCTATAACAACCCGTTAAATTTCGGATTATTATAATAATATTTATCATGTCAGAAAATTCAAATAAATTATTAATTTTCTGACAGATGCCAATATCAAAAATTCAAAAACGAGAGATCATCTCGTGAATTCAGAAAAACATGGCACCACACGCATACCAACACCGAATTAGTAACGGCAAACAGTTATAATCTAAATCCTACATAATAATAATACCATATTATTACGCTCATTAAAACGTTTCCAAAAATATAATTTTTACCTGTTGCGAGTACCGGGAAGGTATAATTACACGGAGACTTGACAGAACACGCAGTACAACTAATACAGTTTTAATAATAAAACAAAAATAAAAATATAAATTCCAACCGACCACCCTTTGTCCCATCGTTTTCCTACCTTCACCTTTCTGCTCCTTCTCCCACACCTCCCACACAATCACCTAAAAACCTACTGATAATCTTTTGTCTGAACATCAAAGTTGATCCATCATTATCAATTCCCTCCAAACAAGAACCTACCTTGTTAGACATCATAGGGGCACTCGAAAGTGGCTATGGGAGAATGACGAGAGCCAGAAAAGGAAACACCCTAAGCACAAAGTCAAGAAAGTTAGGAGACTTCTTTCCCCTCATTCATCTATACAATTATCACCCACCTCTGAAAAATTAGGGTTTGTGAAGAAAAGGGCTTTTCAAAATTTCCAAAGGGGTTTGGTAATTAAGGGTGTAAGAAAACTATTCCAAGTTGTAAATTTGTCTAATTCGTCCTGAGTCCCCACTAATGGAGCTCTTGAGCATTTTGTATTCATGGATACTCGACCCACAAATGGGTTCATTGTAAGAAACATAATCTTGTTATTATTTAACATTTGTTATAATTATGATTAATTCGAATTGATTAAAATTATCACACGTATTCTTGATTTGGGTTAATTGATGTTGGATTAATACTAATATAGCAATATTGTAACGGGGTTAAAATGAGAGAAACAAAATATACACGTGTTGTTGTTGTTGCTTTACTGTCGAGGCAAAAACCAAAAGGGAAACAGAAAATACTAAATTTTATCGTCGTAGTTTTCGGCTTATTTGCTATTTGTCATCTCGGCTTATTTTGAAAATCTGCTTATTAGAAAATGTCTCTTTAGCCCTTCGTCAATCTTTGGAAAATTTGGTTTTGCCTGTCAGCTTAAGTGTGTGTTCGACGTAGGAGCAGCGCTCTTGCTTCAAATTATTTCCCTAGCTCATTTGACATCCTATTCGACATATGTTTAGCTTACTTCTGTGGCTAGAACATTAGGCGCCTTGACTGAGGTCAGTCCCTCTCGAAGGGTGCTCATTTGCTTAACTTGTGTTCGGGCGTACAACTCACCATAAGGGTAATGAAATGCGGGTAGTACCCAACTTCACTAGTCACTAGTCGAGCAGGACTCCTAGTGCCCTTATTGTTTGTTTCAGTATATGAGAAACCCCAAGAGGGGTAGTAGCTTATGTTGGTTTCAATTCATCAAGTGTGCGTATGTTGGTCCACACGAGTCAAGGGAGAACACTTATGGTGTCTCTACCCACCCCGACACTAAGAAGTCTCATTGAAAAACGTTAAGTTTTGAGTCTTGTCATGTTGCCCGACCCCATTTTCCCTTGCGTTATAAACTGCTACCCAAACGTAGCAAAAGATTTGTCAAACTAAGAAGCACCAAAATCAGTTTTTACAAATAATTTTCAGTTGGGTCTAAAGTTGTGTTCTGGGAATGTGTTTGTTTAATTTCAATTCGGGCTGCGAGGCCCATCTAGTATAAGGGCCCGTTTGATTTGTCTTGATGGTAGGCCAAAGTGGCGCGTCTTTCATCTAATTCAATTCGTCATTATTACACCTGATACGCAAAACTTTTGACGACTAGCCATTGGCTGGTAGCCATCCCGGATAACAATAATATAGACTAGTGTCATGACAATTATCAATGAACATGTTCATTATTTTACACATTACAAAATAAGATGTATTTATTGAAAACTTATATCACAATTTCTAATTACAAGCTTGAATAAACTTAAGTATAACTTAAACATTCTTTTGAAATAAACACGTAAATATACGGTCACTTGATAAAAACCAGATATAAAACTCAATGACATCAACTTTACAACTTTTGACATTTGGTCAAAACCGATTAAATAGAAGGATTACACGCGGGTCATACCTATTTTTCAAATAAACTATTTTAAGATTCATAATCGAAATATATTACTTGAAAACTTATATTGTGATATAATTATTAGTCAGGGATATATACAACTTTTTGAAACATATTGGTATTTGGACTATAATTATTAGAAACCTACATTATATTTTTCTAATACAATTTACTCATGAATTAAATTGAGACTTAAATTCCTTTATAATAAAATTATACTAAATGTTCTAAGTACACACACACACACACATATATATATATATATATATATATATATATATATACACACTTGATATATATATCTTGGTCATTTACATTGACAACGTCCTATTATAAACATACAATTCGTCCGTATATTATCTTTTGGTCATCATTGAACCAAAGCCATAATTCCTTCTTCGAGATTCCTTCCATGTCATACCCTCATAAGCCGAAATCCACCCAAATCTTTGTAAATTGTTTTAAGATAAATGATGCCACATAGCAACAACAACAACAACACAAATATTGAAAAATTTATAAAGTTAGTTAAACTTTATCGAGTCTTAAACATAAATAAAGACTAAAGTTTCCTCAGACTAAATTAGGTTGCGTGTCGGAGCCGTGCACTATCACCACTTGGTTTATTCCACCTCATGCTGACATAGCCAAGGTGAGTTTCATAGCCCCTACTCTTACCTGTTTTCATAACTGTTTTGGGGGAGAATACATGCTCGCTTAAACTAAATACTTATTTTACCTGAACAAGTGAATTGTTTACTCAAACTATGTTGATTGACTAAATGTATTATGTGTTTACTTGCCAATTACTTGATTACTTAAATGCATTCTAGTGTAAAGTTAATGCTTGCTTTTACATATGGACACAAGTACTTGAAACTGTTATGTCTGCATGACTGAGTGAACTAGTCACATGACCGATTAGGGTCACATTTGTTATGTACATACATGGCCGAATGAAAGGGGTCACATTGCCAAGTGAACTGGTAACATGACCGAGTGAACTGGTCACGTAATGAAATGAATTAAATACTAAATCTTGTGGTCCATAGAAAATTTTACAAATTAAAATCTATGAACTCACCAACCTAGTGTTGACACTTTTTAGCATGTATTTTCAGGTTTTAAGGTGATAGTTTATCTTTGGAGGCGCAAGGCAAAGGCATGGCATGGTCATAGACGACTCTAATTTAAGTATTGGGACCACATTTTATAATGGGCCATTTTCCGCACAAATCAATAATGTAAACATTGTTTTAAGAATGAATAAAAGTTTCTTTATGAAAATCAGTTGTTCTATGCTTATGTTGTGGTATCAATTTAGTAGCACCCCAATACTTGTGTGCTTCCGCTGAGCCATTTTGGGGGTGTTACAATGTCAGTTGGGGTAAATCCCGAGTCTGGTATGGTAATTTGTTTCTGATTCTGAGAGGATGGTATGACTTGTGATGCTTGAGTACTTATCCTCACATTTGAGAGAAATGCAGTTGAGTCATTTGAAGAGTTTGCAGCAGCAGTATTAGAGTGGAATTTTTCCAGGATTAAATGCTCAAATGTAGCATGCTTCTCATGTTGAAGTAAGTAGGCATACAACTATTCATAGTTAGTGTTCCTCAGTCATTTGTTCAACTTCACAGTAGTAATGAATCTATGCCATTCAGGGTTCATGTTGTTTACGAACTTGGAATTGAGTTTGATGTTTGGCATGGTCATATTGATGTTTTCTCATATCATTCACAAGTTTGTGAAACCTCACATGATACTCTGTAATGTTTTCCCCTGGCTTCATCTTAAAGTTCTCAAATTCATCGTAAAGCTGTAACTCTCTATCTTCCTTAGTCAATTCTAAACCAGAGAGAAGCATCTTGACATTATCCCAGACTGCCTTGGCCTCAGTATTATGATTGATCAGCTTGTAAATGTCCTTTGGTAGACCTTGAAGTACGATGTTAGAAGCTCTAATATCAGCATCGTATCTTTTCTTCTCCTTATCACTAAGATCATCATAAGTCCTTGGTCTATCCATACCAAAAGTGACAGTTCCATCAGCACCAACTTCAAGTTGATCTCTGGTTATTCCCATTTGGAATGGTCCTTCATCAATTGACTGAATGATGTTAAGTCCATTATCTTTTCCCAAGCAGTACAATCTGATTCTCTGTGCCCAAGAGTCATAATCAGTTCTATCCAGCATAGGAGGACGAGTATAAGACCCAACAGCTTGAACGTCATCTGCAACAGAAGACATGATTGTAGACATGATTCCTAAGTACACGGGATTTTACTACTCTTTGATTAATCTGAGAAATAGAATCTTTCGCGGGATTTTACTAAATCAAAAGGAAACTCTAGAATTTAACTCAAAAATGTCAAATCTCAAGTGACAAAAGCATAATCGGACAAAACGCACTAGGTCAAGCGATTGGGACAAAAACACGATGAACCAAGTCGCAGAGACAAAATGCAGATTTGACAACTCGCAGGAACAAGTCGCAGTCTTTGACAAGTCGCAAGAACAAAACGCAGAAAATGACAAACCGCAGTGACAAAACGCAGAACTTGACAAATAGCAGCGACAAAATGCAGAACCTGTCAAAACGCAGAGAACAAAGCGCAATGCTTAACCAGATCGCAACCTGTCAAAACACATAAGATCAAAATGCAGAGCACAAGTCACTATCAATAGTACAACAACTACTTGTCCTTTTGTCCTTTTGTCTTTTCAAACTCAAAACGCAGCCAATACAACAAATCGCAGCCAAAAACTTATCAAATCGCAGTGATAAATAACAAACCGCAGCGAGTACAAGTCCAAACCACACCCAATACTAATCAAGTTGTAGCCAATAAATCACAAATCGCAGTCAAGAACAACAATCCGTGAGTCAAGTCGCACTCAAGAACAAACCCAAAAACCTCACCGCTTCAATAAAAAATACCACAACCAAGATGAATCAATCCTTCCAAACCAAAAACTAAACTTAAATGATGATCCTAAACACAAAAGTACAATCAAAATCCAAACTTTAACACTAAATAAGATAAAAAAAAGTGAAAAAGTCTCTAAACTCATTCAAACCAAAACTTATGAATAACCAATCAAGAATCCAAAAACACACAAAGTAGATGATCAAACCATGGCTCTTGATACCATTTGTAACATATTGGTTATCATACACAACAACAATCACAAGGTTCGAACTATGGTGAGTCTAGAGAGAGAAAGATGGAGAGAATGGGAACTTCTAGTGAGAGAAAGTGTAAGTAATATTATGAAGCTCCACCCTTTGCCTTGGAAGGCAAAGGGTATTTATAATGTCTTACAAAATACGCCACCTACGGGCTGTGAATCAGGCATAAAGTGGGTAAAGACCCGTCCATCCTCCACGGTATTGCTTAACTAACTACTAAACATAACTAAACGACTAAGACTACGAGCTTTCTAATGCTTTTACATACTTGAGGTGACCGAGTCTTTAACTAACGGATTTTATAAATCCTAACAACAACCCCCCCCCCCTCAAAGGAAGTAAAATAAATCAGAAGTAAACAACACCCCTTGCACCTTCCACTGAAAATCGTTAACCATATATTGACTGATCAACTTTGCTCCACCAGCCACAGATACATTTAAGGGACAAGTAGTCCTAATTTTACACCCTAATTTCTTACCTGTGTACAAATCTAAGAAATTGTTAGTGCTGCTTGAATCCATTAGAATATGTAACAACTGTTTGAGCACATGACCTTTTATTCTCATAGTATTATATGTGGGAATACCAGACAAAGTGTTTAAAGAGATATGGGGTGTAGACAGTGGGATTTCCTCAGGAAAAACAAACTCACTCATACATTATCCTCCTCTTACAAACACTCCTCAAACACTTCTTCCTCTTCTCCTCTAACCTCTAAAGTGAACAACCATCCTTCACACTTATGGCCAGGTACATACTTTTGATCACAAAAGAAACATTGATTGTTAACTCTTTTTTCAGCAAACTCTTTGGTGCTGGATTTCAGACCAGGTTTTAATATTTATAACTACTCGTCTACATATGGTATACCTAATGCACTAATGGGCAGAGAACCCGGTCATGTATAGTGTAGTAATCAGTAAAGCCGAGGTCGTCCCAAGAGCTTTATGTGCGGATTTATTCTAAGTTCAACTGTTACAATTATAAAGGAGGTTTTGATTGATTGATTATAAAACTAATGAGATGAAATGAAATGCGAAATTAAGATGAAAGACAATCAGTAGAGAGAAATGTGCTAGCCATTTACTAGTCTTGCTATGCTTTAATTCAGTTATCCTATTGAAGCCTTCTAACGCCTTCAGTGGGGGTAAAAATCACTAGACAACATTTGGTAAATTCGTCTAGTCTATAAGTCTAAGATTCCTATCCCCGCCGTAGTTACTCGATGGGGTTCTTGGGTAACCCTAACCTTAGTCATGAAGTACCACTACAATCTAGACGTATTCTATACCCAACATAGTCCGCTCAAATGTTTCCTAACTTCTTCAGTATCTCCATATGGTAGGTAGTCCTATGGTCAATTTGCACACAAGGAGATGGTAGTCCTATGGTCAATTCTTACCATTCCTCACAACCTACTCGACTAGGTTCCTATGGTCAGTTCAAGCCAGCCTTCTAGATACTACCATGCTTTAATACAACCACTGAATTCTTCTTAGTCATTAGAAATATACGGTGTAACCAAATCGATGGAGTTACACCTTAACCTTGAACTGCGTTGACTTTAGGCTTCATGTATTAATCATTGTTATGGCGTAAGTTGAGAGTGGAGCCTATGCCGTAACTTACTCTTAGACAACATACTCTTGTATAAATTTCCTAGTTTCCTTCCAAATCCGCGTCTCTTTGTTCCTATGCTTATTTATGCCATGTAAATGAAATATTAAGAAATAAGAGAATATATTCATGTAAAACAATACAAATGATGAGCATATTAGGGAGAAATAGACACTAAAATATCAGAACTATTTGATGTTATCAAATATCCCCCCACTTGAACTCCACTTGCCCTCAAGTAGACCTTATTAGAATCATTCTTAAAAATATATCTCCCCAATTACTTGGAAGATACGAGATTAAAAACTTCCTATTCTAGAATTTAACAAAGCCGAACACCTTATGAAATGGGAAACAAAACACTCATACTCTTCCTAATCTAAGTGTCAATTTCGGGGTGATCACCCATTACACAATCATAGCATGTATTCTATCATAGGCTTGGCAGTTACATAAATCTCCACCGCTGGAGCTAAGGTCAAGACAATCCTTAAAGGAAATATAGGGTGAACATATTATATAGGCTAGGGTGAATTTTCATTACTAACGTGCCACGACGAAGGGGACAAAACAAATGATACATAACCAGATCCATGGCCAAGAAACCAATGATTGCTCGCTTCTTCACCTAGACACGATTTATGAATAAAGGGTAGGATAAGACATGGGATGCACATAAAAGGTGCAGAATAAAATAACAAAAAAAATAGTCTAAGCCTACGACCAAGTCGTCACCGCCCACCGTCCATCTAAAATTCAAGCTTCAAGATGCGGGAACCGGATCATCGTATAACAAGTTAGTGTGCCATAAGTAGATATCATATAATGAAGTGCACACTAACTTAGTCTCCAAAAGCTAGTGGTGTAGATGTCACCAACTCATATCTTCAAGTGAATGTGACCGAGGTAATCTCCCTGATGCTAATCCAATAAGCTCCATAATGACTAAGGAAAAGTTATTATAATATTTTCACTATCCTTTACAAGAAACAATAAACAAACTAATACAACATTTTTTTTTTTCATAACTAAAACATAAATAAGCCATCCCCCTACTTGAGATAAATCATATGTAGAGAATATGAGGGGTCTTTAATGATTTTTAAGAATATGTCTTCAATGTAGGTGTGATTCACGATTTTCTCCACCCGACCTCAAACTTAGGCAACCGGCAACCTCCCAATCATAAACCAAGACTACACGGTAGGCGAAGTTGAATAGGTGTAATGAAAGAATACATAACAAGGGTTAAGAAATGAAAAGATTGGCTCAGAAGGGTGTATCTAGTGGTATCTTGCGCTAAAAATTAGTGCAACAAAAAGGTTTAAAACGAAGGTCGAAAAGTCGAGGTGACTATTCGATAAACACACACAATATTACACATATGGGCCGTTTGGGTGTAAATCCTAAAATATTGCCATCTTGAACTATCCCTCCTAAATGCATCGTGAGAGCTCAACACACTACTCGTCTATGGTCTTGAAATTATGTAAAGGCCAAGTTTTAAAGTTTACAATACTACCGGCACACTCAATATTTGGTGGTTAATGTCATTTGAGAAAACGGATAGGCAAATCCTCACCATTGGAATCAAGGGTTATAGTGTGCTCGACCAAGGTCTATTCTAGTTAGGTTAAGAAAAACATGTCAATTTTTTTTCAAAATGTCATAATTTTTCATATGAGAAAAACGTGGGCAAATAAAGTTCAAGTTATAATTCTACTCCTGTCCCCCCATTTGAAATGTACAATGTCCCTATTGTATGTAATTATAGAGATTAAAAGGATAAAAGTAGAATTGGAACGAGAACTCCCATGAAATTTGCTCCAAAAATGGTAGAAGGATTACGTTGAAAAGACGTGCCTTGACTTCGCCTCCATGAGCAAACTTCAATTCCCTGAAATCACATTACTACCAACAAACATACATCTAAAAACAAAAAAGAAATAAATCAAATAGAAACCTAACTCAATTTTGTAGGAATCACAGTTTCATTTAGCGTATGCAACAAGCCTTTTAAACCAATCGGTGTCCCGAACGGACAAGTGAAATCTCATGAGGGTTTACATGGAACACACCCACAAAGTTGATTTAGTTACTATTACAAGGTTATGGAATGTAAGTTATTTTAAAAATAATTTAGCTATAGAGAAAAGTTACGGCGTAGACTCAACAACTGGGTTACACAGTAGGTAATTAGACCTGACAAAATTGCTGATGTCAAGGGATGGTTACGGCGTAACCAAAGGACAGGGTTACGCCGTAGAAAATCTCTGTAAACGTTTTTCGGGAGTGATTAAATCCATAGTGAGTTTCAAGCCATCCTAATTCCTCTAATACTTGCAAAAACTAATAACAAACATACAAACCAATCTAAACTAATAAAAGGAAGGGAAAGAGATAATTCGGGTTGTCTCCTGAAAGAGCACTTTTTATTTATCAACGAGTCTTTAAGTTAGACTTAAAGCCAAGGGGCTTCAAGACGGTTGCCGATGGACCCACCCTTCTTCGTTCATCTCTCTCATCAAGTTGTGTCTAACCTATAAAACATTGGTTGCGGTCCGTGGAACCTCGTTCCTTTCAATACTTCAGACCTTGTTGATTTATCGGTGGTGGTCTCTTGTAAGGTATACCCAATAGCTTACAACTCTTCTATTCATAAGTTTCATCATCAAGATTGGTGAATCCATCATGATCTGATATTTTAAGGTAGTCCATGATCCCTTCCAAATCATCATCATCGGACTCAGTTCCCTTAAACCACTCATCATCGAGTTTATTCTCGATAAGTTCAGTATCTAATTTGACGGTCTTTTATTCTCCCCACCGTTTCGTACTCATTTCCATCTTCGTGCTCCTTGTCCTTTGGTTTCACGTGATTGCTTGAGGTGTCTTAATGCATGCAATCGCTCCAAATCTTTTCTCTAGTCAGATTGTCCACTCTTTCATATTTGACTTTAACCCAATCATCAAATCCTAACTTTCCTACCCATGAGACATCTACTCTATCATTTTTGTTTGTGGAGGTCCATAAATATTCCATATTCCCTATCCTTACTTTGTCTCCTCATCCATCGTATTATTCTTTATGCGGATCTCAAGAAGCTCAAAATGTGCATTCATTGGTATTTCAAATCTTAATCTTTTCGCACCAATGTCTTTTTCTATTGGTGTTTCTTGGATCGTCCCTAGGTTCATCGCGAGGTTTTGTGATGCATGGTTCGGGGTCGAAAGACTTCCTTTTCTGCGAGCAATCTTTACAACCCACTAGGCAGTGTACCTAATCGTTGCAGTTTAGTATGAGTAAGCCCGGGGGTTGATCGTTCTCTAGGGGAATAGAGATGATAGTAGAGATGTATGATGAAAAGGTGAGGTGAGGAAGGTTCTTTTTTATCTTTTTATATTTTTTAGGAAAGAAGGTAAAATATCAGGGTTTAACAGTGGGGGTGGTAATTCTACCAATTTTAACTACTTAATAATTTAAACTACACACTAATTGTACTAATGAAAAGGAGAAAAAGCTATGTATTGAGCGAGTGTGTTCTTATGATAATTAAAAATGTGTTTACTTAGATTTTCTTACTCCCTAGTTATCTCTTATTGGTCGGTTGAATTGTCACATCCTCATTCTAATTGGTGCATTGTATTTCATGTTAGTCATAGGGGGGGGGGGGGTGCCTAATTCCCTAGTTCTATGAATTATAACTCTCCTCTAGACTATCCAGGATTGCCAAGCACCATAGTATCTCCCCCGAAGACTCTGTTATCCTAAAGCTACAGCTCACACAATAAACACAACGATGGCTTAAGTGCACTCTCAAGCTTTTTGCTATTTAGGACGTTCAAGCTCGCAACAATTAAAGAATAAGCCATTTTTACTTACTCTAGCGTCTACCAATTAAAACAAGAGACAACCTAACAACAATCAACAACTAGGTTTCATAGATCTAAGAAAACACTAGATTAATTTAGTTAAGCACCGTAGATAAGCAAGATCACAAACAAACAATTGAACATAGAACAAACATGGTGATAAATTAGATAAACAAGCTTATATTTGAGTTTAAAGAAGGGTTTGGAACCCTAAAATAATGCCCAAGTCAACGAACTAGAGTTTGCTCTCCAAAATACTACACATAAAATTCAAAGTCTATATATAGATCTACACTTGCGACGGCGTCACCTTTTGATGGTGAAGCCTTCTGGTCACTGTCATTAGGGTTTCATTATGGACAAGTCATTGTTGGGACGACGTCATGTGAGGAAGTGTGACGCCGTCTGGCTTCATTATGGACGTCGTCTTGGAACGGGTCTTGGTTAGTCACGTGAAAAGTAAAGCGGCGCCATACGGAATAAAGCGTGGCGCCGTCATGTTGTAAAACAAAATATGACTGAAACGCTGAGAATTTTAGAAAACCTTATGAGCGACGGCGTCGCCGTTTGAGTTGGGACACCATCAGGTGTAATAATCAGCCTTGAAATCTCGACTTTGTCGTTTTCTTCATGTTTTCGCTCTTTTTCGTCCAAAAGTGCTTGATTCCAACAATTTGCTTCCAAAAGACCTAAAATGTGAAAATGAATGATTTTAAGCAGTAACCGATATAAAATATAACGATTTAGGGCTTAAATGACCCCCTAAAAACATACGTTTTAAATCCTTATCAAATATCACTACACTTAGAATTTGCTTGTCCTCAAGCAAATGTGCTTCTGGCCAATCAATTTATAAGTTAGGGGTCATTTAGCATTGGTTTAGAATAGTCTACAATAAGTACAAATGCCACAATAGTCAAAACAAGCACAGAAATTATACACTAGCACCTAACAATTGGTGTTTGGATTCTCTCATCTCTCGGGTTTATATGAAATATAATATGTAAGGCAATGGAAGATAAACACTCACTACCTGTCATAGTACATAGATTACCATAGGCTTGAGAATAGATCAAACCTCCATCGCTTTGGCGTAAGCTCCTAGGAATAACTATCTAAGAGGTCTTTACAAAGGGTTATAATGTTAGGCTTCGGGTAGGTAAATAAAGGGTTTTGTTGGATATGGGGATATTTAGTGGTGGCAAGTAAAAAATCTTAGGTTACAAGCATGTAAAACGCGGCGTTGCTAAGCCAAGACTCGACTCACTAACACTAGATAACAACTTGAATCAAAACATAAACATAAACTTAAAAACACAAAACATAAAGATAGATGTAGGACGGTAGTAGTTTTTTTTTTTTTTTTTGTGGACTTACTCTTTTTTTCTCTTTTTTTATACCTTTTTACTCTACCATCCTCTAAGATAACATCAAAATAAAGGGATTTATAAGGGCATCCCTACACTTGAGTTTTTATTTCATTAACACTAATTGACCCGATTTGAAAAGATAAAAACACTTGGAGTACTTAATTACGTAGACAAAGAGAAATTAAATTTATCGTTCCTTCCCGTTACTCCATAAAATATTACTTTAACCCATGAGTCCCAATCGTCCCAAAACTGTGTACAAAAGACATGACTTGACTTAGCAACCATGCAAGAAACTAGATAATTGAACTAAGGGTTTAAACAATGATTACGATAATGCACGAAAGATGAGTGCATACAAGGTGGGCTAAGGCGATTTAGGTGTAACATTTGGGGGTGGATTGTAAAAAATGCTCTTCATTGATATTTGGAATCGAACATCCGAGAACATGAAAAGATAGGCTCTAAGGGGTTAACTAGGGGTATCGTATACTAAAGATGAGTACATCGCAAGGGTGTGGGGAAAATTACTCAACCGACGAGGTTGACGTAATTAAATTACAGGTTTAAAATAAGGGTTATCCTAATGCCTCTTATCATTTAGTTAATCAAAACTACATGAATGTAGTCTCACTAGCTATCTCGGAATGCATCACAAAACAAGTTCTAGAATTTATTATACTACCGGTACACTCACTAAGCATTAAAGATGAATGCTTTTATTCCTAAAAATCTAGGGGCGAACCTCACATTTTTTTGGTGGAATTTGAGCGGTATACAATTTTTGTGCTAGTCATATAACTCCTATCCATGAGACGCTTTCTTAAGAATAAAGTTTTACTTATAAATGCCATAAAAAAATTTAAATTTGGTGCTAAAATTACCCTAACAAATATTTCTCATAGTTTATTACACAATTTACCAAGGACAAGACAAAAATAAAATGAGTGAATAGTTTTAAGTTCCCGTTTTATTCTTCCTCCCTACACTTAAGATAAATGTAACATCCTGTGAAAATCCCTCAGTTATTAATAAATAAAATCAAGTATTAATTACGTATTACTATTCACACACCCATTTTTAGGCAAAATTTAAAACTTTTGCTTACACTGTGCAACAACGAGTCAATATATGTTATATGATTCACACTTTTCTTTGGAACGAGCTCACACACATACCATGATATTGTAGACTATGTACAAATCAAACCTGAATATCGTTTTGATTACCACAACTACACAACACACTCACAACCCCCTTGGGTCCTACATTTCTCTTATTGGGCCTGCAACACCAACATAATCCCATTAACACCCTTTGGGCCCAAATAACACACCTAGCCCAATGCTAAGCCCAAACAACACCAAACGGACCCCCTTAACCAAAACGCAAGCCCAACAAGGGCCCAATTACGTTATAAACTTAACATATACACGAGACAATCACGTTTACTTTGAGTCTTTTATCCCAAATTGGTACACACAACCCATGGAACAAATTATACCACTCGATTCACCACCTTCCAAAGAATCGAGATCAACAAAGTTTAACAAAGTATGATGTCGAATGAACAGTGAACGAAGGCTAAAGTAAAGTGACATTACACGCAAAATCTAAAACTGTATAACTAATTCAAAAGTGACCCAAATCAATTCCAACTTGTTTCTAAATGGGTTTTGATACACCAATGAGTTTCTAATGCTACTAATTGATCTCTTGAGCTTTGCTTGACACTCTTGAGTCCCTAGAACTCAATTCGATACGTTACACAAGTTGTTGGACCCTTTGGTTTACCCTTGAACCCGACACACCCACAACCCCTTTCCTAATGCTTCAAACACCCAACTAAGCTCATGTAACATGTATATTATACTTCCTTGCACACAAGCACCTTCATACAACAAAACCTAAGTTGGTTTCTAGACCCTCTTGGGCTTAGTCACACAAACCAAAACTCACAACACCCCTCACCTTAACACTTGTTCTACAAGTTGTAAAAACTCTCAAGTATCTCTATGCCCCTAGTCCTACATACCTACACTTCATCCTCTTCCATATTCCTATTGTCTTACCCAACTTGCTATCTCAAATCGTTATATACTCCCATGCAAACTCACCCTAATGTAACACTCTCAAAACTCACTCACAATAACACTCCAAGTTACTTTTGTTCATGTCCCAAGTCGCAAGAGAAACAAGCCAAGTTATATTGAACCATAATGATAAGGATTTAAAACGTATGCTTTTAGGGGGTCATTTAAGCCCTATTTCGACATATTTTATATCCGTTACTGCTTAGTTTTGTTCCTTTTTACTTTTTAGGTCTTTTGGAAGCAAAATACTGGAATGAAGCACATTTGGATGAAAGGGAGCAAATACATGAAGAAAATGGCAAAGTCAAGATTGAAGCCACTCAAGGCGTATCGACAAAACGGCGTCCCATCCAAAGGGTGACGCCATCCCTCTATGAAGACTTGATCAAAACATGCACGCAACGGCTCAATGAGATTTCTGGTCATATAATCTGATGGCGTCATGCTTTAAATATGAAGGGCGTCACTCACAGTTTTCTCTCTAGATGACCCATATCTAGAATCAAGACGACGTCTCAACTAAAGACCGACGGCATCACAACTCTAAAGTGACGTTGTCCTATCGATGACTAGGCGAACGAAACCCTAATGGCGAGGGTTGTGGCGTCCCATGAAAAAGGTGACGCCGTCGTGATTGTAAATCTATATATAGAATTCGATTTTTCTGTATTTTAAGAGGTAGAATTTTGGAGAGCAAACCCTAACTCAGTTGTAGTCCGACTTGGACAGTATTCTAGAGTCCAATGCCCTATTCTACACATCGAGATAAGTTTGTTAATCCAATTTATCATTATGTCTATCCCATATTCGATTGATTATGTGTATGCTTGCTTGTCTATCATGTATAGCTAAATTACTTGTGTGTTTGCTTAGATCTATGAAACCTAGTTATTGATTATTGTTAGGTTGTTTCGTATCTTAATTGAAATTGGCTTAGGAGTGTAACTAGGCTTTTCGTTGTATTTAATGCTTGAGTATGCTTTATGATGATATGGTTCAAGGATGAAATAGCTTAGGCTTGCCGACTCCGTGAGTCATATATGAGAGATAACCTCAAAGAACTAGGGACCACGCATACCCTACGACCTTTAGGAATACAACGCGTTAAGATAAAGGGCGTGACAACTCAACCAACCAATAAAAGATAACTAGGGAGTAATAGTATCTACGTGAACACATCTTTAATCATCATACGAGCACACCTCAATTGGACATAGCTACCCGTAGTAATTAGATAATTAGTTAAAGTAGAGTAATCGGTAGAAGTACCACCCCAACCAATTTCCCTGAGATATTTACATTAACTTTCTAAAAACCATAAAAAAGATAAAAAAAGAATCATCCTCAACCCTACCTTCTCGTCATATATTTCATACTAGCATTCCTATTCCCCTAAATAATGATATCAATCCTAGAGGCTTACCCCATACTACATTACAACGATTAGGTTTACTGCCTAGGAGATTGAAAAACTTGCTCGAAGAAAAGGAAGTTTCCTTGACCCCGAATGCGCCTTCCGCGAGCATAAAGTTTTTGGCGTCGCTGCCGGGGAATAGAATAGCTAGTTAGATCTCTATCTCGTTTAGGTTCCCTTGCTTGATTCCTATCAAGTAAGATTTTTTCTCATTTTCATTAGCTTCCTTGTAGTCTATCCCCCTTTTTTGTGTTTTTGTTCGTAAATCTCATCACTCACCATGATTTGCATCTTTAAGAGGAGAAACTTTGCACTACCGCTCCCAACCCCAATGGAAAACGCAATTCCACAAAACCTTTCACCCGTTCACCACTTTGGAAATCACCTAGGGAATAATGAAATAAATTGGCAACATAATAGTCCTTTCTGATTGGTTCGATGAGGAATTTGATGACGGAGAGGCAATTGACAACGGGGAAGTCATCGATGAAGTTAGGTTTGAGATGGAAGAAGACCCCTCCCAATGTTTTGACCTTAGGTGTAGAATTGAGGTTGATAGTCCCTTCAACATGCAATTCCCTTGTAAAATAGGATTTGAGAGTTTTGATGCTTACTTGAATTCATTCTTACCTTTAAACTTAATCTCAAGGAATCTATATAATAAAATTAAGATGAATGAGTTAGTCTATCAAGGGAACAATGTTGTTGATGCGGTTACACACTTACACGTGTTTGTTGGAAGTTTTACCTATTTGGTTGAATTCACGGTTTTAGAAAACTTAGGAGAGTTCATTGATGGAAGCCTCACTCAAGTGATATTTGGAAAACCCTTTAAGAGAATGACTAAGTTGAATGAACGGATGGTTGATGGTTTAGTCACATTCTCTAGTGAAGTTGAGGATTTTGTCTATCAAATGCCCCGTACGTACCCTAGGTTTAAACACAAAGATATAGAGGCATGTAATCGGATGGCTACCATTCTAGTACTTAGTGAAAGAGACAAACAATGGGGACTTAGACATACTTATGAAAAAAATTAAAGGTACTACAAAAAATGCCTGGAATTAGGAGATGATTACAAGAAAGATGAAAGAACATTAGAGTGGCTTAGATATGGGCACGTAAGCGTGCATGAGACGGCGTGGGGCGACTTGAGTCTAGCTACAAGATTCATAAATAAAGAAAAGCGCTTCGTGGGAGGTAACCCATGCTTAATTGTTTGCTTGTTTTGTTTTTCAATTTTTGAGTGTCTTATATGTTTTTCATTGTTGTTTATTCTCATGTTAGACTTTGTGAAAATGCTTTATTTTGTCTTTAACCTCGTCTTAATTACATATAAAGGTATTTTACAAAAATATAAGTGTAGGGAAGATCACATACGTTTCTAATAACATGAACATAAGAATTACAATTAGTGAAATTGATATATATGTGTGTTTGTTAGAGTCAAATGCTTGTATCGAGTCATAATGGATGTTTTGCAGTAATTTTTCCAGGTTTTAAAGATGTAATTTTTCTAGAAAAAGCATAGCCAGGACCACTTTCTGTGGGACAACCTAACGGCGTCGGGAGTTAAAGCTGGCGGCGTTAGGCTATGTAAAACATTACTCAATTTTTAGTTTTACGTGCAACTTATAAATTTTGGAAATTCCTGTCTTAATTTTCCAGAAAAACGGCAAACATCCATTTTACAAGCATTATATCTTACTTGCTTTCTAGTGTAGTTGTATGTCATATATAGTTTTACCGTCGATTTCTGCGAAGGTTTCGTTTGTTTTCTCATAAGTGTGCAAGTTATATTGGGCAAGAAGAAGAAACACAAATTGGATGAAGCTTATTACTCATGCATTCTTTTTGGAAAAGAATTTAACCGCAACTTCATACATATCCTACCGAAAGCTAATCGAGGAGTACTAGTTTCTTTTCCTTACTTACCTTCCTTTATCATAACTTTGATACTTTCGGGGAACATTGGGGACAATGTTCGGTTTAAATGTGAGGAGGAGAATAAAGCGGAACTTAGAAACTATTCACTCACTTGATCATTTGTCTTGTCCTTGGTAATTTGTGTAATAAACTATGATAAATATTCGTTAGGGCAATTTTAGCACCAAATTAAATTTTTTTTATGACATTTACGAGCTAAAATTTAGTCTTAATAAAGCGTCTCATGGATAGGAATTATATAGCTAGCACAAAAACCGTTTACCACTCAAACTCCACCCCAAAAATGTGAGGGTTAAGCCCTAGACCTTTAGGAATAAAAGCATTTACCTTTAATGCTTAGAGAGTGTACCGGTAGTATAATAGATTCTAGAACTTATTTTGTGATGCATTCCGAGATCGCTAGTGAGACTACACTTGTTCAGTTAGGAGTAACTAAGTGATAAGAGGCATTAGGATAACCCTTGTTTGAAACCTGTATTATAATTACATCTTCCACATCGGTTGAGTAACTACCCCACACCCTTGCGATGTACTCATCTTTAGTACACGATACCCCTAGTTAACCCCTAAGAGCCTATCCTTTTCGCGGTTCTCGTGATGTTTCGATTTTCCGGAATATCAATGAAGAGGATTGTTTACAATCCACCCTCAAATGTACACTTAAATCGCCTTAGCCTACTTTGTATGCACTCATCTTTAGTGCATATTGTTATCATTACTAAACCCTTAGTTTAAATATCTAGTTACTTGCATGGTTGCTAAGTTGAGTCATATCTTTTGTACACAATTTTGGGACGATTGGGACTCATGGGTGAAAAAAGTAATATTTTATGGAGTAACGGGAAAGAACGATAAATTCAAATTCCCTTTGTCTACATAATTAAATACTCCAAGTATTATGATCTTTTCAAATCAGGTCAATTAGTGTTAGAGAAATAAAAACTCAAGTGTAGGGATGCTCCTATAAATCTCTTATATTTTGATGTTTTCGTAGAGGATGGTAGAGTAAAAAGGTATGAAAAAAAAATAATAATAAATCGAAAAAAGAGAGTGTTCAAAAAAAAAAAGATGAAGAAAAACATACGGGCTACCATCTTACATCTTTCTTTATGTTTATGTTTTTAAATTTATATTTGTTTTTTTCAAGTTATCTAGTTTAGTGAGTCGAGTCTTGGCTTAGCAACGCTACACTTTACATGCTTGTGACATAATATTTTTGACTTGCCACGATCGCGTATACGCGTTAGAGTCAAAGGAACTTCCTTTTTAGTCAGTAAGTTTTCAACACCCTAGCGCGATGAACCTAATCGTTGTAGTGTAGTATTGGGTAAGCCTCGGGTATTGATATCGTTATCTAGGGGAATAGGAATGATAGTGAGAAGTGTACTACGCTAAGGTTGAGGTTGAGGAAGATTATTTTTTATCTTTTTTATATTTTTTAGAAGGCTAAGGGTAAAATCTCGGGGTTTGGATTTGGGGGGTGGTACTTCTACCGATTACTCTATTATTCTTATTATCTAAACTAATGGGTAGTCTATGTCTATTGATGTGTGCTCATATGATGATTAAAAATGTGTCTACCTAGATACTATTACTCCCTAGTTATCTTTTATTGGTGGTTGAATTGTCACATCCTTATTCTTAACGCATTGTGTTTTCTAAGGTCGTAGGGTATGCTTTTATCCCAAACTCTTTGAGACTACCTTAAGGTTATTGCCTACGAAATCTCTAGGTTTCATAAACTAACTCTAAGGTTATCTTTGGATGTTTAACCTACAATTCCGCTATGTGATTTATAAGCTAAGGTTCACAAAGATTACTCAAGCATTCAAACACAACGATGGCCTAATGCACTCCTAAGCCAATTACAATTAAGATAAGAGGCAACCAATCAATAATTAATAACTAGGTTTCATAGATCTAAGCAAACACACAAGTAATTTAGCCGGACATGTTAAACACGCAAGCATACACACATGCAGTCGAAGAAATAATGAAATCAATGAAGTAAAATACTTATATTGATGTAAAATAGGGTATGAGAACCCTAAGATATTGTCCAAACCGGACCAAAGTCGTTTTAGGTTTTTACTCCACAAGTCTACCTCCTAAAATTCAGAAAATTCGATTTCTATATATAATTATACATTTGCGACGGCGTTACCTTATAGTTGGGACATCGTCAGATTACCGTCATTAGGGTTTCGTCTTGGCCAAGTCATCATTGGGACGGCGTCACGCTGTAGTTGTGATACCGTCAGTCTTGATAGTGGCGTCGTCGAATGCGGATCTAGGCCGTCGAGAAGAAAAGTCTTCGTGATGCCCTTGTTCTTCAAAGCTGGCCGTCGGTGTAAATTAACAAAAGTCTCTGAGTCGTCACAAATTTAATTACGTAGAAGGGCGGCAGCCTTGGATTGTGGCCCGTCGGTGTATTTCCGGCGACTTGAGTGTCTTGATTTTGACTTAGCCATTTTCTTCATATATTCACTCCTTTTCGTCCAAAAATGCATCATTCCAGCATTTTGCTTTCAAGAGACCTAAAAAGTGAAAAGGAACAAAATTAAAAAGTAACAGATGAAAAAGTGGGCGATTAAGGGCTTAAATGACCGCTTAAAAGTGTACGTTTTAAATCCTTATCAAATATCCCTACACTTGTTTTTTGTTTGTCCTCAAGCAAATGTGATTTTGGCAATCAATTTATAAGTTAGGGGGCATAAAGCATTGGTGTAACATAATTCACAACAAGTAAAAGCACCGCAATAGTCATAACAAGTACGAAAATTATATACTAGCACCTCACAAGTGGTGTTTGGATTCTCTCATCTCTCCGGTGTATATGAAATATAGTAAATGGAAATGGAAGATAAACACTCATTAACCGGTCATAGTACATAGATTACCATAGGCTTGAGACTAGATCAAACACTTTGGCGTAAGCACATAGGAACAACTATCTATGAGGTATTTTAATGGGTTGTAACGTTAGACTTACGGTAGGGAAACGAAGGGTTTGGTTGGATAGGCGATTTAGTCGTGGCAAGTCAAAAATCTTATGTTACAAGCATGAAAAGAATGGCGTTGCTAAGCCAAGACTCGACTCACTAAACTCTAGATAACTTTGAAACAATCAAACATAATTATAAAGATAGATATAGGATGGTAGCCCATATGTTTTATTTATTTATTTATTTATTTTGCATACACTTTTACTATACCATCCTCTATGATAACAACAAAATATAAGGGAATTATAGTAGCATCCCTACACTTGATTTTTTATTACTCTAACACTAATTTGACCCGAATTGAAAGGATCAAAACACTTGGGAGTACTTTATTATGTAAATAAAGGGAATTTGAATTTAACATTCTTTCCCGTCACTTCATAAAATTTAACTTTACCCATGAGTCCCAATCATCCCAAAACTGTGTACAAAAGATTTGACTCAACTTAGCAACCATGCAAGTAACTAGATAAATGGACTAAGGGTTTAGTATGATAACAATAATGCACTTAAGGTGAGTGCATACAAGCTAGGCTAAGGCGATTTGGGTGTACATTTGGGGGTGGATTGTAAACAATGCCCTGCATTGATATTCCAAAAAACCAAAACATCACGAGAACCGCGAAAAGGATAGGCTCTGAGGGGTTAACTAGGGGTATTATGTACTAAAGATGAGTACATCACAAGGGTTTGGGGGAATTACTAAACCGATGCGGAAGAAGTAATTATAATACGGGTATCAAACAAGGGTTATCCTAACGCCTCTTATCATTTAGTTATTCCTAACTACACAAGTGTAGTCTCACTAGCGATCTCGGAATGCAACACAAAACAAGTTCTAGAATCTATTATACTACCGGTACACTCTCGAAGCATTAAAGGTGAATGCTTTAATTCTTATAGATCTAGGGGCGAACATCACATTTTGGGGTGGAATTTGAGTGGTAAAGGGTTTTGTTGCTAGTCATATAACTCTATCCATGAGGCAGCTTTATTAAGACTAAAGTCCCACCCGTACAAGTCATAAAATTTTTAAATTTGGCTAAAATTGCCCACACATATTTCTCATGGTTTATTACATAAATGAAATAGGAGAAGACAAATGATCAAGGATAAGCATAGTTTCAAAGTTCCCGTTTTATACTCCCTCCTACACTTAAGCGAACATTGTCCCCAATGTTCTCCAGTATCAAAGTTATGATAACGAAGGTAATTAAAGAGAAAACTAGTACTCCCTTGATTAGCTCGGTAGGATCCGTGTGAAGTAGTGGTTAAATTCTTTCCAAGAAGAATGTATGCGTGGTAAGCTCCATCCAATATTATGTTTCTTCTTCTTGATAAATGTGCACACTTTAAGAAAATAGATGAAAGACAGCAGCGGTAAAATCAGCACATTCAAACTATATCATTGGTGCAAATCGTGTCTCCATCTGCTCTGTCGCTTATGATCCTTTTGACAATGCATTGGTTTTCATGTTCATGTTCTTTTGAAAACGTGTGTAATCCTCCCACACTTTGTCCTTTTTGGCCAAAATACCTTTATATGTAATTAAGACGAGGTTAAAGACAAAATAAAGCATTTTCACAAATTCAAACATAAGATCAAACAATAATGAAAAGATATATGACACACAAACAAGCAAACAATTAAGCATGGGTTGCCTCCCACGAAGCGCTTTTCTTTATTTATGAGTCTTGTAGTTATACTCGAAGTCGTGCTCTACATTGACTTCATTGTAGTCACCTTCTTCCTCATGAAGGTCTCTATTGGGGTTTTCCATGTTATAATAATGCCCTATTATGCATCTTTCTAAAAATTCGTCTTCTCCCCAATCCGTTCTATATTCCGGTCCAAGTTTTAAATAATCCTTATAGAACCCAAAGATATTATTCATTACATAATCTACTCCTTTCTCCTTATCCTCCTCATTCCTATAGTAGACCGATAGGTTAAGTTCCTTTTCATCATTGGATAGTGATGCAAATTTCTCAATCTTAAATGGCATTTGGTAAGCTATGTCATCAGTCTCATCCTTGAATCTAACTATCCCTAACGACGGATCATAAGACATCCCGGTGTTTCCTATGAAAGGCTTTCCTAGAATTATGTGGGACAAGCTAGGATCTATGGCCGTAGTAATATCCTCCACAATTATGAAATCCGTAGGGTACATGAAATTACCTACATAGACGAGCAATCCCTTAACTCTACCATGAAAATTACAACTAACTCTAGGATTATCGGGGTCTTGCCTATTTGGGATAGTTTTCTTCATTACCCAATTATAGTAGGTGCTAGTCATGATGTTTATTAGGGACTTGCGATCAATGTAGGCCTTTGCCACGAAAAGATGTCCTATGCAACATGGTATGTTGAGATTCCAAGGATTCCCAAATTTTATCTGAGTGCTTTTCCTAACATACATGTGAAGAAGGTCGTGTACTAAGTGTGGGTGACGAGAGAGTTCCTCTCCCGTAGGAAAATTATTGAAGTATTCATCACCTACTTCGTCTACTTCGTTGGTCGATTCTTCCTTAGGAGTTTCACTAACCTTAAGTGCCGTCTCATGGTTCGCTTCGTCACTAGTCCTATTTGGCTTCGCTAAGGTGATGGTATTGACTAATTGAACGTGCTTGGATAACTTAGTTGGGTCCTTAATTTTCACACCGGAAGCTTTGGGAGAATGAGTCGAGATGGCATTAACCTTTTCGGTGGTCTTCCTATCACTATTGGTCATGGCTTTCAAAAGGTTATCTATCTTCCTATCCATCTCGGCTTGTTGTTGGTTAAAATGGTCTGAAAGCTTGGCGATTTGAGCTTCTTGGGATGTAACTAGGTGTTACAACATCCCTTCTATGTTTTGTTGGCTAGGGCCGTGGGACCATGGGGAATCATTAGAGGTGAATTCTTGGGTTTTCCCCAATGTAGTGGGTTTGCCCTCCATGCTTCTCGGGCATCAATGAAAGTCCTAGGTCCAGTGTTGTGGGAATCTTCCTCCTATTCCATTAGTATGCGAGGATCGTAGTCAGCGGAAGCTTTTAGAGTCTCGTGCAAGTACGAGTCTCATGGGGACCACTACATAGCTCACACAAGGAAGAGACTTTGTTCACTTGGCGTGAAGACTTAGGATTCTTGTAGGAGCTCATTAGGAATTTGACTTGATCTTCAAGCTTGAGCATCCTATGATCGGAAGTTTATGAGTCAATGGGAGGCAAGGAGATTGCCTTGACGGTTTTGGGCAACTCACGGGGTCATTCCAACTTTCATTGTCATAGAGGGCAAGGTCCTCAATTGTACCCACGATTCTTCGCGGTGAGATCACTAAGTTTGCCACGCTTCGGTGATGGATTGCTTAGTTGAGAAGTTGACATGATCATAAAAGATTTGGACTTGGAGCCAAATCGATCTGCGTGATGAGGGACTTTATGGAGCAAGTCCTTGAATGAGTCCATGCCTAGTAGAGATTCACCTTGACATTGTTGGAACATCAATATTTCATTCCTAAGTTTAGTAGTTCTCCCGTTGGGAAAAATTGGGCAGAAGCGAGTAGTGAGATCATCCCAACTTGAAATGGATCGGCGGAAATCGCTCGAGCAATTACTAGCTTGGTCAGTAGAGATTTGGAAGAGCATAAGCGTGGTCCAGTGTGGTAGCATCAAGATCGATGGAATCAAAGATTTTAAAATCTTTGAGATCTTGATTAGGTCTTGAGCGAAGTCCATGGAATCACATCCATTTTGCACCAACCGGATGGTGTCGGATCGTGAGGAGTTTGAGCTTGATCGGGGGAGCTCAATAGTGTTCCTATAGCCTTGGTGGCTTGGTCTAGAGTATTCACCATGCACGGACTCTTGGCGGGTCAATCATTGGTGGGTCGATGAGTGGTGGCGGGTTATCACCTTCCATGATGAAACGTGGGGCTGAACAAATTCACGAAGAAGGGATAGACTACGAGGAAGCTAAAAATGAGAAAAAATCTTACTTGATAGGAATCAAGCAAGGGAACCTAAGCGAGATAGAAATCTAACTAGCTATTCTATTCACGGCGTGGCCTAAATGATCGCATATAGCAGCGTTAGGGTCAAAGGAACTTCCTTGGCAGTGAACCTAATCGTTGTAATGTAGTATTGGGTAAGCCTCGGGTATTGATATCGTTCTCTAGAGGAATAGGAATGCTAGTGAGAAGTGTACTACGCTAAGGTTGAGGTTGAGGAAGATTATTTTTTATCTTTTTTATATTTTTAGAAGGCTAAGGGTAAAATCTCGGGGTTTGGATTTGGAGGGTGGTACTTCTACCGATTACTCTATTATTCAAATTATCTAAACTAATGGGTAGTCTATGTCTATTGATGTGTGCTCGTATGATGATTAAAAATGTATCTACCTAGATACTATTACTCCCTAGTTATCTTTTATTGGTGGTTGAATTGTCACGTTCTTATTCAGCGTTGTGTTTCTAAAGATTAGGTATGGTATGCTTTTATCCCTAACTCTTTGAGACTACCTAAAGGTTATTGCCTACGAAATCTCTAGGTTTCATAAACTAACTCTAAGGTTATCTTTGGATGTTTAACCTACAATTCTGCTAAGTGATTTATAAGCTAAGGTTACGCAAGATTACCCAAGCATTCAAACACAAAGATGGCCTAATGCACTCCTAAGCCAATTACAACTAAGATAAGAGACAACCAAACAATAATTAATAACTAGGTTTCATAGATCTAAGCAAACACACAAGAAATTTAGCTGGACATGTTAAACATAAGCATACACATGCAATCGAAGACATAATGAAATCAATGAAGTAAAATAATTATCTGGATGTAAAATAGGGTATGAGAACCCTAAGATATTTTACAAACCGAACCCTAAGATATATAATTATACATTTGCGACGGCGTCACCTTATAGTTGGGGCCGTCAGTCCGCCATTAGGGTTTCGTCTTGGCCGAAGTCATCATCGGGACGTCGTTGTGGTTGTGATACCGTCGGTCTTCATAGTGACATCGTGCGAATCTGGATCTAGGCGATGCGAGAAGAAAAGATCTTGGCGCGGCCACCTCTTCAAAGCGGCGCGTCGGTGTAAATTAACAAAGCGTCTCTGAGTCGTCACAAATTTAATTATATAGATAAGGGCGGCGTGCTTGGATTGTGGCAGCGTCGGTGTAATTCCGGCTCGGCTTGAGTGTCTTGATCTTGACTTAGCCATTTTCTTCATATATTCACTCCTTTTCGTCCAAAATGCATCATTCGACATTTTGCTTCCAAAGACCTAAAAGTGAAAAGGAATGAAATTAAGCGATAGCGGATAAAAAGTAGGCGATTAAGGGCTTAAATGACCCCTTAAAAGTGTACGTTCTAAATCCTTATCACCACCACTAAAAATCCCCTATCCAACAAAACCCTTTGTTTCCCTACCCTAAGCCTAACGTTACAACCCTTGTAAAGACCTCTTAGATAGTTGTTCCTAGGTGCTTAGGCTAAAGCGATGGAGGTTTGATCTAGTCTCAAGCTTATGGTAATCTATGTACTATGCCAGGTAATGAGTGTTTATCTTCCATTTCCATTCATATTATATTTCATATAAACCCGGGAGATGAGAGAATCAAGCATACACTTGTGAGGTGCTAGTATATAATTTCCGTGCTTGTTATGACTATTTTGGTACTTTTATTTGTTGTAAACTATTTTAAACCAATGCTTCATGCCCCCTAACTTATAAATTGATTGGTCAAAAGCACATTTGCTAGAGGACAAGTAAATACCAAGTGTAGGGATATTTGATAAGGATTTAAAGCGTACACTTTTAGGGGGTCATTTAAGCCCTTTAATTTCGTTCCTTTTTACTTTTTAGGTCTTTTGGAAGCAAAATGCTGGAATGAAGCACATTTGGACGAAAAGGAGAAAATATATGAAGAAAATGGCAAAGTCAAGATCGAAGCCACTCAAGATTGATCGGCGGCATCCCATCAAAGGCGGCGCCATCCCTCTATGAAGACTTGATCAAAACATGCTGACGGCGGCGGTTGAAATTTCGGTCATATATGGCGTCCGCTTTAAATATGAAGGGTGTCACCAGGTTTTCACTCGGGCGGCCCATATCTAGAATCAAGGCGGCGTCTCAACTCTAAATACCGGTGTCACAACTCTAAAGTGACACCGTCCATCGATGACTTGGCGAGATGAAACCTAATGATGGCGACTGGGCGTCCATGCAAAGGTGGCCGTCATTTTTACGTATTTTAAGAGGTAGAATTTTGGAGAGCAAACCCTAACTCAGTTATAGTCCGACTTGGACAGTATTCTAGGGTCCCATACCTTATTTTACACAACGAGATAAGTTTGTTAATCCAATTTATCATTATGTCTATCCCATATTCTATTAATTATGTGTATGCTTGCTTGTCTATCATGTCTAGCTAAATTACTTGTGTGTTTGCTTAGATCTATGAAACCTAGTTATTGATTATTGTTAGGTTGTTTTTTTATCTTAATTGAAATTGGCTTAGGAGTGCAACTAGGCTTTTCGTTGTATTTAATGCTTGAGTATGCTTTATGATGATATGGTTCATGGATGAAATAGCTTAGGCTTGCCGACTCCGTGAGTCATATACGAGAGATAACCTCAAAGAACTAGGGACCACGCATACACTACGACCTTTAGGAATACTGGAAACGTTAAGATAAGGGCGTGACAACTCAACCAACCAATAAAAGATAACTAGGGAGTAATAGTATCTAAGTAAACATATCTTTAATCATCATGAGCACACAGATTAGACATAGCTACCGTAGTAATTAGATAATTAGATAATTAGTTAAAAGTAGAGTAATGTCGGTAGAAGTACCACCTGACCAATTGCCCGAGATATTTACATTAACTTTCTAAAACCATAAAAAGATAAAAGAATCATCTCAACCCCACCTTGTAGTCATTTATTTCTTACTAGCATTCCTATTCCCCTAGAGAACGATATCAATCCCCGAGGGTTACTCCATACCACACTACAACGATTAGGTTCACTGCCTAGGAGGTTGAAAAACTTGCTCGAAGAAAAGGAAGTTTACTTGACCGTTTCGCCTTCCGCGCGCATTACATAACGTGCCCAAGCCATCCAAGGAGTTCTCCCAATACCTTAGTGTGCAAACAAACGAGCTAAGAAGTCCCCTCATCCTCACCAACTCCCCAAGTCAAGTTTCATCTCACCTTTTGAGGTGTAGTAAGTCGATCTTAAACACTTAGCCAAATTTTAAGTACTTTGAATCATTTGGCAATATGCTCAAACCACACAAGCTTCCTAGTATATTTCTTAAGCTCTCGATAATCTCAAAATATACAAACGTGATCACTTGAATCTCTAGATAACCAAAAATCACAAGTTCCTCTTGCCTATGAACACTCAAAATCACACGTTCCTCTTGCCACTTGAAACAATCATGAAACTGCCTAAGTATATAAACAAAACATATAAGTATTTATCGCTTAGAAATGGCCTTATAAAATCTTATTCACACGTACAACCTATCAAAAAAATTACACAACCTGTTTGTATATACACTAGACAAACGAGAGGTGCACTTACATGAACCTTTAAAGCTTGTTTGATAGCTTTTACAAGCTCAAAGCTTGGCTCACTTGCTTTCGAATTTCAAAACCCTTAAACATTCTTAACGGGCCTAAAGCCCAATAAGCACTTATTAAGCAATTTGAGAATAAGCAATGTATAAGTTGTTTTGAAAGTTGAACTTAGTATATATTAAGCTCATAAAACCAACCCCAAAACCTCAACCTCATTGGGCCAATAAAACACTATTGGGCCTTTATTTTGTTCGTTAAGGCCCAAAAGTCAAAATAGGCTCATAACGCACCCAAATAAGCTATTCTAAAATCTTAACAAGCTTCTGGGAGTAAGATAAGCTAAATAAGTGATCACATAAGCCAAGCATTGATTTTGGACTAAAAATGCAATTTTTGTAAAGTTGAGGGGTCGAATGTGTAAATTTTGGAACTTGAGGGTTAAAATTTCCAAATCAGGAAACTGAAGGTACAAACAGAATGTATGGATTTTTTTGAGTCAAAAATGTAAATTTGGAAGTGCATGGATTAAAATGGAAAAAGAACTATTTTTGCAAAATTTATAAATACAAGGACTGAAACTGTTAACTTGGTAAAATTGAGGTTAAAAAAATTCAGTAAACTAAAGATAATTATTGACTATTTTGATACAATGAGTACTAATATATCACATTTTATTAACAAAGAACTAAAAGTGTAAACTTATAGAGTTAAAGGACTAATTTTGTAATTATTCATAAAAAGGTGTCAAAAATGCCAAAATGGTAATTTAAGGATAGAAATGAAATATTTAGCAACCAAGGGTAAAAAAAAGTCATTTTTGATAATTAAATTTAAAAACGTAATTATGTTAAAGTTTAAGGACTAAAGGTGTAATATTTCATAAACGTATACCAAAACTCTCATTTTGATAACTTAAGGGTAAAAATGGTAAATAATTGAAAATCATTTATGAAAGTGAACACATTGATTACTTGGGCCAAAAGTGTAAATATACCAAAGTACAAGGGTCAAGAATGTAAATTTCACGTAATATGGTTTTTAAGCTTCAAGCATTACAAACATTTCAAAACCAATCAAACCACCAAAAGTACTATTCTTCAGGTTGTGTGTTGGAGCCGTTTCCGAATTGCACTTGATATCGTTTGCTTAACTACACTTACCCCCAACCAAGGTGAGTTCACAGTCCCATATTTTATATGTTTTACAATCCCGTGGGGAGATACATGCTACAAAAAGAACACAAGTATTGTTATGTATGCTATCCTGAATGTTATTGTATAAGACACTCTGTTTCCCCTTTATAAAGCCCCTCTTATCATGAACCTTAGTCCCTTGCAAGTGAACGCGAATACTGTGAATAGATCTATTATAAATTGACAACCCATTTGAGCTAGCTGGATAGATAACCTTGTGTTAGCCAGATTGATAGCCAAATGCACATTATTTGACTTATACTAGGAGAATGGCAAGCTCCTACACCGAGGGCACCCTTATATTAAAACACACGTTAATGTTGAGTTCATGAGACTTATGGCAATATACATATTGATTTATTTGAATGATTACACTTTGTGTTCAAATGATTATTATTACATACACTATGGATTTACTCAACAATTTTGTTGACTTTTAGCATGTCTATCTAAGGTAATTGAAGCAGGAAATGAAGGTACAAAGTGGCCATTTTGACCAAATGTCATTGGTGTAAACAAATTTATCAGTCATCACAAACACTATAGTAATTTTTATTTTGCAAAACATTGGAAACGCTTTTGAATTTGAATGAAATAATTAATGACTTTTAAAAACGTCTCTTTTTGAGTCATTTTCTATGATTATGACTGTGATCCTCCCCGTAATACCCCAAATTAGTCTTCCGCTGTGATTATGAATTTTTGGGGTGTTACACTAAATATTGTCCCCAATGTTCTCCGAAAGTATCAAAGTTATGATAAAGGAAGGTAGATAAAAGAGAGAAACTAATACTCCCCTGATTAGCTTAGTAGGATATGCGTAGAGTTGTGGTTAAATCCTCCTCCAAGAAGAATGAGCAAGTAATAAGTGTTGCTTCCATCATGTACTTCATCCTTTCGTCTAATATAACCTGCACACTTATAAGAAAACAAAACGAAGCCTCGCGTAAAATTGGCGAAATAAAATATATAAAAACAAAACTACACTAGAAAGCAAGTAATATATAATGCTTGTGAAATTGATGTTTGCAGATTTTTGGAAAATTAAGAATTTGAAATTTCCAAAAATTACAATTAGACAGAAAACGAAACATGCAATCTGTTTATACATTGCCTTAGCTGTCGGGGTTTAGTCTCGACGCCGTCAGGTTGTCATGAAAGAAAGAGTCCGATGCGTTTTCTGGAAAAATTACTTCTTTAAAGACCTGGAAAAATTCCTGCATAACATCCATTATGACTCGATACAAGCATTTGAAACTAACAAACACACAAATACATACAATTCCAATTATTGTTAATCTCATGTTCATACAAGTTCTTGATAACACTACACGCGTCGTTCGTGGTCAAAGGAACTTCCTTTTCGTCGAGCAAGTTTTTCAACACCCTAGGCAGTGAACCTAATCGTTGTAGTGTAGTATTAGGGTAAGCCACGGGAATTGATATCGTTCTCTAGGGGAATAGGAATGCTAGTGAGGAGTTACTACACTAAGGTTGGGGTTGAGAAAGATTATTTTTTATCTTTTTTATGTTTTTTAGGAAATGGAAAAGTACGAATCTCGGGGTTTGGATTTGGGAGGTTGGTATTTCTACCGATTACTCTATTATCTAATTAACTAATTAACTAAGGTGAGGGTAGTCTATGTCTAATTATTGTGTGCTCGTATGATGATTTAAAGATGTGTTTACTTAGGTTTTATTACTCCTTAACTATCTCTTATTGATGGTTGAATTGTCGTCCTTATTCTGTCGTTGTGTGTCTAAGATTAGGTAGGGTATCGTTTATCCTAACTCTTTGAAACTACCAAAGGGTCTTGTCTACAAAATCTCTAGGATTTATAAACTCTAACTCTAAAGTACTCTTTGGATGGTTTAGCCTACAACTACTCTAGGTGTTATAGTCTAAGGTTCACAAAGATTTATCAAGCATTAACTACACAACGAATGACCTATCGCATTACTAGATCATAAACAATTAAGATAAGAGACAACCAATCAATATTCAATAGTTAAGTTTCATATTCCCTAAGCAAACACACAAGTAAATTAGGCGGACATGGAGAACATGCAAGCATACACACAAATAATTAAAGACATAATTGAATTAATGAAGTAAAGTACTTATCTTGGTGTAAGATAGGGTTTGGAACCCTAAAATATTGTACAAGACGGCCTTAGTTCGGTTTAGGTTTTACTCCAAAGACTACTCTCTTAAAACTGAAAAATTTGGATTCTATATATAAGATTACATTCGCGACGGCGTCACCTTATGATTTGAAAAGCCGTGGATGCGTCATTAGGGTTTTCGTCTTGGCGTTAGTCTTGCGGCGTCACCTTGTGTTTGTGGCGCCGTCCTCTTGACCGGCCCGTGCGAATCAAATCTAGATGCGTTTGAGTTGCGTGCGACCTACTCTTTTAAAGCGACACCGTCACTTGTAATTAAGCAATTTGGCTCTTGGCCGTCACAAAAGCTCGGCGTGGCGTCGGTAACACGGCGCCGTCCCCTTCTATTCGATAGCTTGAGTGTCTCGATTCTTGACTTTCGCCATTTTCTTGGTATATCGCCTTTTAGTCCAAATAAATGCCATTCCAGCAATTTGCCTTAAAGAGACCTAAAAAGTGAAAAGGAACGATATTAAGTAATAACGGATACAAACGTGATCAAATAAGGGCTTAAACGACCCCTCAAAAAGGTATATTTTAAAACCTTATCAGTTCTAAAAACATATGTGATCTTCCCTACACTTATGTTTTTGTAAAATACCCTTATATGTAATTTAGACGAAGTTAAAAACAAAATAAAGCATTTTCACAAAATAAACATGAGAATTAAGCAACAATGAAAAAGATATATAACCACACAAATAAAAATGAAAAACAAACAAGCGAAAAATTAAACATAGGTTGCCTCCCAAGAAGCGCTTTTCATTATTTATGAGTCTTTTAGCTAGACTCGAAGTCATAATCTATGTAACTTCATTTTTCCTCATCATGGCATACCCTATCATGTTGACAAAGTCCTCATCGACTCTATACCTAGGCCCTAGGGTCAAGCAATCCTTATAGTAGAGTTTCCTTTTCTCCCACATAAAGTCTATGCCTTTTTCTATATCCTCTTTGCTCTTTTCCTCAAAGGCTCTAAGGTTATCCCTTTCAAAGTAGGATAGAGGATCATATCCGCTAACTTTCCAAGGCATCCTATATGTAATTTCATCGCTCCCTTATGAAAATCTAGCCGTTCCTTCAAATTTGTTGTATCTTAGCTTAGACTTTTCAACAAATGGTTTTCCTAACACGAGATGGGACAAGCTATAGTCGATGATACATCCTACATCTTGAAGGATCATGAAATCTACTAAGTAGATGAGATTCTTGATAAAGACGTGTACATCCTTGATCCTTCCAACAAAATTGCAAACCCCTACCAGGATACTTAGGGTCTCTCCTAGTCTTAAGTTGTGTGTTTATTATGTTGTTGTAAACAACTGAGGACATCCCATTGATCGGAGAATCTACATCTATGTAAGCATGGTTGACATATCTATATCCAATCATACATGGGATCTTAATGTTCCAAGGACTACCTCTCCTAACTTTAGGACTGATTCTAACAATGGGTGGCCGAGGGTTGTCAATTATGTAATTGTGGTATGCGATTTCTTCCTTAGTCGGATAAAGGTTAAAATATGCATCAGTTTCCTCATCCTCACTTTCTTCAATTATCCCAGTGATCTCAATGTCATCTACTCCTAATTCATCATCTGAATCATCGCTAACCAATGAATCAATACCCGATGCACTAGCCGCCCTTTCAAGTGCATTTTCAATTGTTTTCTCAAGTAACATTTGTAATTTTTTAAGCTCATCAATTCCATTAGTGATTTGGTTGCGAAGAAGGTTAAAGGAGTGTCGGTCAAGTGGTTGGCTTGTAGTGGGTGGTACGTGTGGTGGTGAATTTAGTGGTGGTAATGGTTGATGTAGTGGTGGTGGAAGGTGTGGTGGATGATGTAGTGGATTGTTGTTGGGTGGATTATCACCTTCAATGATGAAAAGTGATAAGGCTACGAACAAAAACACGAAGAAGGGGGATAGACTACAAGAAAGATAATAAAAAAGAAAAAAGCTCACTTGATAGGAATCAAGCGAGTAAACCTAACCGAGATAGAAACCTAACTAGCTATTCTATTCCCCAGCAGTGGCGCCAAAAATTTGATGCGTGGTTCGGGGTTGAAAGACTTCCTTTTCTGCGAGCAAGATTTACAACCCACTAGGCAGTGTACCTGATCGTTGCAGTGTAGTATGGGTAAGCCCAGGGGGTTGATCATTCTCTAGGGAAATAGAGATGCTAGTAGAGATGTATGACGGAAAGGTGAGGTGAGGAAGATTATTTTTTATCTTTTTATATTTTTTGGAAAGCAAGTAAAATATCGGAGTTTAAGAGTGGGGTGTGGTAATTCTACCAATTTTAACTACTTAATAATTTAAACTAAAAACTAATTATACTAATGAAAAGGAGAAAAAGCTATGTATTGAGTGAGTTTGTTCTTATAATAATTAAAAACGTAGTTACTTAGATTTTCTTACTCTCTAGTTTTCTCTTATTGGTCGGTTGAATTATCACATCCTCATTCTAATTGGTGCGTTGTATACCATGTTAGTCATAGGGGGAACCTAATTCCCTAGTTCTATGAATTATAACTCTCCTCTAGACTATCCTGGATCGCCAAGTACCGTAGTATCTCCCCTGAATACTCTATTATCCTAACGCTACAACTCACGCAATAAACACACGAATGTCTTAAGTGCACTCTCAAGCTTTTTGCTATTTAGGATGTTCAAGCTCGCAACAGTTAAAGAAGAAGCTAGTTTTCCTTACTCTAGTGTCTACCAATGAAAACAAGATACAACCTAACAATAATCAACAACTAGGTTTCATAGATCTAAGCAAACACTAGATTAATTTAGTTAAGCATGGTCGATAAGCAAGAACACAAACAAACAATTGAACATAGAACAAACATGGTGATAGATTGGATAAACAAACTTATCTTTGAGTGTAAAGAAAGCTTTGGAACCCTAAAATATTGCCCAAGTCAGACTATGAATGAACTAGGGTTTGCTCTCCAAAATATTACAAATAAAATACAGAAAATTCGAAGTCTATATATAGATTTACACTTGCGATGGCGTTGCCTTTTGTGATGGCGCCGTCTGATACGCCGTCATTAGGGTTTCATTATGGACAAGTCATCGTTGGGACGACGTCATGTGAGGAATTGTGACGCCGTCTGGCTTCATTATGGATGTCTTCTTGGAATGGGTCTTGGTCGTCTAGTGAAAAAGTAAAGGTGAAGCCCATACGGAATAAAGTGTCATTTGTCATATTTGTAAGACTAAAATATATTTGAGTAAATTAAACTTGGGACTTTTTAGAAAACCTTGTGAGCGACGGCGTCACCCTTTGAGTTGGGACGCCGTCATGTGTAATAATCGGCTTTGAAATCTTGACTTTGTCGTTTTCTTCATGTTTTCACTCCTTTTCATCCAAAAGTGCTTGATTCCAACAATTTTCTTCCAAAAGACCTAAAATGTGAAAAGAAACGATTTTAAGCAGTAACAGATATAAAACCTAACGATTTAGGGCTTAAATGACCCCCTAAAATGCACGTTTTAGATCCTTATCATTTTGTCACTTCCTCATGTTTCGAGTTCCCATTATGAGCAAATTCCGTGTTAGGAGGTTCAGGGTCATTTTTGGTGGTAGGTGTTTCATCATCAAAAGGGCGGATCAGGTTATCACAAATATTCCCTTTTGTTTCCCTGTCAACCTTACCACAAACAATCCGTATCCAATCATCGAAAGCAATCGTACCTTCCCATTTTAGAGTTTCCCTATCGTGGTCGTTGGTCGAAGTCCATAGGTACTTGTTATTGCTTCTTCTGTCTTCGTTACCTCCTCCATTGCCCACATCACTATATGGGTCACAAGACGCCCATAAATCGTATCCATTCGTATGATCAATGAGATTGTTTCGCACCAATGATACCTTCGCTCAAGTATTTCGGGTATATTTGAATTTCTTCTGATGTCGTGCCACAATCCCTATAAGGGTATCAGTTTCTTTGTTAGTCAAGGACGAGCTAACTATTACCTTGTGCTCCTGGTTCCCTTCTACCGAAATATATTCAGTATTAGGTGGCGAATTAGATCCCACCATGTCAGATCCATAGTTACGTTGTAGGTCATGTGCCTGGTTACGCCGTAACTCATATCTGACTCCAACTCCAACCTCATTTTCCTGCATAACATCAGTAAAAATGTTGAAATCATTAGTTTCGTAGTGATCGGTATTGCTTTGTTATGATCAAGAATTATTTCCTTACAACAAGGTTCAAACTTCCTCATATCTTTCTCTTTATCTTTTATAACACCCGTTGTTTCAATTGGGTGACATTTCCCCCTTCATCCATGTTAAAAATGAGTTTGTTATCATCAATTTTTAGAGAAATAAGTTTATTAAAAACATCAATCTCAGCATGTGCGGTAGTTAGGAGGGGGTCTCCCTAAAATCAAAGGCATATGAAGGTATTATTCCATGTCAAGTATAACAAAATCCGCTGGGTAGGTAAATCTGTCAATTTTAATTAAAATATTTTCTATTATGCCTTTGGGTACACTAATAGTTCAATCGGCCATTTCTATAGTCATGAAAATTGATTTAATTGGCCCTAAATTAAGTCTCTCACACATAGATAATGGCATAATGCTTATACTAACCTCTAAATCGGCTAAAGCATTAACACATAAGTTGTTATTAGAGCAGGGAAGAATGAAACTCCCTAGGTCTTTTTCCTTTGGAGGAAGCTGATTTTTTAATGAAAACCGAACAACATGCGTTTAGCTTTATCTCTTCTCGCTCTTCATTTGGTCCGTCTTCACATGAGCTCGTATTTTCAGGAGATGGTTCCACTAATGAACTAGGGAGTTCTATGTCAGCTTCCTCCCCATCTTAATCCTGATTGATCATTGATCACATCAAATAATCCTGAATATTAAGTGTCAATTTCCCCCGATAATGCTCGTATTTTATATCATTTATATGGATTTACGCTTGTTTTCCTCTATACTTCACTTTCAGGTAAATTACGAGCATTGGAGCTAATGAGACGCAGATTTGGAGAGTTTATTGAAGATATATGATAGTATGCCCATTTTGAAGATGTTGACAGTAACCCTTCTCTACATTCGCCGTAACGAGGCGTGGCTCGGAAAACCAACTAAACTAAAGATTACAGTAACTCCGCGCCATAGGATGCGTCATAACTAATTAGGTCAAATGATGTTACGCTCCGCTGAAAACTTCGCCGTAATTCATTCCACAACTATAGCGTAACGATTTATTGAAGATCTGGTAACTCATTCACGAAGTTCTGGCATGCCGTAACCGCTTTCGAGAGAAAATACGAGAATTGGATGTTCGTAACTCTCAACTTAAGTTCTGCAGTAACGGTCGGCCTAAATACCGCCCAAATTTCAACATTTCTATTCATTCACTCCACACACAAATCGGATGGCGTGGGTAGAATGTTGAAGGAATCTTGAGGAGCATACAGAGCCATCTCCAAAGGACAAATCACTCCCCTACGATAAGCATTAGCAATTTATCATTTCTTTACATTCAATTCATGTATTTCGATATGTTAAACATTGAATCATATATTTTAGTTAATATGAGCGGCTAAGCACCTCTGGTGCTAGCCTAGTTATATTCCTAATTGTTTTGTCTATGTTTACATTGCTTCCGTATAATTGTTTCTAGTGTATGCATGCAGAGTTTGTTGGTAGCTACCACTTATTTGGTAGTTTTGAATGGATGGCTAGTTACTTAGGAGATATGAACAAGACCCTAAGTAGGTAGTAGAGGTGGGAAGGGTAAAATTGACCATGACGACCCTTTAAAGCATGCGATTTGACCATGATCACCTACCTTTTGGATGAACTTAAGAAGTTAGGGATGAGTGTTTAAGATGCTAGCTAGGGCAATCATTGTTATGAATCTTGCATGTAGCGGCACTTAATGACAGCTTAGGGACTAAAAACAAGCTGGACTTTCAAGGGGTCACCTATTGGTCTCGGTGGAAACAACTGTGATAGGTTAGGAAGAAGCCCGACCAAATGTTGTCCTAGCGACTTAAACCCCCCACTTGAAGCAATTGGAAGTAATTAAATGTGAACTTAACTTGATAGGATGAGTAACTAGGTTAGCACACTTCTCTTCTATTGATCACAACCTCTGCCTTTATTTGCTTTCTCCTATTTATTTGTCTTTAGTTATTAATTAATCATTTCAACCTTAAAATCACTGACACCTAGACTTAGTTAAAATCCGCACACATAGCTCTTGGGGCGACCTCGGTTTACCCAGAATACTACACTACGACCCGTTTACCCCGTTAGTGCATTAGGTTATACCATAGGTATAGCGAGACAATATAAATATTAAAACACAGTGGTAAAACTACATCAAGTTTTGCACGATCTTGGGGAGTTATATTAGGATTTTCATTAAGTCTTTCATTTTGTTGTTTTAAATTTTCTCAATTTCTCCGATATCTTTTCAAGTTTGGTACCATGGAAGTTGTTAACATTGATGACCTCACTCTTGAGGAATATTTGGCATTAACAAGAGAAGAACAAGGGTGGGGCTCGTAGGCGGCGATGGAACTAATTTCCGTTTAGAGATTAAAGGTCAATTTATGAGAACCGTGCTAACCCTTTTGGGAAATAGGGGCCGAAGATGTGTATGAAAGCGTTGAGAATGTCTTGTACATAAGACTTATCAACATTTAGGTGTATCTCATGATGTTGTTATGCTAAGGGTGTTCCCCATGACTCTTCTTGGGGGCAAGAAGATGGATCGAAAAGATTGCCGCATGGCTGATTGATACATGAGCTCTACTAAAAAGCACTTCATCCAAAGATATTGTCCTCGGTCAAAGATATCTAATCGGCTCATGAAGATCCATAATTTCAAGCATGATGGCGATGAAGCGTTGTATCAAGCACAGGATAGATACAGCGATCTCCTCTACAAATGTCAACTCATGACACGAGCGGCGGAAAAATGTCAACATCTTTTACAAGGGTATCAATGTAACTACAAGGCAGGATGTTGGACTACCAAGGACCGATCGAACATGACTCCTGCTGCCATTGAAACCATCCAAAAATGGCGATCATTTCCCAAAATGGCACGATGGAGGCAAGAGGAACCAATGAAATCTTGATGGAATTTCATCACTAGAAAAATTGAAAATCTTGGTGAGATATGCTCAAGCTTAGAAAGTGTGCATGCCATCCAAGTAGGCTGCGAAAGGCTGCTGAAGGAGGACATCTCGCCAAAATTGTCTCTGCCATTGTGAAGATATACGGTCGAAGAAGGTAAATATGGAGAAGGATCATTTTATGGGATAATCGGAATAGTAATGGCTATCGTGGAGGACTTTCTGGAAATTACAAGCCTTATGGAGAAAAAAGGCCCAGCATTGAAGAGACCATCAACAAATTTCTGGAAACCTTAGCCCAAAGACAAAAGGAACAAGATGAATGGCTCAAGGAATTCCAAAAAAACACTAATAAAGCCTTTCAATCGACACAACCCTAAAAAACCTTGAAACAATGGTGGAGAAGCTTAGTGAGATGGTAAGGAAAAATAACACTAAAGCGGAAGGATAAAACCTATGATGGAATGCAAGGCCATATTTTAGATGAAGATGCTAAGTAACAAGTAAATTCTCCACCAAAAATTGGTTAGGTGAAAATTCGGTGGCGGTGTTGATTCATGTAACACTTACGACAAGTTCTGGCGTAACCATGGGTTAGAAAAGCGATCGTGGCGTTATGAAGAAGAAAGATACCAATCTTGATGATAGGGTGAGTTCGCAGTAACCAAACATAAGAGTTCGTAATTGGGATCGATGGTACGACAAATTTCTGAGTTGGATGAATCAAGGTAGCGAGGTTATTAGCGGATGGTCAATGACATTAATTTATGCCCTCAATCTCCATCTAAAGGAAGTATCGGTGCAAGAAAATACCGTAGCTAATGGTGAATGGTATGATCTATGGGCTTCAGGCGACCCTCATAACGAAATTTGCGATGGAGGGATGGATAAGGATAGGGTCATGGATAACAAATTCATGTGGCCTGCATATACTGATGAAGAAAGGTTGGCAAAGCTCTCATTCGAAGAAGAGGAGGAACCACCTATTAGGCCTTTATTGCACCCGATAATTATCACTAATAGCCAGTCCACGGCGTGGCCTACATGTAATCCTTCAGAGAATTATTGCGCGGAATTTGGTAGCATGAAAGACGAGGAATGGACATGCCCTCATGAGCTCGAAAGACATGTTGTTAAATTCGGGGATTTATTCTTCAATGATTGGTATGCGGTACAATTCGGGGATGCTAAAATTAACCCAAATCTACTAAAAAGGCTCAAGATTGATTATGAGGAGCATTGTCTACAGAGAGAGTCCGTAAATAATGATATCTACTACACGGAGGATCCTTCAAGCAACACCGATGACAAAGTAGCTCGAAGCCATTGGTGTGAGAAAATAAAAACACCTAGCAAAGGTTTTTGGGCATCTTGCAACCCTTATGATGATAAATGTAATGGGGGAAGCAGCATAGAGAGAGTTGGGAAGGATGAATTCTTTTACACCTCAACCAATGATGCGGAAAGAACTGAATTACCTTGGCTAGACAATTTGAGATTTGACAATTGGAACAAATCAAATACGGGAAGATAAATGCGTTAACTAAGGAAAAGATCTGGAAAGGATGTATGAGTAAAGACCCGGCGAAGAAGTTCCAAGCGACATAAGTGAAGTATCGGATGAAGATACCAAAGATTCGACAAGAAATGAGAAAGAGGAATGCAAACGGGTACTAGTGGAAGATTTTCGGCGATAAATGGTTTAAAGTGCTGAGTCCGGCGATGATGATATAGAAGGTTTTTGATTACCTTGAACTACAAGGGATGGATTCTTGCGACTACGATGAAGCATATGAGCAAAGAAGGTGCAAACTTCTTGGCATTCCATATAAGAGGCGCCGATTGTAGCGAAAAATATGAGTTTACTAGATACCACTTGAAGGCGCCGAAAAGTTTTGTAAAATTTGGAAGATGAGACTAAAGAATATCTCCACTTGCTACAAATGTTGCACAGGTGGACATAATTTGATGAAGGATATGGAGGAAGCATTTGGCCAAGTCTAAAGGCCATAAAGCCTCGAGGCTTTAAGTCTAACAAAGACTAAGTAAAAAGTGCTCTTTCTAGAGACAACCCGATTATCAATTTCATTTATTTTATTTACTTTTACATTTGGGTTTGTGTTTTAACCATTTTGCGAGAAAAGCGGAGAAAGATCTGCGGCATCTTTGAGCGAGGACTGATCTGTCCACGATTCTGCAGTAATTCATTCTTATGGAGTGCGCGTAACATACTTCTGATAGTTCTTCTTAGTTCTCGAGCATTACCAATTACGGCATAATCCCATGCAATGGTTCTGCAGTAGCTACACTCTGTAGCGTCTGCGGTTTTGCTTTAATTACGGCGTAACTCCTTATAGGGGTTACGACATAACTATCCTCTGTAACACTTCTTTATTTTTAAACAAAATAACCTTGTATTAGTTTTTAAATAAAATTTTTGGGTATGTTCCCTATAAGCCCTCACGAGACTACACTCATCCACTTGGGACACCAAGTGGTTTAAAAACTTGTTCCATCGCTAAATGCAAGCTGTGATTCCTGAAAGTGAGTTAGGTTTCTTTTTCATTTTTCTTTTTCTTTTTTTAGAATTATGCTTGTCAGTAGTATGATTACATGGATTGAAGTTTGCTCGTGGATGCTTATGCGAAGGCATGATTCTTTTAAGTGGGCATTCTTTCTTTTGGAGCAAATTCGAGGGAAGTTCTGGCTCTAATTCTACTTTTCTCTTCACCTTTATTTAGCGCTTAGTACAAAAGGGACTTTGTACATTTCAAGTGGGGAGCGGGGAGTAGAATTGTCTCTTAAACTTTATTTTGCCCTCGTTTTTCTAGTTTATTTTGAAAAATTATGCCATTTTTAAAATTTTGACATGTTTTTCTTAACCTAACTAGATTATACCTTAGCCGTGCACATTATAAACCCTTGATATTATATGGTGAGATTAGCCTTATCCGTTTCTAATTATTTACCCCAAATCCAGCAAACTATGAGTGTGCCGGTAGCTTGTAAACTTTAGAACTTGGCCTTTGCATTATTTCGAGACCATAGACGAGGTATGTTGAGTTAGCTCGATGTATTTGGACTTTTCAGTTTAAAAGGCGTATTATAGGATTATCACCCAAATAGCCTATCATTGTGTGTCTATCGATTAGTCACCTCGACTTTTCGACCCCCATGTTAAACCCTTTGTTGCACTCACCTTTAGTGCAAGATACCCTAGATACACCCATCTGAGCCATTCCTTTCATTACGTTCACCCAACATATTGTTTTGTTACACCCATACACCTTAGCCTACCATGTAGTCTTTATTTGTAATTGGGAAGTCATTTTTTCCCTAAGTTCAAGGTTCAAGTGGAAAGGTTCGGGAATCACGCTTTCGTCGATGACATATTCTTAAAGATCATTGAAGACCCTCCAATTTCTCATATTGTTCATCTCAAGTAGGGGGATGTTATGTTTAGTTTGATGAAAAAAATAAAAATAAAAAATGATGTGATTCGAAAAAAAAATGTGTTATAGTTATTTAATTGATTGTAAAGTTCGAAGTTATAAGCACTATGTTATGAGCTTATTATAGATTTAGTATCGAGGAGGCCACTTCGGTCACATTTGAAGAATGAAGTTGGTAATGTGCCCATCATGACGTCCTCTAATGGCACATCTACCTAGGTATTATCATGATCCGGTTTCTTGACTTTGAAACTTGAACTTTGGATGACGGTAAGTGGTGATAACTTGGTTATAGATTTAGACTATTTGCTTGATTTTATTTTACACCAATTTTATCCCGTGTCTTATCTTACCCTTTATGTCAGGCGTGTCTAGGTGATGAGCAATCTTTGGTGTCTTGGCCATGGATCATGTATCATTAATTTTTCCATTAAGGTGACATGTTAGTAATGATGACTCACCCTAACCTTTGTCGTGTCTACCCATATTGTCTTGAGAATTGTTTAGCCCTTAACTCTAGTGGTGGAGATTTGTGTAACCGCCAAGCTTATGATAGAATACATGCTATGACTGTGCGTTGAGTGATCAACCCGAAATTGACACCAGAATAGTTGAGAGATTTGAGTGTTTTGTTCCCTTTTAGGTGAGGTGTTGGCTTTGTTTTATTCTAGCATAAAGATTTGTAAACTTATATTTTCGAGGTAATGGGAGATATCTTTTTAGGAATCTATCTAATAAGGTCTACTTGAGGGCAAGTAGAGTTCAAGTGGGGATATTTGATAACATCAAATAATCACGAATATTATGTGAATTTCCCAGATAATGCTCATTATTTTATATCATTTATATGGATTCGCTTGTTTTCCTATATATTTCACTTCAGGTAAATTACGAGCATTGGAGATAATGAGGCAGTTGGAGAGTTTATTGAAGATATATGATAGTATGCCCATTTTGAAGATGTTACAGTATGCTCTTCTCTCACATACAATATGAGCGTGGCTCGGAAAACCAACTAAGCTGAAGATGCAGTAACTCCATAGGATTTCGTCGTAACTAATTAGGTCAAATGATGCTCCAGCCACTACAAACTATGCCGTAATAACTCATTCCACAACTACAAGCGTAACCATGATTTATTGAAGATATGGCGTAACTCATTTCAGATTCGTATTGCAGCCGCATTTTCGAGCAAAATCTGAAGAATTGGATGTTACGGCTTAACTCTCAACTTAAGTTACGCCGTAACCAAATTTGGCCTATAAATACCGCCCAAATTCCAGCATTTCTATTCATTCACTCCACACACCAAATCAGAGAACGTGGGTAGAAGGTTGAAGGCAGATCTTGAGGAGCATACGGAGCCATCTCCAAGGGAGAAATCACTCCCCTACGATAAGCTTTAGCAATTTATCATCTCTTTAGTTTCAATTCATGTATTTCGATATGTTAAACATTGAATCGATTGTTTTAGTTAATATGAGCGGCTAAGCACCTCTGGTGCTAGCCTAGTTATGATTCCTTAATTGTTTATGTTTACATTGCTTAGTATAATTGTTTCTAGTGTATGCATGCATGGTTTGTTGGTAGTTACCCTTGTTTGAGTAGTTATGAATGGCGGTAGTGGCTAGTTACTTAGGAGATATGACCCGAAACCTAAGTAGGTAGGCGAGTGGGAAGGTAAAGAATTGACATGGTGACCCTTACGCTTGTGCTATTTGACCAGCTGATCACCTACCGTTTGGATGAACTTAAGAAGTTAGGGATGAGTGTTTAAGATGCTAGAGCTCAGGCAATCATTGTTATGAATCTTGCATGTAACTTAGCAGAGTTAATGACTTGGCTTAGGGACTAAAACAAGCGGACTTTCAAGGGGTCACCTATTGATCTCGGTAAACCTTTGCGATAGGTTAGGAAGAAGCGGACCAAATGTTTTCCTGGCGACTTAAACCCCTACTTGAAGCAATTGGAAGTAATTAAACGTGAACTTAACTTGATAGGATGAGTAACTAGGTTAGCACACTTCTCCTCTATTGATCACAACCTTCGCCTTTATTTGCTTTCTCTTATTTCCCTGTCTTTAGTTATTAATTAATCATTTCAACCTTAAAATCTGTGACACCTAGACTTAGTTAAAATCCGCACACATAGCTCTTAGGACGACCGAATACTACACACACTACCACGCCCGTTAGTGCATTAGGGTAGAACATAGATATAACGAGACAATATAAATATTAAAACCTGGTCAGTAAAACCTACATCAATCATCTTGTCTAGACAAGTTAGAAAAATAATTAAGTTCTTATTCAAAATAACAAAAAGGTGTATGAAGGGGTTTCCCATTGTTGGAGAATATCGCCTTGCATGCCCACGACTTTGAGAAGAAGTAGCCTCATCCCTCTTATTCAGATCTTGAACCTTGGTTGCCAATAACCCAATTTTAGCCTCAAGACTTATGAGTGTCTCGTACTGGGCTTTTAGATTCAAGTTGGTTCCTTCCTGAAAATTCTTCAACCATTCTTCACGACCAGGTTGCTTTTTTGCTGATTCTTCAAGGTATTTATTAATTGATTCCTCAAGGCTAGACTTTCTCTCCCCGTATGGGGGTCGGTTATCTACCCTTGGGTAATAACTTGGAGGTCCTACACGGTATCTTACTCTTTTACCACCATTCCTTTGAAACGGTCTACTAGCTTCTCCATACTTGACCTCTTCTACTCTTTTAACTTCTTCCTTCAATGGACAATCTCTAGCGAGATGAGCTCCTTAACAACCTGGATAGCATGCACATTCTCTTTCAACTTCTTCATATCTCTCCCCAAACTTTCAAGCTTGTTGGTAATAGCAGAAATACCATCCAAGCTACCTCCTATGCTTCTACTACTCCTACCATCATGCCATTTTTGTGAATGGTCTACCATGTCTTGGATAGCTTCAAGAGCTCGAATAGGAGTCATCCCAAGGATCGCCCCTTGAGAGTCAAGCATTTGCCTCGTGGAAATGTTGAGACCCTGATACGCGTACAACGCGCGTTCGGGGTCAAAGGAAACTTCCTTTTCTTCGAGCAAGTTTTTCAACCACCTAGGCAGTGAACCTAATCGTTGTAGTGTAGTATTGGGTAAGCCTCGAGGATTGATATCGTTCTCTAGGGAATAGGAATGCTAGTGAGAAATTACTACGCTAAGGTTGGGGTTGAGGAAGATTATTTTTTATCTTTTTATGTATTTTAGAAAATTGAAAGATGAATCTCGAGGTGAATTTGGGGGTGGTACTTCTACCAATTACTCTACTTATCTAATTATCTAATCTAAGCTAAGGGGTAGTCTATGTCTAATTGATGTGTGCTCGTATGATAGTTAAAGATGTGTTTACCTAGATGCTATCACTCCTAGTTATCTCTATTGATGGTTGAATTTTCCGTCCTTATTCTTAGCAGCGTTGTTGTCTTCTAAGGTTGTAGGGTATGCTTTCTTCCCTAACTCTTTGAGACAACCTTAATGTTATTGCCTACAAAATCTCTAGGATTCATAAACTAACTCTAAGGTTATCTTTGGATTTTTAGCCTACAACAACTCTAAGCGATTATAAACTAATGTTCACAAAGATTACTCAAGCATTAAAAACAAGCGATGACCTATTGCAATCCTAGGCCAATTACAATTAAGATAAGAGACAACCAATCAATATTCAATACCTAGGTTTCATAGATCGAATCAAACACACAAGTAAATTAGCCGGACATGGTGAACATGCAAGCATACACACATACAATTGAATACATAATTAAATCAATGAAGTAAATTACTTATCTTGTTGTAAAATAGGGAATGAGAACCCTAAGATCTTGCCCAGAGAGCGACCAAAAATGGTTATTAGGTTTTACTCCACAATTCTACCTCTTGAAAGTCGAAAATTGAATTCTATATATAGAGTTACAAGCTGCGCGGCGTCACTCTTTAATTGTGGCCGTCGGATCGCTTCTCATTAGGGTTTCGTCTTAACCAAGTCATCTTTGTGGCGGCATCACCTTGTAATGGTTGTGGCGCGTCGGCTTCACCTTCCGACAGCCGTCGAATCTAAATCTAGGCGTGCGAGTTGTGGCCCCTACTCTTTAAAGCGACTCAGTCGGTACAAAATAACAAATTCACTTATGAGCCGTGCAATTATAGATGCGCCTTCAACCTTTATCGTGGCCGTCGGTGTGTTTCAGTGACTTGAGTGTTTCAATCTTGACTTTGGCCATTTTCTTCACATATTCACGCCTTTTCGTCCAAATAAGTGTCATTGTAGCATTTTGCCTTCAAGAGACCTAAAAAGTGAAAAGGAACAAAATTAAGCAGTAACGGATATAAAAGTGGTCGATTAAGGGCTTAAATGACCCTTCAAAAGTGTACCTTTTAAATCCTTAACAGACCCTTATAGAAGATATTGAACATTTGTTGCTTGTTGAGGTCATGAGTCGGGAACCTGTAAAGGAGATCATTGTACCTATCTCAAGCTTCGTACATTGTCTCGTCACCGTCCTACTTGAAGTTTTGTATTTCCTCAATTTGTTTTTTCGTCTTCGATGGAGGGCAATAATGTTGAGTGAAAGCTCTTTTGAGGAGATCCCACGTGTTAATTTTTTTTGCGGGCAACCTATCAATCCACCTCTTTTTGCGGCTCCAGTGAGTGTCAACGGGAACACTCAGAGCATAACCGCATCCTGAGAAACACCCGGAATGTTAAAAAGGCTCACGATGTACAAGCGCCGAGACATGCTCATGTGCATCTTCGGTCTTGCTTCCCGAAAAGGGGTCTTTTCTCAACTCCCACATAAACGTATTCTTTATCTCAAAATGCACATCTGCTTCAATGACCGGCCTAAAAACTCTCGGCACTTGTTCCTCTCGAGTCATAACTAGGTATTCCTCGAGGGTAAGTGTATCAATGTCAATTTCACCCATGGTACCTGAAATTGAAATCGTGAGATGATGAAAATTACCACAAATTATAAAACTTAAATTAAATCCTAAAATAGCTCTCCGGTAGCGGAGCCAAAAACTTGATGCTGGATTTTAGACCAGGTTTTAATATTTATAAATACTCGTCTACCTATGGTCTACCTATTGCACTAATGAAACCCGGTCGTGTGAAGTGTAGTAATCGGTAAAGCCGAGGTCGTCCCAAGAGCTATGTGTGCGGATTTATTCTAAGTTATATTGTCACAATTATAAAGGGGGTTTTGATTGATTGATTATTAAACTAATGAGATGAAATTAAATGGCGTAATTAAGATGAAAGACAATCACTAGAGAGAAATGTGCTAGCCTAGTTACTATTCTTGCTATGCCTTAATCAAGTTTTTCTATTAAAGCCTTCTAACGCCTTAAGTGAGGGTAAAAATCACTAGACAACATTTGGTCAATTCGTCTAGTCTATAAGTCTAAGATTCCTATCCTCATAATAGTTACTCGATGGGGGTCTTGGGTAACCCTAACCTTAGTCATGAAGTACCACTACAATCTAGACCTATTCTAAACCCGACATGGTCCAATCAAAGGTTTCCTAACTTCTTAAGTATCTCCACATGGTAGGTGGACCTATGGTCAATTTGTACGCAAGGAGATGGCAGTCCTATGGTTAATTCTTACCATTCCTCGCAACCTACTCGACTAGGGTCCTATGGTCAATTCAAGCTAGCCTTATAGATACTACCATGCTTTAATACTACCAAAATGAGAGTGTCCAAGAATAGGCTAAGAAAGCATACACAAAAGGCGATAGTAAATCAAGAAAACATGAATCAAAGCAATAACAATTTCATAACTAGGCTAACACATGAAGTGTTTAGCCGCTCATATTAAACAATTCAGTAAATTCAATGTAAATGATCATAATTGAAGAAATTGAATGAATTACAAAGATTCGATACGAAATAACTAAAAACTTATTGATAATGATGCGAATTCTCCTTTGGAAGATGGTTTAATGCTGCTGGATATCATCCTCTTGGAAGCCCTAAACGTCTCCTGGTATTTTGGTGTTGAGAAGTTGTTGTGAAAATGCAAATTTAGGGCTCATATTTATAGCCTCATCTAAGTTACGGCGTAACATTAAGTAAGAAGTTACACCGTAACTAGCGTATCTCAGAAGATCTTATCTTCAATAAATACCTTACGGCATAACCTAGTGAATGGTTATGACCGTAAAGTGCTCGTAGTGAAAATCATCACTTCTACGTCGTAACCTTGGAAGTAAGTTACGGCGTAACCTTCGTGACCAACCACGAGTTCTTCTAAGTCATTGGAAATATACGGCATAACCAAATCGATGAAGTTACGCCGTAACCTTGAACTGCGTTGAGTTTGGTCTTCATGTATTAATCATTATTACGACGTAAGTTGAGAGTGGAGCCTACGCCGTAACTTACTCTTGGACAACATACTCTTGTATAACTTTGATAGTTTCCTTCCAAATCCGCGTCTCTTTGTTCCTACACTCATTTATGCCCTGAAAATGAAATATTAAGAAATAAGAGCATATATCCATGTAAAACAATACAAATGATGAGCATATTAGGGGGAAATTGACACTAAAATATCAGGACTATTTGATGTTATCACTTTTTTTTTACTTAAAAACTTTCTTGGGGGATTTGTCACATTTGCAGGCTGTTTGGTAACATAGTGAGCGTTTGGTGCAGGCAATGCTTGTGTAGTAGTAACATGCTTATTATGCATAGCTACAGTCCTATTTGCATACCAAGCATTAGTGTTTCTAGGTGTAGGCAATAGTAGACTACTACTTTGTTTCTTACTTGACTTCTTGCAGATTAGCTAAACTGAAAGCATCAGCCATTGATTTTGGTCTAAACATCCTAACATTCAACTCAATACTAGTAGGCAAACCACCTAAAAGCATGCTAATAGACTGAGACTCAGTAATATCCACTTGATTAATCAAATTTTCAAACTTGCTTTGATACTCATTCATGCTAGATTCATACCTGAGTTGCTTGAGTTTAGCCATAGGATCTTCATTAAAAGGACCAAATCTCTTCATAACAGCCTCCTCAAACACATTCCAACCCACATTGATTCCATGGATCTTAATGAACAGAAGATGTCATGCCAGTGCCTTATCATTCAAGTGAATTGAAACAATTTTGACCTTATCTTCATCATGTACATTGTCAACATCAAAGAAATGCTTTACTATGAAAACCAGCCGTGTTCATCTTTTCCATAGAACTTTGGAAATTCTAACTTTCCCATCCTACTGAACCTACTAGATCCCTCCACTATTTTTGAATTGCGCATCAAACTATCTATTCTTTCATTGAGACCGGTCATAACATTGGTTAATTGTTCAGTCACCCATAATTTCATTGGATCATCTGCCAATGACTCACTATTGTGTCTAGTGTTCACCATTGTGACTTAACTATTTCAAGAACCTCTAATTAGACCACCAGGCAATTGATCCACCCGTCAGTCCTAACTAGCATTATGTATGAATTGGAAATGGAACGAATAAGAATGATGACGTATTTGTGATTAGACAGTTGGTCTAGAGTGACCGGAAATGATGTTTGCAATGTGGTTTGACTAAAAAGTCAATGGATGATGGTAGTGGTATAATAGAAAAATGGTTGTTCCTAACAGAAAACGGTTATAGTGGTAGTAGGGAGCAAAAATTGCTCTGCTACCAATTGAAACACTCAAATCCTATTTTTTCTAGCAATCAACTAGAATTACAATAAAGGAACATAACTCGAAATTGAAAGCAAATGATTTGTTATTGATCAATGAAGTGTGTTGTTACAACAGAGAAATTGGAAATCAAAACTAATGTGAAAATGATTACAAGTGAGTATTTACAATGGAAAATGAATGATAATTGTTTTGGCGAGAATTTCAGTTAAACGGTTGTTTGAGATATTTTGAACCCTCATGTGTTAAGACACGTGACATAATTTATCTCTAGCACTAGGCTAATTCTTTGAATCTACTATACTCCAAAGTTAAAAATCACATAACCGTTTTAGCAATGACCTTAAGAAATTGAAGCAACGATATGGCTTTTAGTTGCCTAAATTCCAAATCACAAGATTTGGTAAATATGAGACAAGAGATGGAAAAAACTGTTACTAAGACCACATATATAAGGTTGCAGCAAACGAAGGAAATGGTCGAGAAATGTTTTTTGACCATTTCCGATTGTGCGTGTCATTGTTGCACAAGGATCATGCTAATCTTTTCTGTATCGTTCCAGTTTTATCGGATGTCCTCGAAGTCACGTTGAGTGCAACTCATATAGTCATATGAACTATATAAACCCGGTAGGTAGTTTTCTCAGTCGATGTGGGATTTTTAATCCAATTTTTCATCTGATTCACGGTTTTGATAGTCAAATCAAAGTTTCAATCTTAGTTCTGATTTATTTTCTTTTTACGAAGTTGAGCTAATTAAAAGTTTCAAATTTGGTTCACAGGCAAATCAAACTTCTCTAAACTATTCTATTTACTTGAACTAATTCACAGCTGTATTTTCTTATTTTTTTAGTTCTCTGTAAAATGTGATGGATTTTGATCAAATTTTTCAATACAGTCATGACAGTCAAATCAAAGTTTCAATCATAGGTCCAATTTCAATATGTATAATACCATGGTTGAGTGTTCATGGACTAAAAAAGTGGATAGTCAAATCTGTTAGCCTTTAATGTTTTAGATCAAATATTAAAGTTTAGATGTTATAGTATTAAGAATAAAGCCTAAGGGCTAGATATGTTAAAATGAAACTCTACAAACGAATAGCGGTTGAGAGCGGTTATTGGTAGTTATTTGGTAGTTATTATGAAACGACACAACCCTTTATGGTGTTGTTTCATCTTGTATAAATAGGCATAGTTTCTGAATTTGTAAACAACCCATACGTTCGATTATATAATATCAGTTTAAAGGGTTCAACCCATTCTCTTGTTCTTATTATTCTTGATGATGTTTCACACATGATGTTTGTTTGATTATTGATGATCCTGAAAGTATGCAGCCTGTAGAAAACGAACATGGTATCAGAGCTTATGGAATCAAACAACACAACAATTCATGTTTTTGATCATCATTCAAGAGACGTGTTTAATATTATAAGAAGAAACATATCTTTGTTCTTTGTCAAAAGCGAGAAAAAGAGGAAGAACAATTTTATTCTTGGAACCGTTGCACAAAGAAGGAAAGAAATTTACACGTTAATTGTTTTGAGTGACAAGTATGGAATGATTGCAAATTTCAAGGACTAGATACCAAAGATGATGAAGCGATTTCAGTGCATGTTATAAGAAGTTTGTTGATCTCATTGTATACGCCATGAAAGCTGCTAATGTACCTTGGGGTGAAAAGTCAAAAGATGTAGGAGGCAAGCAATGATGAAGCGGCCATGGACACGCAAGACCGAGGGAAGAGAGTGAAGGATGGAGCAATTGAGACAAGTCAAATTGTTTTGGTGTTAGTCTTGAAGATGATGAAGATGAAGAACAATGATGGCAGTCAAGACGGCAATGAACCTTAGACATTGCTTGAAGAAACATTGAAGATCACTCAAGAGAATTTGATGCTAAATCATTAGGGGGGAAAATGTTAGCCTTTAATGTTTTAGATCAAATATTAAAGTTTAGATGTTATAGTATTAAGAATAAAGCCTAAGGGCTAGATATGTTAAAATGAAACTCTACAACCGAATAGCGGTTGAGAGCGGTTATTGGTAGTTATTATGAAACGACACAACCCTTCATGGAATCGTTTCATCTTGTATAAATAGGCATAGTTTCTGAATTTGTAAACAACCCATACGTTCATATATTTCATATTAGTATAAAGGGTTCAAACCCATTCTCTTGTTCTTATTATTCTTGATGATGTTTCACACATGATGTTTGTTTGATTATTGGAGATCCTGGAAGTATAGAACCTGTAGAAAACGAACAAAATCCATAAACATAAAGATTGCAAAAGGTGATTCGACCAAACTCAAACCCTAATTTATCCTTCTGATCTTGCTTAAAATCTTCCTTAAATAAAAATGTTACAAGCTCATGTTTATCAAATACTAATCTGTTACAATAGGTAAGTTTATTTTATTTGATAACTAGTTTTTGTATACAAATTGTAATGGTATATATATGCTTTCAAGCTCATATGTCATGGAGGTCATAACTTACATATTTATTGAGCAATTTGAATGTACTAGACTATGACTGTGCTTATGCAACATGTATGGCTGTATGCACAAGTGACCAGAACGGCTCCAGTATGCACTTTGTAATGGGCCGATTTGTATACATTTCGGATTATTGTAACATAATGTGCAAATGTGACCAGATTGCGCATCCATTTGCTGATCATAATGTAATAAAAGCCAAATAACTTGACACACTAGCCAAATAGCCACATTCGATGTATGCAAGCAATTAAATAGACACTTTGGGGGTATGTGACACCTGAACAATTGATTCAGAAGGGTTCATGCGATGAAAAAAATGGCCGAGAAAAAAGATGGTAAAACAGGTACCAGCCAAAGATAGTGGTTTTAGAGAAGAAAAAAATGGTCGAAAATTTTTTTGGATGAATTATGCGATTGTACATATCTGATAATAGAAACTTGTTAAGTAGAAGGCGAGACATGGTCATTAAATTACTATGTCTTGTTATGAATATGAATGATTATGACTTTTGATGAATATGCTATTAATATTGCGGGAACGTGTATTGTAACGGAGATAATATCAGAAATAACACAAATAAACCATGATTTATTTCATGGCCATCTAGTGTGTTAGGTCCCGTAGATGTTACTATTGCATCTATTTTATCATATCCTTGTATAAATACAGGACTCGCCTATTTTGGAAAAGTTACTGGTTTTAGAGATGAAAAAAATAGTCGAAAGAAAGTTTAGATCATTTCTCAAAGACATCATAATTCATAAACCATTTGGAACATACAGAAATTGAGCTAAAGCAAACAATATTCCTAGTGAAACCTACATATATGAGTAGATGCATAAAATACGGACCTTGAGGATACCATGAAATGATATGAGATTTATTATCCAAAAAACTAAGTCAGCACAATATAAAATCAAGCGAAACTACCAAGTGTATAAAAAAGTTAGCAGCCTAGCATAAATCAATGTAATTGGCAGTAGAAGTAAACAAATCTTAAATGAGATATAAAATGTAATGTATTGCTTTAAATAGAAGACAACCTACTATTTCAAGATGGGGATGTTTTATGTGAGTTGTTGAGCGTCGTAGGACAATGGTAGCTTCCTTCTGAGTCTTTATCAAGATTACGATGAAGAAGTAAACTCCATGAATCAAAAGCAAGTATTAAAATTTTAATGTGACCTTCCGTCCTTAGTGGCTTATAGCAATATGGTTAACAAGAAAGCAACATTTAACTATATCGATCTGTAACGTTCTCTTAATACTATTCTTTGTCAAATGTATATTGTTTTAGTGGGCAAACAAGAGCAACGTTTGTCACGAGAATATGTCTCAGCTTTGGTACAACAATGCTTAGGGCTCCTTATCAGTGGCGGAGCCAGGTAATATGATCATGGGGGGCATCGAGCAATAAGAAAGTTTCTATTGTAGCGTGAAACAAGTCGGGTTGGATCGGGTTGGGTACTTGGTTTGAGAGGCGGACCTATGTACAACATAGGTAGTGCCCGGGGAACCACCTTAGAAATTTTCTTTTTTAAGAAGCGATATAGTGTTTTTTTTAGGAACCACCTTGGAAAACACAGGGAACCACCTTATAAGTTTGGATCTAGTAGAATGGAAGAAAAAAAATTAGAAAATTTCAAAAAGAAATCTCATCGGAGATCGGAGTATAATACCCCGTAGCTAGTGAAGAAGATGAATGACTGAATTTGGTCAAAGTCTTCTATTAAATAAAGTACAAAAATATTTCAAAAGTAAGTTGCTTTTATTCTGGATGTAGCACTTTTGATAGTTTGGATATAGCAATTTTCGAATAAAGTTACTTATATACCTTGAATACAGCAAATTTATGATGGGCTGCAGACTTGGTTTTTTTTTATGCGGATAAGAGCATAAGGTATAGTGGCTACTATTTTCTTAGCCATTTAGAGCCCATCATATGCCACATCATTTCAATACTTCAATCTCAAAAACCTCTCTCTCACAACTAATTTCAACCCAATTATTTGGGCCCTACTCACCTCCATTATTTTCAAATGGTTGAAAATCATAAATGAAAATGTTTTGTCTTTTGTGCGTTGAAGAAGTGGGAAGTGCCAAGCCATGATGGTATAATGGCTAAGATTTGACACAATCAAAACTATGTCCATATCATTTTGACGAGAGATATTACCACTATACTCGATGCTCTAAAGCATGGTTGTAGGCTATTTGTAACCTCTTTCAATGCTTTTCTGTTTCCATTATTTAGCTTATATTTTAGATTTTTATTCTACTTAATTTAATATACTCAATAACTTTTAGATAATATGGTTAACGAGGAGAAAACCCCCGTCGCGTTGCGGCGGGGTTTTGAATGTGATTTTAGTGTGCTCTAGGATTCATTTGTTTTTCGGTTCTGCTCGTAAGGTTTTTTTTTTTTTTTTTTTTTTGAATTCTGATGGCAAAAGTTATAGGTAATTTTTTTGGGGGGTCATAACTTTTTAGATGTCATAATATTGCATTTATGTCTACTTAATTTTTTAACCTAACCTCCTCAATCTTATAAATCACGCTTTAACTAATTACTCACTTTTGCATTTCCATTCACCTACCGATTTCAAAAACACCATGACCTTGCCATAAATATTGAGGAAATCAAAGCGGCTTGTGGGTCTAACAATTTATCGGTAGCGTTTAAGTATCTTTTGATGCGAAAGTGAGAAGATGGTATTTTCTTGCGTTATGGAGTTTGAGCATATGATTGGTTGCTAAAATTGAGAAGTGTGAAAGGACAATCATGGAGACTCATTGGTTTGGGCCTTTTGATGTTGATCACGATGGATAGTTTGCAAGGGCTTCTTTGAGCTCAGTGGGTTGGCAATAAACTTCTTGGACTTGATACCCTTATTGAAGTGTTACGTCATGGGATAGCAACCAAGGAAGAACAAGTTGGGTGTATGGAGGTAAATGAGCAGTTGTCGGATGTTTAGCTTGGTTGGGTGCATGTTTTGTGAATCTTTTGGGGAAGTCGTTTGTGATGGTAGTAGCTTGTAGTAGTTGTGCAGCTGGTCTAGTAGTTTAGGTTCTCATATGTGTGTACGTAGTTTCAAAGGGTGTGTGTAGCCTCTAGGGGGTTACAGTTTTGGAATCTTAAGCAACCTCACCCTGTTGCTTCATGGATATTGTAATTATCAAATTATTAATGATAAAATATGGTCAAATGTTTATGATTATTTTAATTTTTTTTCTGTCCCTTTCCCCCCCCCCTTTGTGTTGTTATTTCAATCGTGTTGGAATTGGTTTGCGGTTGCAGCGCATTGTTAAATTTTGGTGTAACAGCCATTACTCTTTAGTCGTTGTGTGGTAATATTTTTTTTGTTGTCGTTATTGTTACTGCATGCGAATAGAGTTATTAGCATGTGTATGTGTCCCTGCCAATGTTTCATGTGCTTTCATTAGCTATTGTTTGTGTGGCAGTATAGCCGATTTGATATGTGGCCTGACCTTCTTGCTGCAGTTCCATGTGTAGTAAGGTACGGTTACTTGATTTTTGTTATTTGCGAAAATTGGCTAGAAACATCATGTACATGAATCCTACAATTTTATTCCAGCGACAGTGTTAGTGATGTTCAAAATTAGTGCACCACTGCATCGTGCGCGTTGTGTTTACTACACCATTCGGGAACATTGTTCTTACGGGTTTTAGGCTCTAAGGAAGCCATTTTTACAGGTAGTAGAACCTAAGTTGCTAAATAACAGTTTGTACAACAATGTCATTGCCATACTACAAAAGTTAGTAATTCATTTCCCACCGTTGTTAAGTATCAGTATTGCTTGCGAGAGTTTGCCTTCTTAGGGGACGACACCTCGAGTCGGTTGTGTTTGGGGTAGCGAGCAGTTGAATATATTTCGAAAAGCTTTTGACAATGCAAAAGCTTACAGCAAGGACTATTGGATGTTTAACCTGGAGGTCAACTTCTGTTTCAAATCTTGTTGCTGTTTCGTTCCACAAGCTCAAGGTGATGCTATTTCCACTGTAATATCATGTAAGTTGTAATAGTTTATCAAAATGGAAGTCTGTATATGCTAGTTTGTTATAAATAAATACATACTTCAGATTTTGGATAGCAATATTTTTCCGCAATATTCAATTTCCAGTAGGACTTCCAAAAACCTTTATTGCTCCAACACTACGGATGATCCCAATGTAGTCTGTAGAGATGTGGCAACAGTTTTATGGCATCCTAGTTATTGTTAGGTATAGCTTAAGTATATTATTTGTTAGGATCACATCCCTAGCATCCACTCTAGTTGCAAGCTTCGTTGTAGGGTGTGAAATTGAAGTGGTGAAGTAGAAAATCATTATCTTCTAAGGTGCAACGATTGTATTTGCCAATTAGAGGGGTTGTGTTATTAGGTAGTGTACGCTGCCAACTATCGTATTTTTGGCACTAAACCTGCGAGATCTTATAGCATCCACCTATTTGCGTGCAAGTCAAAGCTTGATGTCCCGTATATCAACATTTTCCTGGATGGCATTTCCCTGTATGCATAGTATATTAGCAAATGTTTTGTTTGGTGTTGCCTATGTATGTTTCTTTTACTACGGTTAGAGTACTTACTTGCTTGTCTAGCAAAATCAAGGACAATCTAGTTGGATTAGGGTCGGGCACATTTCTAGATGCCCATTTGCGATATACTCTTAAGTGCAGCTCTTTTTGCAAGTCTTGCGCCTTGATATCCGTAATATCAACAACATCCGGTTTTCTTGTTATGACCAGACCTTTTTCTTTCATATCTAGCATTGGTGTAGCCTCTGTAGTAGAACTTTCAGCTGGGCTTGGTTGAGCTAACTCTTCTTTCCCGTTACGGGACTTTGTAATAGAATGTATAGTTAAATTGCAATGGTGAGAAAGCGTTGGTTAATAGATGTAATTTTGCCATCGGATGTTAAGAGTATATAAGTTCAAACCTGTGTGTAGCGTTTGTGGCATGTGGTGCATCTTTCTCTTCTGTACTTGTCTCTATTAGCTCTCCTTTTCCTTTATCAGCCATGCCTATTTCTGTTTGGCCTAAAAGTTAGTAGAGCCAATGTGACAAAGGGTAGCATTTAGATTCAATTCCTATGTAACTAATTAATGATTATCATATGTAACCACTGAAAGCATGCAAATCCTGATATAAAAAAAAGGGAAGTGTTACTGAAGCGTTACCTGCGTATCTCATCTATTTACATAGCGGAAAAAAAAATATTGCTAGACCTGTTGCATTCTTATCTTTTTTAGAAAGTCTTTGTATACTATGTTTTTGGTTGTGTTTGAAGGTTGGTTTGGATGAGTTGATAACTATTTTCAAAACCTTTGGTGAGGTGGCTCGAGAGTGCTACATTACAATAGTGACGAATATAGGATCCGGCAAATAGATCCCTATCTTTGAAAGCGTGACCGACTTTTTATTTATCATCATTGCATAGCGCCTTAACGGAAATTGTTTACGCTTGAGACAAATGGCATCTTGTCATCCTTTGTGTTAAAATCCGTGGTATGAAAACTTTTTCTCCTATCCTAGTGCCAATTATGATTTTAGCTTGTATCACTCTTGTTAGTAAGCGAGTAACAATCATTAGCGTCCCATTGCACAACCCTCTGTTAAATTCATATTCGCATTAGCATCTTGAATGCGCCTATCGACCTCTAAAGAGGGGGGGGATCCGGCAAAATTCATTGAATGTAAGTAGTCCTCTAGGTACAACAATTTTGTTGCAGCACCATCACTTCCTATTGGTATTGCATTGTGGGGTGCTTAAATAAAACTCGATGTTCGATCTGGCGCAATATTTAGCATTAATGACATCAGCGGTCATTTTGGGGCAAACAATTGCTTTGTCTTGAAATGTCTTGGTTGTTATGCAATGACTTCGTTATGCGTATATAAATTCTATCAAATCATTTAGCGCTTGATCCCCGGTTTCAAAACAATGTATATCTGGAATCCTAACCCATGAGGTATTCTCGGGGTCCTCGGGATCTTGATTGCCGCAATACCATCGCCAATATTTAGCAACCATTACGAAAAGTTTTCACATTCTAGTTTCTCTTGGTGTCATGCCGGGCCTCTCGCAAGCATGTTTTCAACAAAAACACCTCAAAATTACGCCACAACCTTGATTCGACTATAGATGCACCAATGATTGCCTCTCTAAGCCCCTCTTAACCGGCAGCGTTTGTCGAAAATCCCCAACATCGCGACATCCCCAAAAGCGGATGGCTAAAAGATCGGCATTCTATCTAGAGCTTCAAACACCTTTTCTCGTTAAACCGTCATATGATCAACTCGGTTTTGCATAACAGTTCGCTAAAATGTGTATTTTTTTGCTCAGCGCACCGACTTCGTCGGTGAGTGCGGTATTTTAAATCGCGAGTCGCGATTCTTCCAGATGGTAATAATAGTGAGGCTCGCTGATGAGCCAACGCCAACCACGATCCTTCCTCTGCTCTAAGTGTTGTGATCACATCTTCCACAAAAAGTTTTACGTACAACCATGTCCATAGACAAACATGACTTTTGTTATTTGTTGTATGCTGCGGTGAAAAACTTGCGTGTCAAGAAGCCTGCGCTTGCGCCATTTCTTCCACTTTGTAACACATTCCTCCATGGCGGTCGCGATTTCTAAACAGGCCTAAAGGCTGCGGAGGGTTTGGTAGCCCATAATCCCTTAGTGACTTTCCATGGATGCTAGCGGCGCTTGTAGCTCATCTGAACACCACCTTCTAACTCAGGGTCATTAGCGAATATGGGGCGATATATTTAATGCTTCGATAGTATATGTGGGCGTCGTCGGACATCGCCTCTAAAACATTAGCCAAAGGGTAATGGACTTGTAGCGTCATGAATAACAATATTTGAGCAAAGAGTGCACGAAATTGGTAAGTAGCCGTCGCACAACTCTCTGCATCCTCATTATCCATTCTGATCATCTGCAATAATCCCAAAGCCTCACAAGCCTCTCTGTTCGTGTTATGCATATAACCGTCCGCGATCCTAATAGCCGAAATGACCTACAACCTTTTTGATGGCAAAGCAACATGCGTTGATAAGAAAAGGTCACCCAGATTGGAGCACATATGACAACGTGCTCCTCGAGCTTATTGTTCGCCTAGGAGACCACTCTTTATACGCTTTAGACCACCGCGAACTCGGAGGAAACGTAGATCGTTAGATGCCTACCAATGGTATACACTTCGTTAAATGCTAACCATTCAGTTAACGTCTTCCTTCTGGCACTTGGATTGATGAGTATGGACTGCACAGTTTGAGATGCCCTGAAAGAAATATGCTGCACAGTTGATTATGGACTGTATTTGAATAAATATTTGATAAGCATGGTCCAACCGCAGTATTCTACATTTATATGCGCGTAGAATCTCATACATAGTTTCCTAATGTATGGCACAACATATGCGTTGTCCAGTCTAACACCACGGCGCTGCATTTGTATATGAGTATCTCTACGCCTATAATGTGCATAGCCTGACTTGTCGAAGAATGTTGCATCACAATATTCTTTTGGGAACATTTTCTTGCCGTGGTCTATCGGCATACACACATGTTTGGAAAAGCCCCGCATGGACCATGCATCATAAACTCTGTCACCACTCTAAACCCTTCTGGGTCATCTTCCTGATGTGGAAACTCCGCGCTAATATATCTGTCAACATCGTCAAGACTCATAGTTTGAGATCTTGATGTCACAACAATATGTGGCAATGTGGCGGTCCCGTTTACGAAACTCCACGTATACGATCTTGTAACAAAGGGGAAACAGGTAATTAAAAAAATTATGATAAATGCAAATGACTATGTCATGTTAAAAATAAATAAACATAAGGTACCATACCTGCTTTTATTGGACTAAAAGGACGAAAGTCTCGAATATACTTAATCGAAGAGTGAATCTTCCGTTCAAACACACGATCGATAACATCGGGCCTATCGGATCTTTGAAAGGTTGGGAAAAGCGACCATGTATTCTTCTATCCGGGCCACCTAGTGTTTCACGTAAATGTTACGAAAAATGCTGGGTTGCCATGCACCCTACAAATTTCTAGAGCGTCCAAGTAGTGGCTATACTTATAGCGAGGCCCCCCTGTAAATGAGGATGGCAAGATAATTCGTGAACCGACGTTTGAACCATCAGGCATCACGCGTGAAATCGCATCACACAACCTCGTTAAATAGCCTCGATATTTGGTTTGACCTTATGAAGTCTGACGGCGTACAGCGTTCGGGGGTCAAAGGAACTTCCTTTTCGTTGATCAAGTTTTTCAACACCCTAGGCAGTGAACCTAATCATTGTAGTGTAGTATTAGGGTAAGCCTCGGAATTGATATCGTTCTCTAGGGGAATAGGAATTCTAGTGAGAAATTACTACGCTAAGGTTGGGGTTGAGGAAGATTATTTTTATCTTTTTAATGTTTTTTTAGAAAATGGAAAGGTACGAATCTCGGGGTATTGGATTTGGGGGGTGGTATTTCTACCGATTACTCTACTTATCTAATTATCTAATCTAAGGTAAGTGTAGTCTATGTATATTGTTGTGTGCTCTTATGATGATTTAAAGATGTGTTTACTTATATGCTATTACTCCCTAGTTATATCCTATTGATGGTTGAATTGTCACGTCCTTATTCTCAACGCGTTGTGTCTTCTAAGGTCGTAGGGTATGCGTTTTTCCCTAACTCTTTGAGACTACCTTAAGGTTATTGCCTATGAAATCTCTAGGATTCATAAACTAACTCTAAGGTTATCTTTGGATGTTTAGACTACAATAACTCTAGGTAATTATAAACTAATGTTCACAAAGATTACTCAAGCATTAAAAACACCACGAATGACCTATCGCAATACTAGGTCAATCACAATTAAGATAAGAGACAACCAATCAATATTCAATACCTAGGTTTCATAGATCTAAGCAAACACACAAGTAAATTAACCGGACATGGAAAAAATGCAAGCATACACACAAACAATTGAAGACATAATTGTATTAATGAAGTAAATCACTTATCTTGTTGTAAAATAGGGTTTGAAACCTAAGATCTTGCCCAATCTGACCTAGGTTCGGTTTAGGTTTGACTCCAGAACTACCTCTCTAAAATACTAAAATTCGAATTCTATATATAGAGTTACAATATGCGGCGTCGGCTCTTTAATTGTGACGCTGTCGGTGCGCCGCCATTAGGTTTTCGTCTTGGCCGTCAACTCGCATGTGACATCACCTTATGCTTGTGATGCCGGTCGGCTTCAACTCGACACCGTCGGGATCCAAATCTGGCGTCGAGTTGTGGCGCCCTACTTGTTTAAACGATCCGTCACTTGTAAAATAGTAATTTGCTCTCTGAGTCATCTCAAGGTGTGTCGCAACGGCGTCGCTATTAAGCTCTGACGCCGTCCTCTTCAGTTCCAGCAGCTTGAGTGTCTCGATTCTTGACTTCGGCCATTTTCTTTGTATATTCGCGCCTTTTCGTCCGAATAAGTGCCATTCTAGCAATTTTCCTTTAAGAGACTTAAAAAGTGAAAAGGAACGAAATTAATTAGTAACGGATACAAAAGTGATCAATTAAGGGCTTTAATAACCCCTCAAAAGTGTACCTTTTAAATCCTTATCAAATATCTCTACACTTGGTATTTGCTTGTCCTCAAGCAAATGTGCTTTTAGGCAATTAATTTATAAGCTAAGGGTCATGAAGCATTAGTTTAGAACAATTCACAACACATATAAGCCCCGGAAAAGTCATAACAAGCACGGAAATTACATAATAGCACCTCACAAGTGGTGTTTGGATACTCTCATCTCTCGGGTGTATATGAAATATATCAAGTTGGAAATGGAAGATAAACACTCATTAACCGGTCCTAGTACATAGATTACCATAGGCTTGAGACTAGATCAAACCTCCATCGCTTTGGCATAAGCACCTAGGAAAAACTATCCAAGAGGTCTTTTAAAAGGTTGTAACGTTAGGCTTACGGTAGGGAAACAAATGGTTTGGTGGGATAGGCGATTTAGTGGTGGCAAGTCAAAAATCTTTATGTTACAAGCATGAGAAGAATGGCGTTGCTAAGCCAAGACTCAACACTCTAAACTCTAGATAAATTGAAATAAATAAACATAAATTTAAAGATAGATGTAGGATGGTAGCCCGTATGTTTTTTTCATTTTTTTTAAACACTTTTTTTTAATCACTTTTTTTTTTCATACACTTTTACTCTACCATCCTCTGATAACATCAAAATAATAGGGATTTATAGGCACATCCCTACACTTGAGTTTTATTACTCTAACACTAATTTGACCCCAATTGAAAAGATCAAAACACTTGGAGTACATTATTACGCAAATAAAGGGAATTTGAATTTAACATTCCTTCCCGTCACTTCATAAAATTCTTTTCCCAGAGTCCATCGTCCCAAGCTGCGTACAAAGGATATGATTCGACTAAGCAACTTATGCAAGCAACTAGATAATTGAACTAAGGGTTTAGTATGATAACAATAATGCACTAAAAGTGAGTGCATACAAGGTAGGCGATTTGGGTGTACATTTGGGGGTGGATTGTAAACAATTCTCTTCATTAATATTAGGAAAACCGAAACCACGAGAGCGAAAGGGATAGGTTAGGGGTTAACTAGGGGTATCGTGTACTAAAGATGAGTACAACGCAAGGGTGTCGGGGAATTACTCAACCGATGTGGAAGAAGTAATTATAATATGGCTATCAAACAAGGGTTTTCCTAATGCCTCTTATCATTTAGTTATTCCTAACTACATAAGTGTAGTCTCTCAGCGATCTCAGAATGTATCACAAAACAAGTTCTAGAATCTATTATACTCTAGTTACACTCGAAGCATTAAAGTGGAATGCTTTAATTCCTACAAATCTAAGGCGATCCTCACATTTTGGGTGGAATTTAAGTGGTAAAGGGTTTTGTGCTAGCCATATAACTTCCTATCATGAGACTTTATTAAGACTAATGGCCCACTCCTACATGTCATGAAAAAATTTAAATTTGGTGCCAAAATTACCCTAACGATATTTCTCATGGTTTATTACACAAATGAAATTGGACAAAGCAAATAGTAAAGGATAAGCATAGTTTCAAAGTTTCCGTTTTACCTCTCCACTTAAGCTGAACATTGTCCCTAATGTTCCCGAAATATCAAAGTTATGATAATGGAAGGTAATTAAAAGCGAAAGAAACTAGTACTCCCGATTAGCTGGTAGGATCCATGTGAAGTAGTGGTTAAATCCTTCTTCAAGAAGAATGTATGCGTGAAAAGCTCCATCCAATATTATGTATCTTCTTATCGATAAATAAAATGCACACATTGAAAACAAAGCGAACCTGCGTAAAATCGGCGGTAACAATATATATATATGACTCTACTAAACTAGGATATAATGCTTGTGAAATGGATGTTTACAGATTACGGAAAATTAAGACTGAAAAATTCCAAAAATTTATAAGTAGCACGAGAAAAGAGAAAAAGTAGTAAGTCGTTTCTCCTCCACGAGGTTGCGACCACGATGCGTCAGGTTATCTGACGGCTGGTCTGATTTTCCGGAAAAATTTTTGAAAAATTTATATCTTTAGTATGGAAAAATTTCTGGCAAAACATCCATTATGACTCGATACAAGCATTTGACTCGAACAAACACACATGTATATCTTTTTAATGATCGTAATTCTCATGTTACGTTCTTTTGAAAGCGTGTGTAATCCTCCTACTTATCCCTTTTGTAAAATACCTTTATATGTAATTAAGACGAGGTTAAAGACAAAATAAATCATTTTTACAAATTCAAACATGAGAATAAACAATCAATAAAATACAAACAAACAAACAATTAAGCATGGGTTGCCTCCCACGAAGCGCTTTTCTTTATTTATAAGTCTTGTAGCTAGACTCAAAGTCGTGCCCCTACGTGGTCTCATTTTTCATTCTCAATGAAAATTCTATCATATTAACAAAATTTTCATCGACTCTATACCTAGGCCCTAGGGTCAAGCAATCCTTATAATAAAGTCTCCTTTTCTCCCACATGAAGTTCAAACCTTTTTCAACATTGTCTTATTTTTCCTCAAAAGATAAATGTTGTCTCATTCAAAAAGGATAAAGGGCCATATCCATTTGTCTTCCAAGGCATCCTATAAGTGATCTCATTGTCCCCTTCCTTAAACCTAGGTTCCTTCATACTTGTTATGGCTCATTTTAGATGTTTCAACAAACGGTTTTCCTAGCGCACTTGGGATAAGCTACCGTCAATGACACATCCGATGTCTTCTAGGACCACAAAATCAACTAAGTAGGTGAAATTCCCTATAAAGACGTGTACATCTTTGACTCTTCCCACAAAGTTGCAAACCCGGATACTTAAGGTATCTCCTAATCTTAAGTCGCTCATTCATAATGTCATTGTAAATAGCTGATGTCATCACATTAATGGAGATTCTATGTATCTATGTAAATTCCTATATCCGATCATACAAAGGGATTTTGAGGTTCCAAGGATTTCCTCTTCTAATCTTTGGACATATCCTAATGATGGGTGATCGGGGATTATCGATTATGTATTGATGGTAAGCAACCTCTTCCTTAGTGGGGTAAAGATTGAAATAAGCACTATCCTCCTCATTAACGTTTTTATCCACTAAGCCATTATCCGAATTACTGGCGATCATGGAGCCAACAGAAGCTAACCACTTTCTTAACAACATCCCTAATTGTACTATCAAATACCTTTTGCAAATCTTGAAGGTCGTGGTTTCTACTCACATAACGGCTTTGGCAGTTGTGTTGGTCATTGGATTGGGGTTTGAGTGAAGGTGATTTATTTGGTGGTGGGTTGTTGTTTAGTGGGTTATCACCTTCCATGATGAAAGTGATGGGATTACTAACAAAGGAAGGATATACTACGAGGAAGCTAAAAATGGGGGGAAAAGCTTACTTGATAGGACTCAAGCAAGGAAACCTAAACGAGGTGGAAATCTAACTAGCTATTCTATTCCGGCATTGCGTAAAACTTGATCTGGCATTTTTGCAGCGTTCAGTCAAAGGAACTTCCTTTTCGTTCGTGCAAGTTTTCAACACCTAAGGATGAACCTAATCGTTGTAGTGTAGTATTAGGGTAAGCCTTGGGAATTGATATCTTTCTCTAGGGGAATAGGAATGCTAGTGAGAAATTACTACGCTAAGTTTGGGGTTGAGGAAGATTATTTTTTATCTTTTTATGTTTTTTTTTAGAAAATGGAAAATTACGAATCTAGGGTATTGGATTTGGGGGGGGTGGTATTTCTACCGATTACTCTAGTTATCTAATTATCTAATCTAAGGAGAGTGTAGTCTATGTCTATTGTTGTGTGCTCTTATGATGATTTAAAGATGTGTTTACTTAGATGCTATTACTCCCTAGTTATCTCCTATTGATGGTTGAATTGTCACGTCCTTATTCTTAACGCGTTATGTCTTCTAAGGTCGTAGGGTATGCATTTTTCCCTAACTCTTTGAGTCTTCCTTAAGGTTATTGCTACTGAAATCTCTAGGATTCATAAACTAACTCTAAGGTTATCTTTAGATGTTTAGACTACAATAACTCTAGGTGATTATAAACTAATGTTCACAAAGATTACTCAAGCATTAAAACACAACGAATGACCTATCGTAATACTAGGTCAATCACAATTAAGATAAGAAACAACCAATCAATATTCAATACCTAGGTTTCATAGATCTAAGCAAACACACAAGTAAATTAGCGGGACATGGAAAACATGCAAGCATACACACAAACAATTGAAGACATAATTGAATTAATGAAGTAAATCACTTATCTTGTTGTAAAATAGGTTATGGAACCCTAAGATCTTGCCAAGACGACTAGGTTCGGTTTAGGTTTTACTCAAAAACTACCTCTCTAAAATACTAAAAATTAAATTCTATATATAGAGTTATAATATCGGCGGTCACTCTTTAATTGTGGCGCCGTTGGTCGCCGCCATTAGGTTTTCGTCTTGGCCCGTCAACTATGTGACGGCGTCACCTTATGCTTGTGGCGGCGTCGACTTCAACCTCTGGCCGAGTGGGATCCAAATCTAAGCCGTGCGAGTTGTGGCCTACTCTTTTAAACCGGATGCGTCACTTGTAAAATAGCAATTTGCTCTCTAAGTAGTCTCGGGTGTGTCGCTGAAGGCGTCGCTATTAAGCTGTGATGCCGTCCCGTTCAGTTCCAGCAGCTTAAGTGTCTTGATTCTTGACTTTGGCCATTTTATTTGTATATTTGCGCCTTTTCGTCCAAATAAGTGTCATTCCAGCAATTTGCCTTCAAAAGACCTAAAAAGTGAAAAGGAACGAAATTAAGTAGTAACGGATACAAAAGTTATCAATTAAGGGATTAAATGACCCCTCAAAAGTGTACCTTTTAAATCCATATCAAAGTCCATCCTTTCTTGCTCTATACTGCAATATGCGGTAACTACATATTGCTGAAATAGTTTCCCACCACGGCTCAAAAGGTTGTAAAAACCATGCCTATCGTGCAATTGATAGCAATAGAATGCCTTCATCGACATACGTTTACCCCTACGAGTTGAAGTCGTTGACAAGTTCAGATAATGCAAATCTAAATGATAGCCATGTTCGCCAAATATCAATAACAACGGGAATTGGGTCGGCATATACAGTGAATGCAATTTATTAACTCACTGTGGCTCCCTAGAATATGCTTCCAATATTATATCAAAGTCGCTTTCCGTCTCTTCCCTATCACCGAAAACAATAGCTCCAATAGAATGTGATGGTAGTGCATATTGTGGTGCCTTTCCCGCGGTGAACAACCTAACTTTAAACGATGGTACGTCATGCTGCTGCAACTTATCCCTCGCCATTCTAAAAAGCTGAACCAAAGCATTATTTTGATCAAGTAATGTTATCAACGACTGTACAACATCACAGTGCAGCGTTCCTTGAACCTTCTACAAAATGGTCCAACATTTATGAACTTAGTTGTTAATTGTCGGTATATATCTGTTGCAAGAATCTTGGAGATGAACAGGGAACTGGGCATAGCCTACCTATCCTATGATATATTTGGCTAGAGACTTTGAAAACATAAGGGCCTCTACCAACGTTCATCGACTGATCTATATTAGTGCCTAAAGAAGTCATAGCAAACATTTGGTTGTAAGCTCTTATGTTTTCCAGGAAATGTTCACTTGAATAAAGATCGTTCACAATTGGTGGGTACTCTCTCCTTACCCTCAAACAACACCGATTATACATCGGTCCTCTAGATACAATTGAAGCGCTTAGTTTCTCCTCATCCCAAAACATTGCACTACGGTGGCGAAGCGATTGCTTGAGGACCAATCCTCATGTAATCACTGATTTTGATCAACCACAAAAGCATCATTAGCCAACACAGTCTCTTGACATAGTAAAAGTGTAATTAATGTAAGCAATCAATACCACCATCATGTACTGACGTTGAAGGACGGCCGGGTTCTTCCATATCGTGGTACTTTGAGGCGTTTGGCATTAGACGGCGGCGTTTTACTGCTGCGGACACTCGGTAATTTCGGGTTCCACGTCGCATGGCGGAAAGAGTTTTTCATCGCCATAAAGCTACCACCGGTACAAGTTCAAATCGCGGCATTTGGTACCAACATTGCCCAGCAATGGATACGGCGACCGATCACGAAGTCCAAATCCAAAGGAAAATGGCGCACATCTACAACACAAACATGAGAAAAAAAATGCATCAGTGAAACTTTAAAACACAGGCTTCAGCACTTGTAACTTCAAATCTAAACTTTTAACAATTATACTTGAGAAATTATCACGTAATATCTCACCACCCTGATGCTTTCGGTTCTTTGTGGCAAAAAGCCACCGGTAGGACCTACCATATCTAAATCCGTTTCGCCCACATTCTTAACCATGTTAGAAAACTGTTTCACACCCTCACCATCAGAAGATGCACCAACGCTAACATGTCCACCATCTACCAGCAACCTCCTCTTTTTAAACGTACCACCCGACGTTCCCTGTCCCAAGGTATACCACGTATGTAACAACACACCGGGGTTCTGATGACCCTCGTGACAATGTCTCGACACACCTGCAACCATACCCTGTGAACGATCATCAAAGTTTGGAGTAACTAACACATTTTCTGCATCTATTCCAACAGTCGAGCCGCCTACAATAAGAAACACGAAAACGTTACATTCATACCCATCACAACCCAACAATCTAAACAAAAAAATACGTGCACCTGACAAACATGCACTAAGGTGCTCAACACTTTCCAACGCATGCACACCAACAGTTGAAGTACAAACGCTTTTGCTAGGAAGGTCACATTCTTCAGGACCACCAACTACCAAACGACCAATCTTCCTTTTCAAACCCTCCTCTTCCCCAGCCGCAACACGAACAACATCCAAACGGTTACCATCCAATGGCGATTGATCTGTGCTGAACCGTCAAGTCTAATCACACAACCGGTCACTTGTGAATGACCCGGTAACGAGCTTAAACAGACTTAAAACACAAATACAATGAAGATCGAGAATACAATGAATTCCGGTCGTTATGTCCCGGAGACTCAATGGTGTGCAAACACTAGATCAGACGATTGAATGATCACTAAGGATAGTGATCGGAAAGGATTTGGATAGATAATTACACTACTGAAAAAGATTATAAATCAAAGCGACTTAAATACAAATTAAGAAAATTAAAAAGATAAAAAAATATTAAATAAACGCTATCACTATTTTTACAATGATGTTTTTGTGATTTTATAAAACAAAATATCTTAAATAAACTATTTTAATTGAAACGTAAACTTAAAATATCTAAAAACGTGGCCTAAAATGAAAGCGTCGTTATATACGAAAATTACATTGGGCATAAGATAAAACGTAAAATTTATGAAATAAAAGTCCTACAAGTGTAAAAACAGTATTTTTACAAAATATATGTCAAAAGAAAATTTTAGAAAAAAAGATTTATATTTTTTGACTTTTATATTTTTATTATGAATTAAATAAGATTTACACTAATTAAATATTTAAAATACTAAAACAAATGAGAAAAATCTGAAACTTTTAAGAAAAATACTTTATACTAATACAAATTTATGAAAATTAGAAAACTGGAAAAAGCTACTATGAATAAGCTACAAATAAGCTAAAAAGCTACATTATAAGCTAGCGGAAGCATTATATAAGAGATAGATAGTGTGAAGAAATGACGAGAAAAAGTCCCAAGGGCAAGCGGCATCTGGGTACATACATCACTCTATCAAGGGGAGGTAGCATGTTGAGAACCTTGACCTCCCTTTTTGCCAAACATTTTATTTTGAAATTTTCTTTACAAACTAATAAAACACACAAAGATAAGCATTTTTACAACTATGACTTTCTCTAAAACAACTTATAAGCACGAAATAAGCTAAGATTACAACGATTGGCAAAGAAAAAATGAAATAAGCACAAGTTAAAGCTAAAATGGCTAACAAGCTATGAAATAGCAAAAGCTAAACAGAAAATGAGCTAAGTAACTTAAAATAAGCTAATTACAACAATTGAAAAAGCAAATGACTAAGAAATAAGCACAAATTAAGCACAAATAAGCAAAACTAAACAACATTACCTGATTAACTCCTTGAATCACTAGGTACTTATTACCTTAATTTAAGCACATGAATAAGCTCAGAAATGAAAATGAACACTAGGACCAACAAGGAGACCAGTTAAACTCTCTAAAAGCTATTTTACAAGGTTTAGCTTACATTAATAAGCTCTTGAGGAGCTTATGTAAAGCTGATAAAACTTGACTAGTTATTGAACTGAATGAAATGGGACAAATGAAAAGCTCTAAGCAGACCTATTAAATAAGCTAGAAATGGAAAAACCAAACTTGGATCCTTGAGACAGCTAGGTGAGCTTCTCAAAAAGCTAAGTTTCCACGAATTAAGCTAACTAATGAGCTTGTGAGCTTATGAAGTAAGGTACCAAAATCAGTACCTGGGGCACTTATGAGACAAGGGGTCCAAAGAAAGAAATAAGCACTCTAAAAGCTGATTAAAGCTGATCTAATATTTTTGTATTTTTGTTTAGCAACTAGACTTTAATACCCTAAGAGCTTTTAAGCTAAAACTTATTATTAAACCTGCGATAAGATCTTTTTATTCAAGCGACCTAAATGAAAATTTGACTTTTGGCAATTTTTATACTTTGACTAAAATGAACTTTGAACCTAATTTATGGGCTGAGCTTTATGTTATATGATGAAAAGAAACTAGTAAGCTAATTCTAAGATATTTAAACACAAAATGAGCTTTTGATATTGCAAAATCTCAGCGGTTAAAAGCTTAAGACGAAGCAAAGGATTTTTGACTTTTGAGCTTTGAGAACAAGATGTTACCAATGAGCTCAAATGAGGTTAACAAATGAAACAACAATGAACC